>OX393561.1:18856392-18973892 GCA_947652115.1 Blastomussa wellsi
ATAAGAGACAAAATCGACAAATGGATAGCAATAAATCAGGAAACGTGTTTGTTCTGCGCAGAACCTTTTATTAAGAAAAACAACAGAGACGCTGTAAAAGACCACTGTCACATGACAGGTAAGTTTCGCGGAGCCGCGCACAACGCATGCAATCTGAAACTGCGAATAAAACCTAAAACGTTTCCAATACCTGTAGTATTTCACAACCTGAGAGGTTATGATGCACACCACCTTATGCAAGCGATGTCACAGCAAGATAAGGAAGTTAAATGTATTGCAAACAACATGGAGAAGTATATAACATTTTCAGTTGGTAATTTGCGTTTTATTGACAGCTTTAACTTTATGCTTGCAAGCCTCGATTCACTTGTAAAAAATTTCTGGCTTGTAAACCCTAAATTTCCAAATGATGAAGATAAAAAGCTCCCACCAACAAATTTAAAAATAACATCTGAAATTGCAAAGGGAAGTGAACTGCTTTACAAAAAGGGTATCTATCCTTATGAGTACATGGATTCTTGGGAAAGATTCGACGAGACAAGTTTGCCAGAAAAAGAAAAGTTTTACAGCAAGCTAACCGATGAGCACATATCAAAGGAGGAGTATGAACACGCACAGAAGGTTTGGGAAACTTTTGAGTGCAAAACACTGGGCGACTACCATGACCTTTATGTAAAAACAGATGTTGCTCTGCTTGCAGATGTTTTTGAAAACTTCCGAAACCTATGCCAAGAGAAGTACGACTTGGATCCGGCACATTATTTTACATCACCAGGTCTAGCATGGGACGCACTCTTAAAAAAGATGGGAGTCGAGCTGGAGTTATTTACAGACCTTGATATGCATATGTTTGTGGAAAGGGGAATGCGAGGCGGAATTTCAATGGTAAGCAAAAGGTATGCAAAAGCTAACAACCCACTTGTTCCGGGTTACAACCCAAAGGAACCGAAAAAGTACATAATGTATCTCGACGCAAACAACTTATATGGATGGGCAATGAGCAAACCGCTGCCAATAAGAGATTTCAAATGGAAACGCGTTATGCCCACAGAAAAAGAGATTATGTGTAAAAAAAAGGACGCGAAAGAAGGTTGGATTCTCGAGGTTGATCTTGAATACCCAGCAGAACTGCATAAGGGGCACAATAGCTATCCTCTGGCACCGGAAAAATGGAAGTAAAAAAAGAAAAGATGTCGGACTACCAGAAGGAACTTATAAAAGACTTGGATTTAAAACTTACTAACACCAAGAAGCTTTTGTTAACACTTGAGGATAAAAAGAACTACGTTGTGCATTACAGAAACCTTCAGTTTTATCTAGAGCAAGGGATGAAACTGAAAAAAGTACACAGGGTGCTAGAGTTCAAGCAAGAATGCTGGATGGAGCCATACATCAGGATGAACACTGAGTTCAGGAGAAAAGCAAAAGAAGCAAAGAATGACTTTGAAGATGCCTTTTTCAAGCTAATGAACAACTCGGTTTTCGGTAAAACAATGGAAAACCTGCGTAATCGTGTTGATATAAAATTAGTGCGCAGCAGCGAGGAAGGCAAACTAAGGAAGCTGGTTGCTGTTGCTGGTACACAAGGCATAACATATTTACAAACGACCTGGTCGGAATAGACATGCGAAAAAGCAAGCTTCTGCTGAACAAACCTGTCTACACGGGCATGACGATCCTGGACAACAGTAAGATCTTGATGTATGATTTTTTCTATAACTTTCTTAAAAGGCAGTATGGAGAAAAGTGTAACCTTATGTACACAGACACAGACAGCCTTCTGCTTGAAATAGAAACAGAAGACGTCTACAAAGACATCGCAAAAAACATAGGCCTTTATGATACAAGCAACTACCCCGAATACCATCCACTTTACTCAGAAGTTAACGAAGCGGTGTTGGGAAAAATGAAAGACGAATGCAAAGGAATACCGATAGCAGAGTGTGTGTGTCTGAGGTCGAAAATGTACTCTATCTTGAAGGATGATGAAATAAATCCTTGGAAGATAGGTAAGAAGGACAAAAAAAAATACCAAAAAAGCGAAGGGCGTAAAAAAGTGCGTTGTCAAAAAACAAATCAAGCATGAACACTATAAGGAAACACTTTTTGGAAAAACACAAATGTGGCATGGGCAAAACATTCTAAGAAGCGAAGGTCATGAGATATATGGAATGTATCTTAACAAAATTTCGTTGTCCGCGTTTGATTCAAAACGTTGGATAGCGGATGACGGGATCCATACAAATGCGTACGGGTACATCAACATACTAGATGCATTTGGAGATATGGATATAACAGAAGCCGAACTTGAAGAGATGGCAGCTTTATTGGCAGATGACGAACTTGGAGAGATGGAAGAAGAAGTTGAACTTGGAGAGATGGAAGAAGAAGTTGAACTTGGAGAGATGCCAACGGAAGCCGAACTTGAAGAGATAGAAGCTTTATTGGCAGATGTTGATTTGGAAGCATTATTTTAAGTTAACCGGTGGGAGAACGGTGTTAGGAGGGACAACCAGCAGCTCTTCCCGCACGAAACCCCACTTCGGACCGTCATGTAAATAATAGACAACGGGCTCGTTTGGTTTCGTAACTGAACTTTTAATGTTGTAAACTTTCAAGGACCAAATCGGGTCTGTAGCCCGTTTAACACCACCTTCTAACTCACCGGGTTGGTAGAGGTAACGTACTTGTACAAGAGGTGGGAGTTTTTTTTCTTTTTCCCCCACAGGTCTAAGATAAGGAGTTGAGGGTCTCGCATAAACAGATTTTTCTTTAATGGCAAGCGCGGGCTTCTTGCCGGTAAGGCTTGTTACTTCGTTGTTCAGAGCAGCAACAACGTCAGGAAGCCTTTTAACCCAAGCAGTGGACCGCTGACCTTCAGGTAGCCGCATTTCTACAGCATACTGGTACTCAAACAAGCGCTCGGCGAGGGTGCGGTTGAAACGTTCAACAATGGCCTGGTCACGGTGAATCTCAGGCCGCCCTCGCCGGATGTATGTTTTATTTTTTTCCATTTCTTTTGTAACAGCGCCCATGAATTCACGCCCAGGGTCAACCTGCAGCATGCCTGGCCAGGTCAGAGGTGAGCGCTTGTAAATTTTTTGAAAAGCCTGGGCGACTTCATCAGAATTTTTAGAAGTCAAGGGTTCCGCTTCTTTATAGCGGCTAGCCACGTCAACAACAGTCAAAGCGTATTTGTAAACCTTTCGACCGCGGGGAAGTTTGTCGTGAGGCAAAAAAAGGAGGTCCGCCTGGTGGACAGCGTTGGGCGTGGGAACGTTAAATTTTGGTCTAGGAATGCGCTTCGGCGCGGGCAGGTAAATCTGCCAGAGAGCTTGCTTGACCAACCACTTCTTTGCGGTATCCTCCGGTACCTTGGCGGCCGCAGATAATGTTTTGATGGCGGCAATGCCTTTCCAAAAGCCACCAGGGCTGTAGTATACTTTTGCAAGTTTGGCGTCCATTATATTAAGTGGAATAAAAGTTTAAGAGGTTAGAAATTTAGCCAGAATAGCCGTATCCGCGTTAAAGAGGAGGTCCATTACTTCATGTTGAATTTCGACTTTTGTTTTTTCATTAATTACGTGCTTTCTGCGGACAATGCGATCTTCTGGCGCAATTAAGTATTTTATGGAATTTTTTGAAAATGCTCTTCTACTGCTTTGCGTGGAACAACCGTTTCTTCCTCGTCCCATTTTTAAAACAGGCACGGAACTTCAATTGGAGTTTAAAGGAACCGGAAGGCTGCGTAGCCCAGAGCAAGCGCCCCGGTACCCACAAAAAGGAGTTCACCATTTTTTTTGCTGCTGGCTTGGCTGATAAAAATCAGAAAACTTTGGCTCTTTGGCGGGAATCATTTGCTCATCAGGATGCGCTTTGTTGTAAAGCTTGAAAGCGTAGTCAGTGTTTGTGAAGTCCTGCTTGGCCTGTGCCTTTATCTGCGCGTTTGTCTGAATCCAGTCGAGAAGTTTGGTGCGGTCACGCGAGTATTTGGCGTACGCAGCTTGATACGCCTCGAGAGCTTTATCATGACGCACTTTTTCTTCAAGCGCTTTATCTTCACCCCCAAAAGACTTTGCGAGATAATTACCACCGATAAAAGCGGCTGCATTCAAAACAGCCCCACCAACCATAATCGCGATACTTGCCATGTTTTATATATACAAAAAGATATTTTTAAATGATCAGGCGCTGTCGGGCAGGATTTTTTGATCCTCCAGGTACTTCTTTAGCGCGACGCTGCCCGTCATCACAACTGTGAACATTGCGAAGTTTTCGAATGAATTAGAAGGGTCAGCTGTGAAACTTTTATTGAACGCTTTTTTGGCAGCCCAGCCAATGCCAGCAGCGAGGCCGGTAAGGGTAGCGGCATCTAAGACTGTTTTAACAAGCTTGTTGTCAGACATTGTTGCTTATGGAGAGCAAAAAATAAATGTTCAAAATAAAAATTATTCAGAATCCTCATCAGATCCAGGCTCCTCAGCTGGGTATCTTTCAAACTCCACAGGTGGGTCTTTCATTTCATTGTAGGTTTTTTCGAATATATCGCGGACTGCATAAAAAACTGTTTGGTTAAAATTGAACCACAAAAGTCCTATTCCAACAATAGCAGCTTGTGATACTAAAATCTTGATAACGTCAACTTTCATTTTGTAATATCAACATCGAAAAATATATTCAAATGAAAAATCAATCCATTTTGCGAATTCCTTTTCTTGGCTGCGGTGGCTGCGGTGGCTGCGGCAGAGGAGCTGGTTCTTTTGGCTGCGGCTCCGGTGGATTATCCTGTTTTTTTTGCGAAAAAAGCTTTTATATCATCACGCTTGAAATAAGTTGTAACAATGGTTACGCCAATTCCAGCGATAGTTAGCCATTGGTTTGTGGTAAGACCATTTGAATCAGCTGCAGCAGGCTTTGGCTCGGTTTCCGGCGCAGGCTCAGGAGCAGGGGGAGCGGTTTCTTTTTTTCGCTCTCTTGCGCCATTTTCTCATCATAAGCTTTTTTATGCGCTTCGCGGGCCAGCCTTGCTTTTTCGGCAACCGCTTTCCCAGCAGCACCTCGCTTGGGATTTTTAGCAGGCTTTGTTGCCGGAGTTTGTGAAGTTACTTGGCTTTGCATTGCTTGCTGCGGTTCAGGGATTGCTTCAGCGGTAGGTTGCTTCTGTTCTTCAGCCATTGTTACTTTGGAATGAATTTATATTTAATTAAAAAAATATTTCGTGAGGAATTGCTGGCAATTATTCAGCAGTTGGTGGGCTTTGCTCAACAATTTCTTCCGATTTTGCTTCGTGATTTTTTTCAAAATTAATGTGTTTTGTTGTGATCAGCGCTGCGTTTGCCACAGCGAGAAAACGACCGCACTTTAAAGACATGCTGCCTGCCAGGTTGGACAGCTCTTTGTTGATGATGTAGTCGTTTTTCAGTTCTTTTTGATAAGCATCGATGTCTTTAACGTCGACTGCCATTCCGACGGCTTTTGTTACAAGAAAAATGAAGCTGTCGATCAAGCTGTCAGTTGTCTTTGAGCCCACGTATGTCTCGTACCGTTTTGTGTATTTCTCGACCTCTTTGTCGGTAAGGCGCTTCACCTGCTCGTGTGTTAACTGCACATCGATGGCTTCTTTGGATTTACCTGTAGACACCAGCACGGCCAGCTGCTCACGAAGTGCGGGAATATCAGGCTGCGTTGAAAATGTATTGCCGGGCGCGCTCGTTGGCTCAGCTTCAAGCGCGCTCATAACTTCAGCCATTTGTTCTTCGGTAATTTGGAGTAATTCGGTTGGATTTGCCATTTCATATTTGTTGTTAATTTTTTAATTGAGATTTTTTTATTCCGTAAGGGTGCCGAAGTAAGAACACAAGGTAGGAAAACTTATTTTTTTTCAGCCACGAGATGTAATCTTTGTACTCATCTTGAGAAAGTTCGCCGGAGTAATCTTCAAAAACCGCTTTCAAAGTCTTCCATGCGGGAGTGTAAAAAGCACAACCGCCGCAACGTTATCGCGGAAAGAAGCCGTTATGCTGGTCATCTTTTGGGTGATCACCCACACGCTTTGCCCTGTATGGCGAGCGCTAAATGCGAGTTTTACCAGCTCGCCTGTTCGCTTTTTTACATCTTTCGAGGCTGCGCAGTCATCAAGGATAATGAGCGTGTTGGTGCCCTCGAAAAGCCAAGAAACAAGCTTCAACCACCCCTCAACCCATTCCTGTTCGCAAATGATAACATAAAAACGCGGGTCCGCCTCGGCGAAGCGATGAAAAGTCTTGTTGTACGCAAATGTCGGGCAGATGAGCACGATAAAGTCGAACTTGCCACGGAAAGGGCCGCGGAGCTGGTCAACCACAAACTTTGATTTTCCCGAATTAGTCGGTCCAATTACGAGAGCGTTAAACGGTATGTTGTCGGGATCCATTTTCTATATCAGTACTGCACAGATTCTAATTGATTCCCCATTATGTTCATTTGCGAGTCACTGATAACAAAGACGTGGCAGTTCACGTTGCCTGAGTTTTTGGCATTCCGCTCGAGTTCAAGCTGGACTCCATCTTGTGTGTTTACAAGCCGCGTGCCGCTTCCGTGCATTTCATGACTTTCCATTGAGCGAAGATCTATCAGAAGCCCGAACTTGTTTTCGGTGTAAAACTTTTTCAGATTCATGTTCGGTGTTTTGTTTTTTGACTTACCAAAGAAGCGGTCAACTTCACCCCATATATCCTTTCCTTCGATGCCGTTATTGTAGATCATGTTGGGCTTGCCGTTCACCGTAACGGTGACTTTTGTCAGGTCTGGGTTGAAGTACTTTTCTGAATCTCTGGTGCCGGCTAAATAGGGCTCAACGAAAAGGAGAAGAAGACCTTTCAGGGACCTTCTCTGCGAATTTACTCTGAGGTTTATCCTTGTGTCAGTGCCTTTTGAGAAGGTGTGCACAAATGGCCGCTCAACATGATCGTAAAGGAATTCCTTACCTGAGGAGTAAACACTGCGTGCGTCTTCCGCCAAGGTCTTTCTCCTCATCATTTCGTACTCGAGCTGGATGTTTGTCAGCTTGTATTTCAGTTTTGTTTCGTCAGAGCCTTTTACAACCTGCGAGGCCGGCGCAAGGGTAAGCTCAAACATGAGGTCGTGGTAAAGAGCTTTGGGGTAGAAAACGCCGTGGTCGGTCAGGATCTGGTGATCCAGTCGTATTCGGTATTTTGTTCCGAAAACATTGTTAAGCGCCGTTTCAGCGGCGACGCCTGAGGTTTTCTTGTCTCCCGCATTTGAGCGGATCTTGCAGAGGTCCTCAGTCTGAATACCCTCGAGCAGCATGTTGTCCCGCTCCTCCTGCGAGAGGAAAAGGTCCTCCCAGATCTTGAAAATGTCATACCCCACCGTGTCCTAAAGTGTGGTGCCAGCGTACTTCACAACCATCTTGTCGACCAGAGCACGGGTGACGTTTTGTACGAGGAAGTTGTTGGCGTGCCCTCCAGCCAGGTCGATGTTAAAGAGAAGTGAGATCGAGCCTGGCACGAGGACCTCGTTCTCATTCAGCTTGGGCACGTAAACATTTAACGTCTCGCCGGGGTTGGCTTCGCTGGGATTAAAAGTGATGCGCTTGACCGTGCGCTCGGCATTCATTCCGCCTAAAATTTTTTCTTTGTTCGTTGGACGAAGGTTTGCTTGCACAGACATGTTTATACAACGCCGGGCATTAATATTTAAATAAAAAATAATTTCAAAATATAATTTCACGATGGCTGAAGGTGGAGTAATTGAAAACCCTGTTTTTGACCAGGAAGACTATGACCATAATGATGATGATGATGATGATGAGGAAACCACCGATGAAAAAAAACCTCTTATCAGTGGCGACTCATCCACACAAGAACCTCCTGGTGAAAACATTGAGATGCAAACAATGCAGAAAGAAAAAAGTGGGATGCAAAAACCTGATTCATCTTATACCGAAACATCTTTTGGTGGAAGATCTGTAACAGATGAGGAGATTGAAAGAAGACTGATAGCTTTAAGAAACGATAATACAAATTTATATTCCACAGAAAAAGTTGAAAATTATTTTAATTCTGATGATTTTATAAAATTAACTGAGTTGGAAAAAAATATAGAAGTTAAAGAATTAAGAGATTTAATACGCAACAATGAAATCGAAAAAGTAAAAGAAATTATCCAAAAAATGTATCCAGAAGTAAATTTTAGTAAATTGGGAAAAGAAATAAGGTTAGCCACTGCCGATGAAGCAAAACTAAAACCAGGAATTAGATATATGGATGTTGTTATCGTTGGCCAAAGGGGTGGCCTGTCAAAGTTACTTCTTGATAATGGTGAAGATATTAATAGTGTTTTATTTAAAAGAGATTACTTCTGTAATGCTATTGGCAAGCCAGCTATAGTACTTTATGGTGAAAAAATAGAAAAACTGACAAAAGACATTGATGCTAATAAAAAAATAGCAGACGATGAAACTAAAAGCGAAACAGAAAGAAATAACGCCAGAGAAACAGCAAAAAGACAAATAGATGAACGGGCAAATCTCTATAAAAAATTAAATGAATTAAAAGCTGGAGTTAAAAAGCCTTCAAAATCAACAACTGGAGTTAATAAACCTTCGGAATCGTTACCTTTAAAAGAATTTCAACAAAATCAAGATCAAAGGCAAGAAAGACAAAAAGAAATAGAACAAGAAAGAGAAAAGCAAGAAGAAATTGCAAACAATGAAAATGAAGACCCTGCTTTAAGACAGCAAGCCCGTGAAAAAATTGAGGAGCTCGAGATTGAAAATAATCAAATAGAGAATGAAAATAGAAGAGAAATTGAAAGGCTTACTTTCAGAGAAAGAGCAAAAGTCAAACTCAAAAATGCCTGGGAAAAAATCAAAGAGTTTTTCAAAAAGAACGGTGTGACATTGTTATCGATCACTATTGCTGCTGGTATAACGATTGGGGTTGTAACTGACATCCTTACAGACGCTTTAAAATCAATGGGCAAAGCTTTGGGAAATGGGCTAAAAGCTATTGCGAAAAAAACAGCCTCCCTTCTTCCGGGACTAATTGGCTCGATTGTTTCTTTTCTTTTCAAAGCTGCTGGCCAGGCAATTGGTTTTCTGGCAGAACACACATGGCTGTTGATTTTGGCTGTGGTGGCCTTTTTGGTTGAAGGTCAGATAAAAAAGCAGCGTTAACGGAATTTCCATAATACCAAACCAGCAACTGCCACCGCGCCGACTGCCACAATTATTTTGATCACATCATGAGACTCACTGCCCGAGCCGGCCGTGGGCACTGGCTCTTCTGTTTCCACTGTTTGTGTTTCAGGCTTTGCATCTTTTTTTTCAGCAGGCTTTGTTGCTGGAGTTGCAGGCTTTGCTTCTTTTTTGCTTTCAGCTGCGGCGGCTTTGTGAATTGGGTTGGAAGGATGGCTGTTCGGTGGGTTTACCTTTGATTGACCACCATCCATTTGGCGAAGGGCCGCTTTTTTTGTGCTCGTGTTTAAATCATTATTTATACCTAATTTCATGCCTGGCCCCGCTTTTTTAAGATTATTGTTGTAACCAACCACGCTTTCTGTGTTGATCTCCATGTTGCCTGGCATCAGCTTTCCGCCCTGGCAAACAACCATATTTAGTCTGACTTTTGCCTCATCCACCTTCGTCTGATAACGCGTCGAGCTTGCGCCAATATCGGTCAGCCTTATTTGTTCTTCGACCAAGTCCGAAAAATCATCCTGTACCTCTTTGGATCCAATAATACTTGTCCTCACTCTAACCTGCGCTCCCAGGATGCAGTAAACAAAGCCTCTATTGATTGGTTTATTCGCGATAAACCCTCAATAGTCAGGCCTTCTGAGGTGTTGAGACAAAACCAGTCAGCTTGTGCATTGGCAGAGTTGTCTTGCTCTATATAATAAATCAAGTTACCTTTGCTCACAGAACCACCTTCGTCTGAAAACTTATAGTGCCCTCCTGGGTAACTGGTTAAAATTTTTGCTGGTCCGGCCCTTGAGACGTAAATGTAAACATCCCCAAGACCGTGATTTGCTGGTCTTGTGAAACGAAAATCACTCGAACGACTTACACCAAACTTTGCACAAATTTCTCTGTATGCAGACTCATTAAAAGGGTTATTGTAAGCGTTAAATGCTGGGTCTCCGGGCAAGGCGCTTATGTTTTGAGGGCCTCCCATCTCATACAATATTCGCCTTATTGTGAAATAAACGTGTAACTGAAAAAAACTGTATACATTTTCGGGCAAACCCAGAGTTGAGTGATCTTTATCAAAAATCTCTCGGCTTATGCCACTAGCAGTTGTTGCGCACCAGACAGCAAAGTTGAGCTGCTGCGGCCAGTATGACATTTCAGGCCCAGATAACCATTGCCTCGCCTCTTTCCCTGTATGGTGAGTCAGTTTTGTTTCTTGAAATATTTCCTTGAATTTTGTTGTAAAATATTTGTCAGGCGTAACATATATTTTAAGACTGTTGTTAAATATTTTTTTCAGACTTGGTGCGGCTTCGTGAAAGCCTTCTGCTGGGATGGGTAAAGAAGGTTTTCCTTTACTTGGTGTAAGCTGCATTGGAAAACCGTCGACTATCAATCCGAGTGCGTTTTTCATTTGTGAACTCCAGTATTGCCTATCGCTCCCGAAAACGCTTTGCGTTAAACCGTTACCTGCTTTGAAAAAAATCTCTGCTGTTGCGTTATGCTTATCATCTAAAAATATTTGTGCTTCGAATTTACTCTTGTCAGCGTAGGGAAAATGTTTGTCGAAGTTTGCCCACGCTTTCGTTTTTGCTTCTTTTGCTTCTTTGTCGGCCACCGCTGAAGTCAGCCACGCGTACTGCGACATATTGTTGTCCATTTTTGTATTTTAATTAAATATATTTTCCTTTATATTAAAATGGTTGTGCTCACGATCAAAGCTCCTTCAAACGACTACACAGTTTATTTTGATCATCCAATTCCGAAGCCAAATTATATCAGGCTTTTGAGCTGCTCGCTTTACAATTCGTGGTTTAATTTCAAGGGTGGAAAGATCACGTTAATAGATAAAGAGCAAGATTATAGAAAATTCGAGACTAATTTACTACCCGGTTTTTACACCATTGAGACTTTTGTTGAAGCTTTTAAGAAAGCCTTAAAAATATACACAAACGTTGATTTTACAGATGCCAACACACCTGCAGGCGTGCTGTTTTTGCAAAATACTAAATTTGAGCGAGTTGATATAAATTTCAGCGAGGAATTTGCCAAACTGTTTGATATTGAAGAAACTGTACCAGGGTTCATATTTAACAAAAAGCACTGTCTATCTACTTATTTTGTTCACTGTGACCTTGTTGACAGACAGAAAAATTTGCTCAATGGAAAACCGTCAAGTATTTTAGCTCGATTCGACTTAAGAGGTAATCCGTATGAAAAAATCTCTTACAAGTTTGGTTCAAATGACTTGCGTGACACTATTTCTAGTGAATATGTAAACAGTTTGACAATATCAGTTAGAGATGAACTCGGGAAGCTATTTTCCCTCTTGAATTTGAATTACAAATACATTAACAATTAAAAAATAAAATCTGCCTTTTATAGACAATGTCAAATTTAAACGTACTACCGAGCGCTCCGGCTTATGTTGAACAAAGCAGGATATACCCTGTTATAGAAGGCCATGAGTATTTGCAAATGACTCAGCAAATGCCCCAAGACTTTCGCCTTGGAAAGGTGAACGAAATCGCTTCAAAGTTGGCTGAAGAGGTTGACCACTATAGACTTGTTCGTAAAAAATTTAAACGCGCTAAAACGGCCGTTAACTGGATTGCCGGCGGTCTTGGTGGAACCAGCGCTGTTCTTTCTAGTGCCGGCCTTGATTCTGCTCTCACTGGCATCGGAATTCCCGTGGCTATCCCTTTAGGTGTCGTGGGTGGAATTTTCTCTGTTTCTTCCTCCAGTTTGATTCTTTTGGGGAAAAAACTTGACAAAAAAATGTCCAAACATCAGGAGATTGTAACACTTGGCCTTGCAAAACGTACTAGTGTTGACAGACTGGTTTCCAAGGCAATAAATGATAAAGTTTTGAGTGATTCAGAGTTTCAGAGCATTCTTGCTGAGTTAGAACAGTACAATGCGTTAAAAGAAAAGGTTAGAGCTAAGCTCACAAAAAAACCTTCTTTCAGTAAACTTCCTCAGGTTGATGTTGAAAAGATTAGAAGAGAAGCCCGTGCAGAAGCCGAAGCGGATTTTCAAAAAAAGCTACAAAACATCGTCGCTTCTTCGAATTAAAATTTGAAAACAAAAGAGTATGTTTTCATATAATAAAATCATGATCGTTGCTTTCCAGACTCTGGTGATTCTTTTAAACGAATATTTTACACCTTCTTGGCAAAAAGAAGTACGAAATATTACTCGAGAGGTAATTTTGGCTATGGATGAGGCTAGCGATTAAAAAAAAATTTTTTCTTTATAATAACAATGCCCGAGATTTACTGTGTCAAAGAGCGTCCCAGAAATGTGTTGCATTTAAACGAGTTTTAAAAAAGCATTATTTGAATATCTCCGATCAATAATATAATGCTCCTCGTCGATTTTATAACATGAAAAGCATAAATTATTAGGACTCTCATTATAAGAACAAACTGGACAAGAATCTCTGAGTAAAATATACTCATATTCAAGACAATCTTCACACATAATAACTTTTGTTATTCTTTCTTTTTTGCTGCAATATGGCGCATTTTTGATATCTAAATGAATTGCATAAAATCCCATTTCTAGTTTTTCCTTAATTGTTTTTTCAACAAAATGTTTGTATATTTTTTCTCTTAATTCGAGAGGTAAATATTTTATAAGATACATTGTCTTTTCGACATCCATTTTTACAAGTTCGGTATTTCTTCAATTGAAAATATTTTTAGCACACAAAAATAAATGTGCCTCGGCGCTCGCTTGCTGCCCACGCCAATGCGTTTGCTCGCGTGTTTGCTCTTTTGTTATGCTTTTGTTTTCTTACCTCATATATATAGGAAATACTGGTTCTGGTCACAAATATTAATTCTGTTAACACAATGCTGGATGCCGTTATTCAACCAAACGAGGGCAGCCGAGTTTGGTTAAATAACGGCTGCCAGCTTTGTGTTAACACAACAAAAAATTTTGTGCCAGAACCAGTATTTCCTATATATATTGTTATAAGCCTAATAATAAGCCTAGAAGCGAAGCTCCATATTTTTTTGGTTGGTTCTGACATGTTTGAGAAAATGTACCAATTCAATTTTTTTTTAGATTTATTCATTCTCATTCTCAAGGATTACATCACAGTATGATAATTATTATAATATATTACGTTAATAAATTATAATAACTGTTGGGGAGGGATTTTCATTTCGAGTACCAATTGCAAATACTAGCGTAAGAAACTCCCATTAAAAATACTAGCGTTAGCAACTACGCGAGAAAGATTCCATAACTGAAATAAATCGTTTTATTATACAGCAAAGAAACTCCGAGCGTTCTGATTGGCTCTTTCTTGGACGGGATTTTGCCATACGCACCGTTTCCATAGAAACGGTCCGAAGCCGCGTATTTTTTCTAAAGTTGGACCAAAAGTGCGTTTTTAACAAGTATGCATGACCCGAGTGCCATATAATAAACTACTTACTAACCTAGCTTGCTCGAGCCGTTCTGGGGAATATTGGCCGTCGGTCGTTTTTGTACGGACCTCGCTGCGGTCGGTCCGTACTGCCACTAGCTAGGGCCAATATTCCCCAGTACGGCCCTCGCGCTCGGTTAGTAAGAGGTTAATAATTCCAATCAACAACAACAACCATTTTATTTTGCCAATACAGCAAAAAATATAAACTAAAATAAAAAAAAAAAAAGAAACCTGTGGTAATTCCCGTTAAAAAAATCGGACTTGAGCCCACGATTGAATGCAAAATCATTCTTCTGGTTTTCCATTTCTATGGCTATGGGGTTCCGTCTGTTCAGGGCTCCGCTACAAGACGTGGAAATTGTCGGCTGAAAGATGCCAGTTTATTAGTAGCTTACTAGTAGTAATCATAGATCAATAAGTGCGTTCGAGTTTTCTTAGCTCCAGATTAGCTTTTGTGTCGTCAAGCTTGATTTCAAAATCATGGAAGAGATCATGAATTAAAAGGTAAACATTCTTTTCGTAAAAAATGTTCTTCGCGTATACGGCTTCAAAATATCTCACTCATTAACTCTCTACTCTTAAAATGTCTTACTCTCCCTCAAGCATGGTCGATAAAAATGTAAAGTAGATCGTAAAAAGTTCTTTGTAACGGCACCCGTGTGCCTCAGTTTTAGTTGTTGTCACGCAATCGTGACACGGTCACATTTTTAGATTACGTCACCACGCACATGCGCGGTAAGTTTCAGTTTCGTTTAGACCACGCGGTGTCCTGCCATTTTAGCCCGGAAAGGCGTAAGTTTTTTGTATTTTCTGCGTTTATTGTCTGTATTTTCACTCCCTTTTTGTTTCTTTATAGCTTAGTGACATTTTGTAACAATTTTCATTTCAGTTTTGACAGTTTGGTTAGTTAATTAAACTCGTTCAAGCCAAATGGGTCTCTTGTGTGTTTACGGATGCCCGCGCCGGTACAGTCAAAAGCCTGGTTGTTGTTGTTTTTAGTCAAGTAGTAGTAGTAGTAGTAGTAGTAAACTTTATTTCAACTCGGATTGAAGAGTAGCGCGTAAGCGCTAATATCTCCGAGAAATAAATACAGCAAAAATATATGTACAATAAACAATGTATACATGCTTGTAAAATTATATGTTGAACACAATCAAGTAAGGATTAAGAAATTAATCTAACTAGTTACAAAGGCAAGGCAGTTGTTTCTAAAATAGGTTATATTGGTGGTAGTTCTAAGATCGTCGTTTAACATATTCCACAATTTGGGCGCAAGAAATTTGAAGGAATTTTTCCCGAAAAATGTAGTATTTACGCGTGGTAATTGCAACTTGTTTATACCTCTAAGCCCATTAATGTTGGTTCTCGGTGTGAATAATGCTGTTATATAGGCAGGTGTGGCTGCTTGAAAGGACTTATGAACTAAAATCAACATATCGAGGAATCTACTCTTACTTAGGCCTACAAGGTCCAGACTTTCCAAAAGCACCTCATATGTGCTATCGTTATCACCAAGAATTATTCGTAAAGCATGTTATTAAGGAGTTCTAATTTTTCCGAATTCCTAGCACCACAAAAATGCCAGATGGTGCTACAGTATTGAAAATGTGGCTTAATAAAAGCCTTGTAAAGCCGTGCTTTAGTTGAATTACTTAGGATATGTCTGAATCTCTTAATGACTTGAATTTGATTGTGTACTCTTGCACAGACGTTAGAAACATGCTTGGAAAAATTGAGTTTATTATCCAAATTGACACCCAGTAAGTTAATACTCGTTTCCTTATCAATTTCCACATTCCCAATCTTAAAATTAAAATCGTATGTTTTTTTACCTAAAATCATGGCTTGAAATTTTTCAGGATTTGCCTTAAGACCATTTATAGCATACCAGTTAACAATAGTAACCAATTCATTTTCCATTCTGAGATGAAGTGTCATGGGGTCCTTGTCAGAATCATAGATTTGCTGATCATCGGCATAGATGTTCAGTCTGGCATGCCTCACAAAGTAAAAAATAGTCCCTTCTTCAAGCTGGATACTAGTAAACGTTGTCGAAAGATGACCGAAAAGGGTCGCGAGTTTACGCTCGAGCTACGAAAGAAAGCAGCCTTGGACAGCAAGAGGAAATTCGAACACGAAGTTTGTTTGTTTGAAAGATTAATCGCCGAGTCGAAAAGCCACGACGTCATAAAGAAAAGATTCCAAGCGCTCAAAGTCTTCTCGGAAAACACGTTGCAAGAATTCGTCAATTGTTTAAACTTGACTACGGATCCGGGAGAAATTAGCGAAATCACAAGCAAACAGCAGGAAGTACATGTTTCATGGGAAAAAATTCGTGCCGAAGCTTTACGCCGTCTGGATTATTTAGATTGGAGAGATGAAACGAAATCACACTCGTCTCGCGGATCTCGAAGGTCAAAACTTTCACAGACATCTGCACGGAGCCATTCGTCCTGCAAAGATGCTTTGCTCGGCGCTGCAGCCAAACGTGCCGTGCTCGAACAAAGGTTACGTTTTTCAGACTCGGTTAAAGACCAAGAGAAAGCCCTCGCTAAGTTAAGGATTCAACAAGAACTCTGTGAGACCGTTGCCGAAGAGGCGGTCTATAGAGAAGCATTCGATGAAGAAAACCAAGACAGCGGAGGTGAGTCAGATTCAAAACTTCCCACTGCCTTTGGTAACATTATAGACACCTACTTACATGATCAAGAGTCTTGTTTACCTACTCAACCTCCTGTCACGCAACCTTTGAGTGACACACTGTCATCAGTTCCTGTTCCACAGCCATTAGTTAGTACTGTTACAGAGTCTTCAGTCCCTGTTACACAGTCGCCAGTTAGCGCTGTTCCACAGCCATCAGTTAGCACTATTCCACAGCCATTAGCTCCTGTTACAGAACCATCAGTTCCTGTTCCACAGCCATTAGTTAGTACTGTTACAGAGTCTTCAGTCCCTGTTACACAGTCACCAGTTAGCGCTGTTCCACAGCCATCAGTTAGCACTATTCCACAGCCATCAGCTCCTGTTACACAGTCATCAGTTAGCACTGTTCCACAGCCATCAGTTAGCACTGTTCCACAGCCATCAGTTAGCACTGTTCCACAGCCATCCGTTAGCACTGCTCCACAGCCATCAGCTCCTGTTACACAGCCATCAGCTACTGTTACACAGCCATCAGTTACTGTTACACAGCCAAATGCTTCTGTTTTCGACCCGTCAATATCTGTACCACTGACGCCGTCCTTAGTCACTCCTAGCCGGTGTTCAGTATTTATGTATCCTTACCTGGGCCAGTCCCCGTCGATCTACACGACTCCACGTTCATCATCAAGCTTCTTGTCAAGTGTATACAGAGCAACAACCCCAAGGTACCCTGCAAACGTGACAAATCAAGATGCAACTCTCATGCCCCCTTCTGTTTTCTCATCTACCAGTCTAAGCATGAGTTATCAACCTCAAAGCATCTATGGAGGATACTCTCCAATTTACGTCACACCTCAGCCATCGCAAACCAGTCCTGTTTATGTAATGCCAGCACCTGATAACAGCCAACAAATCACTGATGCCTTAGCCAAAGTCACGCAATTGCAACGCTTACCACGAGCAGTACCTGATGTCTTCAATGGAGAAGAAAGTGACAAAACTAAATTCTTCTTATGGGAAACAGCCTTTAACGCCCTCATAGACTCAGCTCCAGTGACGCCACAACAGAAATTATACCTTCTCTTCCAATACCTGGGAGGTAGAGCCAAGAAAGTTGTCGAACAGCTACAGTTCATGAGTAGTGATCCTGAAAGAGCCTATGCAGAGGCAAGAAAGAAATTAAAGGAACGTTTTGGACATTCAGCCATTCTTAGCAAAGAGTTTGAGGACAAGCTAACAAATTGGCCTAAGATCGGGAACAATGATGCAAAGAGCATGCAAGAGTTCAGTGATTTTCTGCAACAAGTTGAGCTAGCAACAGTGCACATTCCTAATTTGAAGATCTTTGAGTACTCGTCCAAATTGCAGAGTCTAGTGGAAAAGCTTCCAGGCTGGTTTCAGAGTAAATGGTCCACCAAAGTTCAAAAACTGCAACGAACTGAGGGTCAGAATGCATTCCCCTCGTTTTCAGACTTTGTGAATGAAGTCAATTTCCATGCAGAACGAATGAATATTCCCCAGATTTCACAAACACCACCTGTTACTGGCAACCGAAGAAATGTACTCGTCCCTCCAGTCACTCCGTTCCGCAGAGGACCACAGATTCCTAAAAGGCGTGATCAGTCCTTGCCAGTTACAGCACTCACGACTTCGTCAACCCCTGATGGTCCTAAAAGTTCAGAAGGAACCAAGCCTGTGAACGACATCACGCCAGTTACCTCTTCTCGTAGTCAGACCACACCTGCTGCACCCAAACCAGCTTTCTGTCCCTTCCACAGGACAAAGTCCCACAATCTTGATGAGTGTCAAAAATTTCGTGAACTAGACTTTGCTGCACGAAAGGACTTTATGTTCAGACACAGACTGTGCTTTAACTGCGTCAAGTCATCGGATCACACAAGCAAGACGTGTAATCAGGGTCCACCCAAATGTGAGATATGTGGAAACAGGCACCTTACACTTCTCCATGATCCATCAAGACCAGAAAACCAGACCACGCCCATATCATCAGCCTGTACTCAAGTCTGCAACGGAGCACCTGCTCGTTCATGTGCTAGGATTGTTCTGTTGAAGGTATCCGACCGATCAGATTCATCAAAGGAGGTGTTGACATATGCAGTCCTAGACGATCAATCAACTGATGTCTTTGTTACGGACTCTCTGTTAAATGAATTGAATGTCAACAGTCAGGAGGTCAATCTTCAAGTGAACACGATCCTGGGCACCAACACTGCTCGGATGCGTAAAGTTTCGGGTCTGCAAATTCAAGATGTGAATGGAGAACATTCGCCAGTCAAGGTACCATATGCGTATGCTCAAGAGAACATCCCTGCAACACATCATGACATTGCTACCCCTGAGATAGCGAGACAATGGGAACACTTGAAAGTTATTGCTGATCAAATCCATCATCAACCACATGTAGGCATTGGCATGTTGATTGGTAGAAATGTCCCCACTGCCTTTCAACCACTAGAAGTTATTTATGGAGAAGCAGACGAACCATGGGCGGAGAGATACAAATTCGGGTGGACAATTATCGGCCCTGTTTGTTTGGACAAGAATGCGTTTGAAGAACCTACCCACAAAGCATCTGTGAATCGTGTAACCGTTATGAGAGAGGAACTGCCCATTCACAATCTCCAGGTGGACATGGCAGCCAACTTCATTAACAAAACACAAGTGAAAGACATGACGTCCCCCCAGCAGATTCGCGAGATGATGCAACTTGACTATAGTGAACTGAACTACAACCGCAGCAATCCCGGAACTGGACCTGCACAATCGATCGAAGATAGACGCTTCTGTCAAATCATAAGTTCGGAAATTCACAGGAATCATCTCGGCAACTGGGAGGTCCCACTCCCTTTCAGGAGAGACAAGATAAACTTGCCAGACAACCGACAACAGTGTGTAAAAAGACTGTTGTCCCTAAGGAGAAAGCTTATCAGGGACCAGAAAACGAAAGAGAACTATGTTGAATTTATGCAGAAAATTCTTGACCGCCAGCATGCCAGTCGTGTTCCGACAGATGAGCTTACGGGTCTCCCTGGTAAAGTATGGTACTTGCCACATTTCGATGTATACCATCCAAAGAAGCCCGATCAAGTACGGGTTGTCTTCGATTGCAGTGCTGTCTTTTGTAATGAGTCTTTGAACAGAAACCTTCTACAAGGCCCAGACCAGTTGAACTCTCTCGTTGGAGTCTTGAACCGCTTCCGTAAAGATGAAGTTGCAATAACCTGTGATGTGGAACAAATGTTCCATAGTTTCTATATAGATCCCGCCAGCAGAGACTTCCTCCGCTTTCTTTGGTATGAGAACAATGATCTAAATGGCCCGATCGTTGAGTTCCGCATGAATGTTCATCTCTTCGGAGCTGTATCGTCTCCTGCAGTAGCCAACTATTGTCTTCATGAAACAGCAGAGGTTGGTCGTGCGCAGTTTGGTGACAAAGCTGCGGATTTTCTCTGTAGAGACTTTTACGTCGATGATGGACTCACTTCAGTTTCTACTGTTGTGGAAGCCATCAAGTTGATTGAAGACAGCCAAGCCCTTTGCGCGTCTGCAAAGCTCCGTCTTCATAAGTTCGCCAGCAATTGTAAAGATGTCTTAGAAGCACTTCCCAAAGATGACCGAGCAAAGGACCTTAAGGATCTTGACCTCCGTCATGACGCGTTACCAATCCAAAGGTCCCTCGGCACCTTTTGGTGTATAGAGTCAGATACCTTAGGCTTTCGTATAGAACTAAAGGATAAACCGCTGTCTCGTCGCGGGATCCTTTCGACGATAAGTTCTGTGTACGATCCACTTGGGATCGTCTCACCAGTGATCTTGACCGGGAAACTGATCTTACGAGATCTTTGCCTTCAGAATGTAGACTGGGACGACCCTGTTCCGGAGGACATCCTCCCTCGTTGGGAAAGATGGCGTAACGAGCTACCACTGCTAGAGAATGTCGCTGTTCAGCATTGCTTCAAACCATGCGGTTTTGGAAAAGTGATGCAATCTGAAATCCACAGTTTCTCAGATGCCAGTCAGTCTGGAATCGGTCAGGTCTCGTACCTGCGACTTGTCAATGAAAACAAAGATGTTCATGTCAGTTTCCTGATGTCCAAAGCAAGAGTTGCTCCCATCAAGCCAGTGTCGACTCCTCGTATGGAACTAACGGCCGCTGTCGTGTCGGTGAACGTGACTACTATGCTGCAAAATGAACTAGACTACACAAGCTTACAGTCAGTCTATTATACAGATGCTGAGGTGGTGATTGCTTACATCCAAAATGATGCACGTCGGTTCCATGTTTTTGTAGGCAATAGAGTGCAGCACATCCGTGACCGTAGTAAACCAGAACAGTGGCACCATGTACCTGGAAAAGAGAACCCTGCAGACGAGGCATCTCGCTCTCTCACGGCCAGTCAGCTACTTGACAATAAAAGATGGTTTCATGGACCAGAGTTCCTCTGGAAAAGCAATGTGCCACTCCTGAACACAGTGCCGCCAACCGAACTACCAAAGGATGACGTTGAAGTAAAGTCAAAGGTCCTCACCACAGTATGCTCACCATCCGAAGAACCCGCTAATCTTCTGGTTTACCTTCAGCGTACCTCGTCGTGGTACAAAGCCAAGGTCTCAGTCGCTTGGATCATAAGAGCAATGTCCAACCGCCAAACAGCCTTGTTAGCATGTAAACCCCACTGCAGTAATGAAGTACAACCGGCGAAGGCTGCCGACATATCAAGAAGTGACAAAAGTACTAAGATCTTGCCCCTCAAAGTAGAGGAACTAGTTCACTCAGAAAGAGCTATCTTGCGCGAGCTCCAACAGGAACATTTTGGTCCCGTGATACAGTCATTGAAGAATCTTGATGGTAATTCAGACAAGTTCCAAGAAAGAAACACTGCACGACACAGAAACAAGAGATTAAAGAAGACTAGCAATTTGTACAAGTTAGACCCGTTCGTCGACGGAGATGGACTGCTCCGAATTGGTGGACGTATACGCCGTGCGGATATGCCTCTGGATGTCAAACATCCTCTCATCTTACCGAAGAGCGATCACATCACTGATCTTATTGTGAGACACTTCCACTCGGCGACCGTACATCACCAAGGACGTGGAATCACCCACAACGCGATTCGTCAGGCTGGGTTTTGGATTGTTAATGGCCGTTCTTCAGTCGCAAGAACAATCGCAGAATGTGTCACCTGCCGCAAATTGCGAAGTCGACCACTTACGCAAAAGATGTCAGACCTACCAGAAGAGCGCGTCTCGCCGACCGCCCCCTTTCACTACACAGGCATGGATGTGTTCGGTCCATTTTACGTAAAAGAGGGCCGCAAAACTTTGAAGCGCTATGGCTTAGTTTTCACATGCCTTGCATCCCGCGCTATCCATCTTGAGACGCTCAACTCCATGGAAGCCGACTCTTTCATAAGTGCCCTACGCCGTTTCATCTGTAGACGTGGGAAAGTCCGTGAACTACGCTCCGACCAGGGGACAAATTTCATTGGTGCCAAAAATGAACTGGCCGCCGCTTTGCAAACGCTTGATCAAGCTCGGATCAAGAACTTCCTCCGTACCAAAGACTGTGACTGGATCGATTTTAACATGAATGTTCCCACTGCTTCGCATATGGGCGGAATTTGGGAAAGGATGATCAAGTCAGTCAGATCAGTACTCCTGGGCCTACTGCAAGAACAAGGCACCCAACTAGATGATGAAGCATTACGCACTTTGATGACAGAAGCAGAAAACGTCATTAACAGCCGCCCACTTACCGTGGACAGTCTTTCCGATCCAGCTTCACCAGAACCCATAACACCAAATCATCTCTTGACGCTGAAGTCTGAGGTAGTACTCCCCCCTCCTGGCAGTTTTGATCAGTTAGACGTATATTCTAGAAAGAGGTGGCGCCGAGTACAACATTTAGCAAATCAGTTTTGGTTCAGATGGCGTCGAGAATACCTCTCTCTCCTTCAGAAGAGACAGAAGTGGAACGTCCCGCAACGAGATTGCAGAGAAGGAGATATTGTCTTACTCCTAGATGGTGACCTGCCCAGGAACCAATGGCCACTCGCCCAAGTGATGAAGGTTTTCCCAAGCAAGGATGGCCTCATCCGCAAGGTGCAACTGTCTGTTGTCCAAGACGGAAAACGCAAACAGCTGGAACGGCCCATCCACAAGTTGGTGTTACTGCTCCCTCGAGAAGAAGCTGCAGACCAGGATGTCATCCCCGTCCGAGGAGCCAGTACTAAGGACAATGACTGACATTAAACTAGTTCTTTATTTTGTAAATGAGTCTCATTTAGGGGAGCCATGTAACGGCACCCGTGTGCCTCAGTTTTAGTTGTTGTCACGCAATCGTGACACGGTCACATTTTTAGATTACGTCACCACGCACATGCGCGGTAAGTTTCAGTTTCGTTTAGACCACGCGGTGTCCTGCCATTTTAGCCCGGAAAGGCGTAAGTTTTTTGTATTTTCTGCGTTTATTGTCTGTATTTTCACTCCCTTTTTGTTTCTTTATAGCTTAGTGACATTTTGTAACAATTTTCATTTCAGTTTTGACAGTTTGGTTAGTTAATTAAACTCGTTCAAGCCAAATGGGTCTCTTGTGTGTTTACGGATGCCCGCGCCGGTACATTCTTTGTTGTTAAAAAGATAAACATTTCACTACAAACTTCGAAAAAATGGTAGCCTTGAAGGTTAAAAGTCTTGGCTTCTTGCGTGACACAACTTGAAGTGAAATCAATGATCATAGGAGCGACGGAAACATATTAGGTTTCTGCTAGATTACTGATGTCAGAGAACCGGACAGAATCTTTTGCCATTGTGCAAACTTTTCATCTCATGATTATTTTACGTTCATGTAGGTCAGTTCAACATGTTTTAAACTTAGCTTGCTTCAGCGAGCGAGATACTTATCATGCAAAATTACCCGCGTAGAGATATCAGACGTGAATAAAGCATTACAGTTGTAACAAACTGCACTGATACGCTCAAGCTTACTTTTTCGTGCATGAAAGAGGTTAAACTACAAATATGTAAATAGACTCAAACGCACGGGTAAACTTCTCACGGCACAAATGTTACCTGGTCTTTATTTGTGTGTTTCTACGAAGTTCCAGCTCGATTTGAACGGCATTGACCGAAAAGTTTAGCAGAATCATCAGCTCAGTGATAAAACCCGCTTAGAAAACAACTCCAAAGTTCATTCTTTTGCCGAACTCAAATATTTCCGTGTAATCATCTAGTTGACCTTGATGGAACCAGTGATGCACGTGATTGCCATATGACAATTGTTTATGACGTAAAAAATAGTTGTGTGCGCATGTCCACCAGGTGAGCCCGCAATTTCTTTGGCCGGCTATTGGGCTTAAAATTCGTGCGCGCGCTTAATAATTATTCAAAATGGCGCAGATTTTGAACATCGCCCGTCCAAGTAACCAAAAATCTCGAATCTTCACGCCTGGCATGCACAGGTATCCCATCAACCACAGGATCCCCAAAGATTACGAAGCGTTCTCCTAACGTCGAACGCAATAACAGCGTAAAAGGAAGCTATTAAAACACCATCTCTATTTATTCTTCAATTCAGCATGGGGTCAGCATGACTGCCGGGATCACATAAGCTTGTCATTCAGTATATATATTGTTGGTCCCTGATAAGGTACATGTTTTCAGTTTATAGTTGTATAAGGTTTTTTCCTATCTCGGATAATTGTTGTCGATCTTTGATTTTTGTTGATCTGGTAATCAAGAGCGAACCTTCTCCTTCACCTTTTTATCAGCTTCTTACGACATTTGAGTTACGCGCGACCCGTTTGTTCTTCGCTTGGGAAGACGGTTCAGAGATCGGAAAGCCTTGAAATAGATAATGAAATAAAAAATAATCATGCAATATTAATTGCGCTAATCCTTAATTAGCATAAATTACTATATCGGAGGTCTGAGAGGGAGTAGGTGCGCTGAGAGTTTTGGGATTAGAGTTTGTAATTTGTGTGTGTTAGGAAGGTGAGATGTTCTTAGCTATTCTTCGCGCAGCCTTCATCGTGTTAGGGTTACGTTTAGGTTTTTTTATTTTGCTTTATATCATAAATTTTTCACCAAGTTTACACTTATCCAGCGATTATTTTTGTATTTATTGGCTTCTATTTACAGTGTTAGCAGGTCTTCATTAGCGTACCCTAAAACAGAGGAGGTTTTCGTGTCCGGCTTATTGGATTTCTTTCTCGTTTATCATAGCTGATCTGATCTCTGTACATATCTGTATTTATGTTGAATAAATGGCACAGTGGCTTGGCTGACCCACGTATCCAGATATCATCGTTGTTGTGTTTCTGGTTGTATAGTAAAGGCAAAATAGGATAAAACTGTTGGTTATACTATGGGTGGAGTTTAAGGCGGGCCTCTGAGTTTGATTGAAATTTTGAGAGGTTTAGAGAAGGCACAAAAGGGAGAAAATTAGATTTGAGACATTAACGGACAGTTGACCCCTCATCCAAGAGCGCCCTAGCTTGGTATGAGACTGTATATCTTCTAATTTTAAACTTCAAGTTCTAATTTTTAAACTACATTAAATCTTCACTATTCCTTATTTCTCAAAATTTCCTTCTCCTTTAAGACCCCCCTTCACAAATATACCCCAAGATCATAAAAAATTTTACAAAAAAATACACAAAACATTGATGGGTTTTTTGAGTGAAGGGTTTTGGCATTCCTTGGAACGCAAACGAGATGTTTGCATTAACCCCATTTAAACGGTTGACCGGCTAGCTCGGCTACCATGCAAGATCTCGGCCTTTTCCTATTTCCGGGCTGGAAATTTTCCCATATGAAGCCTTCATCCCGGTTACGGGGATGAAAATAACGCAATGCGTTTTCGTGATAGAACGGAGTATAGAATAGTATTTTATTTTTACTTTCCTTTTATTGTCTTTTTAAGTTCAGAATAATTCTTTTGATAGTTGAAGTAAAGATAAAAGGATTTAGAGGATTTAGAGGTTTCTAAAACCAAAAGGAGGGAAACCTTCTCGACAGGCTTGTTAGTTGGATTTCACGCCTAAATGATAGCGTGAACCCTTTTCGTCTCGGTAACCAATCTCGTTCCAAGAGACCGCGATCCTTTTGATCAGCACCAAGAATCACGACCTCTGGTCGTGTCGTGACCAAATTGTAAGCATTGTTGGTGCTGACCAAACGGATCGCGGCATCTGGGGACGAGAATGCTCGGTAACCGGGCTGAAGTTTCCCCATATGAACAGATGATAAAATTCACCCCGCTAACCGGGCTCATATGAAGTAGCCTTAAACTGACAGGAAACGCCGCAATCGCGCAAGTCATTGGCCGTATTACGGATGTCACGTAAAAATGAGCCCGAAAATGCCAAAATTTACAAAGAAATGTATCAAATCGCCCCTCCATTCATTTCTTTGTAAATTTTGGCTTTTTCGGGCTCTCGAGAGTTTGTAACCGACTGTTGTCAAACTTTACAGGTTTACTTAAATCGGTACGATAAATTGTTTAATGTACTTCTCGTCTGAATAAAAAGCAGTAAAAATTGCATTTTGGGGGCAACCCTAAGACCAGGAAGCCGGAAATCGGAATCCGGAATCCGGAAATGAGAATGATGACAGAAAAATTCACTTTAGCAATGTCTAACAAATGAAGGGAAAAATGTCGTTTTCTGTTCAACTTCAACCACAACAACCCCTACGCTATATATCCGACCCGGCTTTTCAAAAGGTGGATAACGCTATCCATTTGATAAGCCGTTATCAAGTCAGGGTTGGTGATTTCTCGGGTGGATAAAGTTAGCCATCCTTTTGATCGCCCTGGCCCCTACACTGAGGAGCGCGGTTCTTGTCCATGTTTTTGTGTTGCTGTCACTTGACCCTTACCGTTTATAACTCCAAAGTTCGGTTGTTAAATGTGCGAAGGACTTTTAGCTCCAACCAAAAGGTCTTTAAAAGGCTTGTTCTTCATGTGAGCGACAATTGGAGAATATATTTGAGCGAGTCTGTTATTCTCAGTAATTTTGTGATGCAATACCGGTTTCGGAAAATGAAATGGCTTCCTTTGTCACGTTCCAGAGAAGACTGGGGAGAAGCACAACATTTACAGCATTGTCGTCATTGCGTGTGATGAATCTTTGAACATGTCGTCCTCAAGCACAAGCGAGGAGTAGACGGAAGTAAGTTTGTAACATATTGAAACATTTCTATAAATTATTTAATACGTTGGCCTACAACAATACGTTGTGATTTTTAAAATAGTTTCCAGGCCCACGCGAACAGAAACGGACCATTTCTCGCTACCGTTGGTACGAAGGATTTAGACTGCTTGGGGCAGGACAGGGTGGAAAAAAAAGTACTAGTTACTCCTTTAACTAGGTATTAATAGAAATGCACTCAAAATGATCGCAACATATCAAGGGAAAAAAAGCGTGACCATCGACTGTTTCTCTATCTACTAGGCACGAAGGCCAAATTATACCTCTGGCAAATTGCATGCAGATCACTGAACAACGTAGCACTTTCAAGTAAGCGCACTTTAGTCGTTTTGCGGGTGCTTAGAATCAAATTATGTCGTATGATACTCAAGGTTCGTATATCCATAGCCCTCACAAGGAATAACAGTTGTACGAACATTGAATTGAAATGCCGGGGATCCTTTTTTCAATAGTTGTGCTTTGAAGCCATTTTTTTATTGACCTTTTTACTTTTGCATGCGACAAATGTACTGTAGTGTATCAACTGTGACCGGAAGTCACTGCTTAGTCACGTGAAAGGAATTATGGGATAAGTAGTGCAAGCATGTGGTTGAATGGAAGATGAAGTAGCATTAAAACTTTGTTGTGTGATTCGAGTGGTCCTAGTATCTCACTATTTGGGCCGAAACTACCACATGTACAACTTAACTTCTGTGTATTTGAAGAACTTTGTTTTGCTTTATTTCCGGTTTCCGGATTGCGGATTGCGGATTCCTGATTTTAGGGTTGCCTTATTTTTGCGTGACCTCGATCGCGTGCTGTTCTCCCACCCCTAGGCCATTGGCTCGCGTGATGTTATTTCTTTTTAAATTTAAATGCAAATGAATTCACTCACCTGAATAATATTGTCAAAGGAATCATGAAGTTCCCAAGAATGGCCTGGAGATATGGCGGCGTTCTCGATCCTTTACTTGCAAATACGACCAGTGCTCCGTTTAACGCATCACAAAGGCCAACAAAAAACAGCAACGAGTGTGGAAAACGTTTTTCGGTGTCGCCGATATCTCTGGGGGAAATGATTCGAATGAACAATGTTCCTAGTCCAAAGATTATGACGAACGATAGACTAGCAAATGACAACACAAAATAGCTGTCCACTGATCGCCCTGAACTGTTGCCATTTGTAGAGTCGATCCACAGAGGCAACGAAACATTTTGACCGACTTGACCAACTACCGCAACAAAAGCGAAAAAAAGGTTTGCCCAGAACAGAGGGATTTCAGCGAACCCGATTTTCACTGTTTTCGGTTTTCCATAAAGACGCGACGGACGCGAAGGTGCGAAATCGGAAGCCATGTTTTGTACCCTGTTGTCAGTGTAAATTGGCTGGGAGAGTGGTCTTCCCGTGGAATCCATTCGCGGGGAATCCAGGAGTCTGGCAATGCTTTGTGAACAAATAAGAGAAGATAGAAGGAGTCTTTTCTACTCTGTGGTTCCAGAAGCAGTACCTTTCAGCTTCGCGATAAAAAGGCTTTTCATGGGTGCTGAGTTGTGATTAGTCCTGTAGCTTACTTCCAAATCGATAACTTTCGGTAACTTGCGTCATGCTATAAATCCCGTCAATTGTCACATTGCGCAATGGAAAAAAATCCAGTGACCCAAGACGCCAACTTGAACACGACCCTATGGATGGGATTGAATATCTGATGCAGACTAATGCCGCGCGAGTGTAGCCTGTTATTGCAGAAACAAATATTAAGACAAAACTCTTGCAGGACGTTGACGTTTAGAGATATCAAAACTCAAAACGAACCTTCCTGATCCTTGGGCCAGCCAGATCCAGGCCAAGGTCATCGTAGGAATCCAGACAACCACGAATTCGTTCAGCACGTGATATCATTCTAAAAATACCCATGACATCGATAGTCTATATAAGTCACGCAAACATGACTCGTGTTGCAATTAAAACGCTTTTATTAAGTTTCTCTTTAACCTTTGCCTGTCCCGTATCATTTCTTAGCGTGCCCCATTGTCTAGCAAGCTAAAAAGACCACCCATACCAAAGCGTGAATAATCATAGCAAAGTTTCGACCTGTAGTTGTCCACTTCTATTAACGAGAGTAGCCATTCCGAAAAATATCGACCGTTCAGGAAAAGGAAATCAGCGCCTTTAACCCAAAAGTGGAAATTCATTGTTTCTTATTTTTCTTCCACTGCTCTCCTCCATTGGCTCTCTGCATCTTCCTCTCTTTTATTTTATTTTTTTGGTGCCCACGTCAGTGGAACTCGTAACAGGTATACATTGTATACGACAATCTTACAGGAGGATATTAAACTAATGTAGGCAAGACCACAACTACAAACTGAAAAACCCGGTTAACAGAAGGGAATCTAACCATCTTGTTTTCTTACTTCCCAAAATTACAAAGGAGGGGGGTTCATTTAGTATTAACATTTAAATATGTTGCAAAGGAGTATCTACTTACTTATCATTACTGTAACAACAACTAATAAGGAGTGATAGTACTGACCCATCAAAGCATAAGGACTACACAATACTGACAACTATTATCACACAGGAAAAAAAGTGAAATACCAATTTTGGGATAATACTGGAATATCAGTGGTTTTATACTGGGGTATCATTGGTTGGTTGGATTCGTACCATCACATATGCTCCCCAATAAAAGGCCTATATATTTGGATCCTTTCGTAGATCCATTTGTTGCTGATATTGAGGATGGTTTCATCAATGGCATTCAAGTGAACTATAATGCAGCCGCATGTGGGAAACCAGCTGGAGTTACAACCCTAAGGCATTTAGTGTTGTGCTTTTCTGGGGACCATTGCGGTTTGTGTGAAGTTGGAAAATTTACAAAAATGGGTAAGTCTGGTTGCCGGCATTGTAAACCTGAAAGTGTATACATTCCAGAAACAAATCATTATTATTATCCATACTTCAGAAAGCAAGCTCGTTTTCCCGCAGAAACGAAAAGCATAATGGACAACTTAGAATTATTGCACAAGATTGCCTCAGAGGAAAGAACTAGTGTCAGACAGCATCTGTCTAAAGAAAGTGGCTACACAGGCCTCTCTATCTTACATAGGCTGTATTACCTATATCGCTTTTTTTACGATAGAGATCTTGTTTATGATGAAATGCATACAGTTCACCTCAGCCTTGTGAAGAATGCACTTGAGAACTTGAAAGAGAATGAAGAAAATGAAGTGGGCTGGGCCACAGTTGATAAGAAGTTGAATGATTTTCCGTGGACTCCGGAATTCAAATGTTCGCGCATCCCAAAAGGTATTGAGAAGCGTCTTGGGTACTGGAAGGCTGATGATTTTAATAAGTTTGCTTTACCAGCCTCTGAAATGGTATTAAGTGGTCATCTTTCCTTGGATCAACAAAAGGAATGGCTATGCATTGCTCGCATGGTAGAGTTTCTTCAAAACCATGCCAGGCATGGATGGACAGAAAGTGATGCAGATGCTTTTCAGGAAATGGCATTCCGATATGCCATTTTGCTTGTGTCATATTGCGTGACTTAATTTGTTATGCCATGAGGCGTTCAGTTGTCACATCACGTGACTTAGTTTGTTATGCCACGAGGCGTTCAGTTGTTGTTGCAGTGTTGCTGTCCGCCATATTGGACGTGCTAGTTTAGCTTAGGCCCGTTCCAAACGCCGCTCCACTGCCGCGCCGAACCTAACTGTTGAGTTAAGAGCGGCAGAAGAGCGGCGTTTGAATCAGTTAGGTCCGGCAGTTTAGGTTAGGTACGGCAGACAAGGTTAGGTACGGCAGGCTTTGCCGCATTATGCGACACTGGAGCGGCAACTGATTCAAACGGCGCTCTTCTCATGCGCCGAACCTAATGCATAAATTTAGATAATTTATAATCGTCCCATAATTCACTCGGATACGTCTTGAGCATGCTCAAATTGTTTTCAAACATGGCGACGAAGGAGTGCAGCTCGTGTTATCGTGATACAAAATACATTTGTATCAAATGCTCTGTACCAATCTGTAACGTGTGCAATGTGCCATGCAATGACGAAGATACACCAGGTTGGATCGCAGGTAAACAAGTCGGATACTGCTACGGATGTTCCAGAATATTGCGATTTACGTGGTGGAAAAGAAAGTGTGGTGAAGACAAACATGCACCTGGAAGTGCTGCAGTGGGTGATGCCAAAGAGAGCACTAGTGGTATACTAGACATGGGAGCGAGCGAGGAAGCAAGCGAAAGGTGAGGATTATTTCAAACTATCAATAACTTACCATTTAGATTAAATAGGCTTTATCACGGTTTTCGACGCCATCTTGACGAGTAGGCAAAGCGTTCCGAAATTACAGTGTTTGTATGGGAATCGGAAAGCGAATAACCTCTTCTAAAATTGAATATTTGTGAATTAAAAATTTAAAATACTAGGTAGAAGATTGTATTCACCAGGTTCGAGGGATGTAGCTTTGCTAGAAGTCGCTCATTATTATTATTTTTTTTTTTTGCAATTTTCCATACATTTGTCTGTAAATGTATGACAAATTACAACAATTATAGGATCGACTTTAAGCAAAGCTACATCCTTAAACTTGGTGAATACAATCTTCTACCTAGTATTTTAAAGTTTTTTTGTGAATTTAAAAATTCACAAATTCTGAAATATTCAATTTTAGAAGAAGTTATTCGCTTTTCGATTCCCATACAAACACTGTAATTTTGGACAGCTTTGCCTTCTCGTCAAGATAGTGTCGAAAACCGTGACAAGGCCTATTTGTCTATATTATTTTCCTTTTTCTGGATTAATATTGTCTAAATTTATTCATAAATCTTGCACATCTTGCAGGAAAAGCTTTATAAAATTGTGGCCTGTACTGCAAAGTACATTGTCCGTTTATATTTTCCCACTACTTAGGAAAGAGTTTTCTTTAAAAAATAATTAGGAATCTTTTTTACATGTGTTTATTTTAATTTTTTGGTTTTACTTTTTCAAGTTTATAATAATGTAAATGCTGTAACATTAACATCTTGTTGGGATGTTATTTATGACAATAAATAAACCTTTTGTACAATGATCTAATTTTCCTTAGGCTGGCCACTCCACCACCAATTATTCCTTCAAATGATGGAGAGTCATCCGGTGATGAAAGTGAAGTTGGAAGTGACTCAAACCAAGATGTGAATGACAGCCTAAGCCTATTTGTGAAAAAGAAGGGGAAAAAAGTCAAGAAGGCCATCAAAAATAAAGGTGGAAGGAAGGCCCAGTGGAGTCAGAGTTTGTTGGCTGATGTTGTGGACATAATTATCTCTAGTGATTACTATAAAAAAAAGTTAATCTTCACAAACACCAAAAATCAACAAAATGGGGGGATTTATGAACAGGTACTCACTTCCTTAAAAGAGAGAGCTTCAGCGAGGGGAGAAAATGTACCATTCACGAATGTCCAACTTCGTACCAAATTTAAGAAAACCATTGCAGAATGCAAGAAGGTTGCACTAACTATCAGAACTGCCACAGGGATACAACGATTTGTTGACGAAAAAGGCTATGGCCCTTGGTTCAATGAGCTATATGCCATTGTCAAAACACGTGATGCGTGCCGTCCAGAACTGTCAGTCGAACCATCAACTAGTTCAACACAACCAGATTCAGATACTGATGACACATCAAGCTCTTCCTCGGCTGGAATCAAAGAAAAGTTGGAGGCTGCCAAACTTTCCAAGAAAAAGAAGAATGACCCCATAGCTGAAGCAATTGGAATGCTTAAAACTGCAATAGAAAATGACCCAGTGAAAGACATGCTAAGCTATTTGAAAGAAGAAGCTGAAAAGAGCCGTGAACATGAACTCAAAATATTACAGATGGTTGCACGGCAATCACCTATGCAGCAAGCACAGTTACAACAACCAATACAGATGCAACCACCAGTACATCAAGTATCCATGCAGCAACCAAATACATATCAATATGGAAGTGGTTTCTATGACTGTAACACTATGTGGTCATATCACAATAACTAAAAACATTGTTCATGTAAGTAGCACATTCAAAAAGGTTTACAGGAATGTCCACAAATCTTTGCAAAACTTGAACAATAATATTTATTTCTTGACTTGATGTGGCAATACAGTTTAATGACAATAGCAACCTTTAGATTGGACAACAAGGACGAGATTGAGTATGAGTATGAGTTTGGAATTTCGAGATAATATGTATTCCTCGAAGTATAACTTTTTCCTGTAGCTGACTGACATATAAATAAACGTTAAGTATAAGATTACTGTGCCAATTAATTATACGAGGCACCCAAATTTGGTTTGAGAACTCGTACTCATACTCAACCTCGTACTCATCGTTCAATATAAAGGTCGCTAATGCTCTATAATGGCTCTTTCATAACTTTTGATTTTAGTTAAAAATTATGCCATGACTTTGAAAAGTTATGTTAGGTTGAGTTTATACTGTATAAGAGCAAAAGGGTGTGGGTGAAAGGTAACCTGGAAGGGTTAATCATGTTATTCTGTAACAGTAAATTAAAAATAATGAACTAACTTGAGGTAGAATAATTTTGTTTGTCTAGTTGTAACCCAGAGGAATGTTTGAATGGCCCCCTCCCCCCCCCCCCCCCTTCACACATAACCCTTGTTTCCCTGCTAACATTTGTTTCAATCCCTCTTGGGACTGAAAAATACCAAAAAAATAAAACAATTCTTTTAAGTAACTGATTTCAATAAATCAAGGAGTTTTTTTAAATGGGTTTGGCCTGCCTGATTTGGCAGTTATTTTAATAACAAGTTTTGATTTTTAGATTGGGAACTATGGTAAAAGAATCTTGCCAGGGCAAAGTGAAACATCTTCTTATTCCCAGTTGTTAGTTACGTTGTTACAAGTAATTCTATTGGTTGAGTTATTAAGTTGAATTGCTATTTTAAACAGGACTGGGCAATTGGATTAAAGTAAGTGGAAGGTGAGACATGGGAGGGGGGAGGGGGGGGGGGGGGGGGTTCAAGAGGGTTTATCACCCAAAACTTTATTTCTAGACTTCTTAAAACCTATAGTTTTTCTACAACAACAACAATGTTCAGTTCATAGTTTACTGTAGTTCTGTTCAGCTGATGCGGGTATGATTCCAAATCTTGCTTAGAGGTTCCTTTCCTCCCAAAGTTTATCAGCCAGTGCATTTCTAATACGAGATGCTTGGATAGAAGTGTCCACAATCTTGTGACATTTGGTCATATGTAGCTCATCCCTTATTGAATCCCTTGGCTTTCTTTCATTGGTTTGTGATTTAACGGTTAGATCTAGACTCCTGGAAATTGTGTCACCCTTGTCAATACAGATGTTGTGTAACACCATGCATGTTAGTGTTGCCACTTTTGCTTCATGGGGACTACATTCATTCTTTCGGTAAAGCACTCTCCATCTCCCCTTTAGCTGCCCATAAGCCCCTTCAGTAACCATTCTTGCACGGCTTAGGCGGTAGTTGAAATATCTTTGTTTGGGAGTTAGTACCGCATTTGTGTAAGGCTTTAGCAGCCATGGTCGAAATGGGAAGGCAGAATCGCCAATAATTAATGGGGGTACTGTCACGTCAGATAGAGTTTGTCCAATGTCTGGAATAAAACCATGCTCGTTTATCTGCTCCCAGAGACCTGTAGACTGCAATATTATGGCATCATGAGAATTACCTGGAAATCCACAACTTCCCCATACAAACTTGTAACTACAGTCTACCATAGCCATAAGCACGATGGAATAAAAGTTTTTAAAGTTGTGGTACTCTTTGGATGCTGCAGCTCCACCAGGTGGACACTTGATTGGGATATGACAACCATCTATTGCAGCCCAACAAAATGGAAACTGCCATCTATCATTCATATCTTTCATTTTTCTTTTAAAGTCGTCTTCACTTTGTGGCAACTGTTTATCGACGCTTTCTTGCCAGAGGTTTTCAACAATTGACTGGCATACCTGGCTGACAATAGCTTGTACCGTTGACACACCCAAGCCTGCCATTTCGGCTATTGTATAGCAGTAGTCACCTCTACCCAGACGATATAAACAGATAGCAAGGCGGCATTCTGGAGAAATGGGATCTTCATTTATAGTGTCTCGCTCCAAATCATGGCGAATTCGGCTCAATATGAAGTTGAAAGTGTTTCTCGAGATTCTAAATGTCTTCTTAAAACGTTCGTCAGAATACGAATTCCACACGACCTCCCACCAGCCAGAATTCCTTACTAATCGCCTGCAAGAGCGGTGAACTTTTTCCGTGGCATTATTTTGATGACGGCCAAGCAACAACAACCCAATAAGAGACAACAGAATGGCCAGGCGTCTTCTTCTATACGCTTGAAACACGAGCACAGATTGCGACAACATTCTTCTTCGCCGAATTCCTTGAAGAATCATTGTTTTCACGCGATCGAAATTTGGCAACCTGCTCTCGTCCGCCATTTTTAAATTTTGGCGCGAAACTTGTACCCAGGCCCCTTTCATAGAGGTACCGTAAATAACCGTAAATCGGTTTGGATCGACAGGTTAGGTACGCCGTCTGAATCAACTGCCGCTCCAGAGTCGTACCTAACTGAGTTAGGTTCGGCGCGGCAGTGGAGCGGCGTTTGGAACGGGCCTTACTGACAGTTAACAGTTATAAAACTCATTAACCATACTTCAAGACATCTTGTACAGTTGTGGACATATTACAGCTTGATGACCGAAATGGCCCAACATCATGTACAATGATTATTCACAATCTTCTTCATTTTAAAGAGGACACGTGTAACTTTAGTGGCCAAGACAATTACTCTTGCTGGAACAAAGAGCGAGCAGTAAGGCGATATGTGCATCGATCCAACAATCGAAAGAACATTAAGTGCACTTTTGCAGCCACAGAAGAACGCCCTGAAGCACTTAAGTTTAGAAAGGAGCCTGAAAACCTTGGACCTGACCCTGCTAAAACAGACCCAAACAAACTGTGGGCAAAGAAACTGTATTATTCCAATACACAAGTGCATTCCCTGGCAAAGAAAAGTGGTATGATTGTAGGAGGTGCAAAGCCATTTGCAATGAATGATGCGGTTCGTCAAACCATCTCCAATGAGCATTCCGTACTTGTTACAGATGTTGAAGTGGATGGCACTTGTTGCCGCAGTGCCTGGTTTCCCACTCATGGATATGATGGCTTACTCTACAGAGAAAATGAGCATGCAATTGTTATACTGTTTGTCTGTAGTAATTTTATACACCAACTATATTTTAAGAATATATTTTTAATATAGATCTCTATATATACTTTATTTAATTCTACTGTTTGTCTGCAGCAATTTTATACATTAATGATATCTTAAGAATATTTTTTTAATATTTTTATATATACTTTATTTAATCTTCTATTATATCCATTATATTAATTTATAGTGTCCACAATTAGCTCTTAGCTAAATACCCTGACACTCAAATAAAGTTTATGTATGTATGTATGGGAGAGACAACTGTGAGACTTTTGAATTTTTTCTGTGCCTTTGTTTGTGATACATGGCAACTCTTTTTCAAAGCAAAGGAATTCCAAGATGTGGGCTACAGTGATACCGGATGGAAGGTAGTTGAAGAACAAGACAATGAAATAGTTGCACCTCTTCAGAATATCAGCAGAAAAGTGATGCTATCAGTTGAAGACACTGGCAGACCTACATATGTGGTGATTGATTTCATGCAAAGAATATTTCCAGTCAATGCTGGTACAGTGGTTGTCCCCTATTATCCTGTTAAAAATGACATGATTTTAGTACAAGGTGATGATGAAGATTCCTTCTGGAAAGCCCATGTTATTAAGTACAACCCGAAACAGAAAACTTTGACTGTTCGTTTTTTTCGTGAAACGTGCAGGTGACAACATATGGGTTCAAGAGAATACACGAGCTCAAGATGTTCATTTAGACAGTGTTATCAGAATTGACTGTGAGGGAACATGGGCTACTCACTATACTCACTGGGAAGAATATTAGCCTTAGAGAATGGATGCTGTAACAGCCAAATTTGTTGACTACTGTAGACGACTCACCAGACATTTTCATCTACTACTTTTGGTATTGAACTGAATGAAGTGTCTAATTTGACATTGTAAAGTGGGTTTGTGCTATTGTGCAGCATCTTCATTAACGTGTAAATGATTTACATGTAATTATTACTGTTGCTGTATTACAACAAAATCCTTCACATAAGAACCTGGTTAATGAATAAGCTGATAGAATAAGTCACAAGGTGTCAATAAGGTGAAGGGACAACTAGTTTTCCCACATTGTATTATGGTTGGTACATGTAACATTAATTCAGCATTGGAATTTTTCAGTTGAAGTTACCAATGAGTTTTCACCAGGATACCAATAATGGTACATAATAGCAACGTTGTGCTATGATTGGTATGCTTTATTTTAGCAACACTAGTGTTCCAGTGTTAATCCAAAATTGGAATCTTAAAAAGAAACTTACCGGTGAATTCCCACCAGGATACCAATAATGGTACATTATAGCAACAATTAATTTTCCAACGTTGTGCTATGATTGGTATGCTTTATTTTAGTGTTCCAATGTTAATCCAAAATGGGAATCTTAAAAAGAAACTTACCAGTGAATTCCCACCAGGATACCAATAATGGTACATTATAGCAACAATTAATTTTCCAACGTTGTGCTATGATTGGTATGCTTTATTTTAGTATTCCAATGTTAATCCAAAATGGGAATCTTAAAAAGAAACTTACCAGTGAATTCCCACCAGGATACCAATAATGGTACATTATGGCAACAATTAATTTTCCAACGTTGTGCTATGATTGGTATGCTTTATTTTAGTATTTTAGTGTTCCAATGTTAATCCAAAATTGGAATTTTAAAAGAAACTTACCAGTGAATTCCCACTAGGATACCAATATTGGTACCTAACAGTAGCTGTCGTGGTTAGTGTACTTTATTCATATTCCAGTAATCTGCCATTGATATTCCTATGTTGGTAATTCTTACATTATTTTACAGTCATCTTCCTATAAATTTCCTATATCGGTTTTATAAAACTCTGCCTAGACTTACCAAGGTTGGAATAACATTGGTATCACCTATGTTTACCAATGATATCCCAAACATGGAATATTAAAATGGTTATATTCCAATGATTCTCCACATTGGAATTTCACTTTTTTTCCTGTGATCATCCACTTCAAGTCCAAGAAATCTTCCGGAATTGCTTCTCAACGAATCTATAGTGGAACCCCGCCTTACATCACCTCCGTATACGGTTAGTACGTTCATTTTTTTCCTTGGGAAACTCTTTTACATCTTGTTATAAGAAAACCCCGTTAATATTAACGACTATCGAACACATTCTCAAATCCCAAGCTTTATTATCCTTTAAAATTTTAGGTTTTTAAATTATGCGGCCACTCAAATCATGCACGCATTCTTCAATGCTAAACACAACAATACAATAGACTTCATAATACTTCTGGGGCGTAATTAGGATATTTCAAAGAGGGGGTCCCAAACACTTTAAAATATGGTAAAATGTAGTTTCTGGCGTTTGAATGACTGATTGAATTAGTCAGACATTTTTGACGGCTAGGAAACAAACAACAGGAACAATGCCCCAAGCCCCTGAAACAGTGGCAGTCACTGGAAGGGATAGACCAGGAGGCCCTTTACATTTCGTGACCTTTTATATAAAGTAACAATGAATAAGACTACGTTTCTGACGTTTGAATGACTGAATGAATTAGTCAGAAATTTTTGACGGCTAGGAAACAAACAACAGGAACAATGCCCCTAGCCCCTAAAACAGTGGCAGTCACTGGAAGGGATAGACCAGGAGGCCCTTTACATTTCGTGACCTTTTATATAAAGTAACAATGAATAAGACTACGTAAATATAAGCACAGTACGCTATCACACAAAACGTCTCCAGTTTGCTTGCGGTTAGCTTCAATTTTGTGGATTGGGTGATACTGTATTTAAAAGCAGGTTCAATAAGTTTTATCAGCTGTATATTCTTAGCACTTTTATTGACTTGTTTTAGAGCTATTTAGAGACTCGAGATATGGCATTTTGTGACTTTTATGAACTTTTATTTTGCGGACCTCCGTTAAAACCACTTTTGAATTGATGGGAGCATCCTCATAAAATATTTTTAATTATTATTATTATTATCATTATTATTGTTATTATTACGTAAACACAGACTTGAAGTAGTTAAAGTTGCAAAGTTGGGGTCCTTGCAGCTTGCCCTTCGATGGTGCAGTGGCTAGGTGGGTGCTTATTAGAGATTATAATATAGATAGGACTCTGCGCGCGCTCTGATTGGTCAAAAACCCATGTTTTATCAGAGTAGAAAAAGCGTGTTTGACTGTTTTTCGCCAGCTTTACTATAGTGAAAATTCGCAAGGGATGGTGGCGAACATTTTCTATAAAGAAATTCCGGACAAAATTCTGAGTGAAGCTGCAGAGGTTGTCGAAGAAGCTTCTATAAAGTTCGAGATGAAAGTAGAAGAAAGAAATTAAATTGCTTCAGTTTATCGATCGTGCGTGTTTTGGTGTTTTTACTCGCGGCGTATAAAATCTATATCATAAAGCAAATAAAGAAGCCTAAGCCATGTATTATACTGTCATAAAACACTCCGGACATTCGAGAAGACTCGAGAAATGTAGAAAACACTCGCCTGCGGCTCGTGTTTTCTACATTTCCCTCGTGTTCTCAAATGCCCGTCGTGTTTTATGACAGTATAATACATGGATTAGGCTTCTTTATTTGTTAAGTAAAGATTATTATAATTATTGAATCACTTGACGCTAGTTTGACTGTTGGTGCCCCCATATTTAAATATCTTCCTAATTTGAATTTTAAAAAACTTAGTGTCTTCTTCAGACTTCTTTATTACAGTTTTTAAAAAACTAAGTGTGTAAATACATGAAATGTCTCATAAGAAAGAAGGAAGAAGGGCCTTCTACCTTCAAGTGACTACCTAAAACAATAACAACTGCTACCACTAGTAGAATTACAAGCTTACGAGAGCTGCTACACTACAAGTGTACAAACCTGGATAAAACTCAAACGATCGCGCCCCTTCCCCTTCTCCCCATTTTTCTCTACTTCCAATCCGCGCTAATTATTTCGTTATTCGCTCGCCAGTTTGCTTTGTTCGTTGGGCGGGCTTGGAAAGGAATCGCCGCTACGCAGACTAGGAAAATAGAAAAAGAGGGGAATGATACGTCACCCAATAGATCCAATGACTTTACGCCATGCAGTCCAGTCCACGGTTCAGAAAGTCGCCTCGACATCGAATCCTTGCTCGCTATTGGTCAAAAGCTCTGAAGAATGACACCCGGAGATGTGAAGGCATGAGGACGAAACACAGAAATGGGCGCCTTCAGCTGTTGTTTCTGGCAGTACGAAATTGTGGACAAGTTTTTGCGCGGATGAGCCTTTTTCCTTTCTAGACATGGTGAGTTACTTCTTGTTTTCCGTCATGGATGTCTGTCGCATCGCTAATTTTCGCTTTAATGCGAGGCTGGTCATGTGAAAGCTTGTGAAAAGCAGAGTTAAACACAGCTGAAATGTGTGATGATAAAATTGTCACGACCGCAAAACCTGACATGGTTTATATTTCGAGGAAGATATGTACCCTAACACCATGCATAGGCAAGGCAAAGTTGACTTATTTGCCTGGTAGACGTGAAGGAAGAGTTCAAAACGGCTTGTATTCAATCGTTTTTGGAACCCTTTAGTCTCTTCCTTGTAGTTTCTGTACAAACTAAACCAAACAAAACGTTACATTTGAAAGTAGGTTGTAGCAAACATAAAAATAATTTCAACGCTGAAATATGCCTTCCTTATTCAAATTGGTTTGATCATCTTTCTTTTTTTTGCTGTTTAAGCAGTTTATTTCAAGTCAACCTTTTTTCAAGTCGAAGTCTTGACGAGTCGTGCCGTGCGGAAAAATTTATAGCTAAATACGGTAATTGAATTCAATCACAAGCAGGAATAAATACAAATGTTGAAAGTCAAAAGCGGGCTATTTTTGTTAACACTTGAGATACATTGCATGATTGGAAGAAAAGTTAAATTGACATATGACCAAAACACTAACCGCTTTTTGGGAAACCTAAAAATAGCTTAACTGGAGAGAATGCAAAAGTTTTCGTGTTTCAGCAAGACAAGAAGAAATCTGATATCTCCAGCAAAACAAAACACAAAATTAATTGCTAATGCGTGTGTCTGAGATTTGCGTTTTGGTCATTTACGATCTACTATCAATGCATTTTATTCTTTCACATGCTCTTTAGGAATTACAAAATATTGGCAATGAAAAAAAAACTATAGTTTTATTCATGAGAAAGCTACGACAAGTAGGGTGTTACTAAAACGAGCAACAAGAAAACGAGTAATGTTTCAGTAACGCTTCTCCATTTGCCACGGCCTTTAGGATGGTCATCTACATAGGTGAGAGTACTCCTGCAGGCCTCCTATCCCCCAGCCCACTCCCAGCCTGTAGTGACTTTGGTTATAATTATCACTATTTGCTTTGCCAAATATGAGCAGACAGAAACTTTAGATATTTTGCTTACTTTTTTACTTGACTTTCTTAAATATTTTTTGAATGCCCAATACACAACTTTGATTTGCAAGTGTTTGGGGTAGAGACTAGAGGGCTTTTCATGATCTAAACAGTGTATATGTGCACTTGTCTTTCATTCCTGACACAAAAACGTAAAGATGCCGCTTTCTCAACAACACAATTTCAAGTATATTTATCTTACTCCTGATACTACAGTGACGTCTTCCACGGCAAGATAAAAATCGTTTCTCAGAAGCTTTAGTCAAGACGGCTTTTTAATTTTAACCTTGGTTTTGACGTCAATCTTAGTTTATTTTAATTGCAATAAGGCATTCAAGCAGCAACCCATTCTCGTTCCTAGAACCCTCGTTTCTTTGGGTCACATGGTTAAAAGAAAACACGCGGCCCTGGGGACGAGGATGGCAGCAAACGTAATTGTCAATGTTTGCAACTTGATACTTTTGTTTGTTCCCTGAAAACGTTTGTAACTTGATACTTTTGTTTTTCTCTCGTAAACGTATGTAACATGATACTTTTGATTCTCGCAAAGATATTAAAAGATGTGTTTCTCTTTTTCAAGGCCAGAAATAACTGGTCGGACGTTAAATATCTGATGTATAAATTGAGAGAGAAAAAATTTCGTTCATTCAAAAAGCAATTTTTCATTGAAGTGATAAACAAGAACTAATTTAATTATCGAATAGTCACGGAATAGCGCATTCTTTTTCTGTTGCCGCCATTCGGTTAAAACCACTTAAAATTTTCTTTATATACAAGGATATCGATTTATCTAGGAAGCGTTTTAACGAACAGTATTGAAGGTAAACAGCTTTCTTGACCGAGAGTTTCCAGCACCGGTGAAAACTAAATACCTCAAACAATAATTAAACTTATTTGCGGTTTTCGGAAGGCGCCACAGAGTCTACAGCAATATTTGGGAACTTTCCTTGTTTCAAACTTGAAAAAAGTCTTATTCAAACATCAATGTTTTGACTCTTCTTTTCAGTGAACTACCATTAATGCAAAAGATTAAATCCTTGCAGAGACTTGGCAGTAATGTAAGTAATTCTGGAGGCGCTTGGCAGTGTGTAACAATACCTTCAAATTTAACAAGGTTACCATACTGTGACAAAGTCGGGGGAAAGCTTGAACAATGTTTGCACGTGTGTCCATTGAAAGGAGAAATAGACAAGACGCTGGAGAGAAATAATACGCTTCTCTTTATTTGAACCCTGACGAACACATTACTATCAAAACTGCAGAAAAACCCTCAAATACACAGGCTCGGGTTGTTCCACACAAAAGATACACAACCACAATACTGAACATGATAAAAGTGTTGATACCCAAAATAAGTCAATATTCCCCCTACCCTACTAAAATCAGAGTGTATTAAAACGAACGTGCCTTACACGTTGTGTTCTACAGCAAGGAAGAGACGTTCTCGTGTGATTCCGTATTTGTGTAGTTTAACTTCCATCTTGTAGTGTGCCATTCTCGTCCCCAGAGACCGCGATTCGTTTGGTCAGCACCAAGGAATCGAGACCTGGCCGCAACCAAATTGTGAGCATGCGTAGAGAACTCGCTTTGTAGCTTTCAGCCAGTCAGATTTGTCAGATTTCATTTTGTGCATGCGCAGAGTGACAAGAAGTCCTGAAATTGCAGAATTCCGGTGTTGGACCGTTCAAGAGGTCGCGATTCTTGGTGCTGGCCAAAAGGATCGCGGCCTCGGGGGATGAGAATGGTAGTGTGCAGTAAAGTAACAAAAACTAATCTTCTGCGCATGCGTTGGGTGCAAATCGCTTTTGTAAAGATAGTACCACAAGGCGGGTGTGGTGTTTTCTGAAACATATATATTTTTTTTATATACCTTTTGATGTTGAAGGAGCAGTAGTGCAGATACCAGCGTTTTACGTGGTACAGTGCACACATGTTCCCACTAGCCCCCACCCCCTCTGCAAGACTAATTAATTAATTGGTATTAATTAATTAAACAAACATCAAAGTTTACACATTAGCGCTTTATAGCTTTAGTGCCATAGTTTCATAGTTCCTTAGTGGGTTAGAAGATGACAGCCCACAACATCTCATCCCAATAGTGCACTCTGCACTAAAAATGACTATTTGTTGAAATACTCGGTTGAAGGGATTTTAGCACCAAAAACAACATCTGCCGTCCTTTCAGTGAAACAATTACGCAGAAAGTTTTCAAGGAATGTGGATGCGGATTTGAACGAAAATGGTGGCGGATTATATTGACGGATTTGGCCAAAAAATGGCACGGATTGGCGGATTCGCTCACCCCTATTCACCCCCTCTTTCATCAACGCAGCATGGCATGCCATGTTAAAAGTAAACATAATTTTTTTCTTATTTTTTGTTGCTCGCCATTTTCTTAACAGGGCTTATAGATATAGCAGTTACAATAAAAGAGGAGAAGAATACAATGATAGAATGCCAGTGTTTTTGTTTATTGTTGACTGCGTTTTCTGTTTTTGGGGTGGAAACCCCCTCCCCTCCCCCCCCCCCAAAAAAAAGGGTGCAAAAAGAGTCCAGTGACAGGGAGCGAAATAAAACAGCGAAGCGAGGTTCGCGAGCGAATGTTTTTCCTCCCAAACCCCTATGAGGGAGCCTGTTCGCAGGCTAGTGAGAGAGTGACATGTTTTCTCAGAAGTTAAAGTTAAAACTAAGAATCTATGTGGGCGAAAATTTCGGTCAGTCAGACGACGCTAAACAGAGAAAAAAGGGATGGCCTCAGGTATAAAGTATTCTGCCGAAGGAACGTATTTATTCATGACAGCTTAGACGAAGGCACTATAAAAATCATATCCCGCTTCATATACACAGCTGGATCGGATCGAGCATTTCTTCATTCTTATCGGGCTTGATATAATGAAACAGCCTGAGCCGCGTTTAGAAAGAAACCACCAGAAAGTAAAATAAAAAACGGCCTGAAAATAAAAGAGAAACCCACCTGCAACCGGGCCGGATATTTCCAGTTGGTCACCCATCCAAGTACTAACCCTGCCTAGCAGGGCTTAACTTCGACTATCGGGTGTAAATATCTGTCAAGTCAGTTTAAGAGGATCTTTTGAACAATTTGCCACTTATTTTGCAGAAATCGGATTGTTATTTATTAACTAATTTGAACAACTTTCTTCAGTATCTTAGCGTCTGCGACTGATACCACATGAAAGCACCTTCTACGAGGCCAACCATGCATGTGCCGATGCAGTCATTTTTAGCGCGAAAATCTCTTTGGCCGTGGAGTATTTCAACAAATAGTCATGTTATAACTTCATATTATTTTAATTAATATACTGATTTAGTTATTTTCTGTTTTTTGGCCATTTTTTTAACGTTTCTCGTTACTCATTACTACGTTACTCATTTTAGTAACACCCACGACAAATATAAAGTCACTGCATGCATTCAGTTTCTGGTCAATCATAATGCGAGCTTTTGTAAATTAAATTAACTCCCTATTCTTTTTGTACAACATACCGCTAATTGTATTGTGAAAACAAATGTTATTTCTTTTGAAATGGATAGACCATAGTTTACAATCAAATGGTAAAAAACTTTCCTTTTTTTGCAAAAATCTCATTTTAGGAACAAATGTCACTTCCGGAATGCTTTCAACCAAACATGTAGATAACTGATTTCACAATAGCAGAAATCTCATTTTAGGAACAAATGTCACTTCCGGGATGCTTTCAACCAAACACAGTGCTCGAACTTAACTTTTGGGTGTGGTCTTCCGAGGGACCAGTAAGCTGAAAATGTACTGGTCCCAGTAGCAAAGACACTGGTCACTTATATCTAACACAAAAAAATGTAATAAAACAACTTTTTGTATGTCTGAGTCTCATTCGTGTTCATTGCTTAGAGCATTCAAATGATAAAATGTAAGGCAAACTAAAATTGAACACAACGGATACTATTTATTTACACATCTACATGTATTTACATTGCGTCAATGCAAAACTGCCCTCCCAGTTATGAGGTCTTCAGGACTAAGACCACATTTTCAAATACATGGAACATACAAATCAGGTAAACAATAAGATGTACAACATATCACAATGAACACAACTTATCCTTTACACATCTACCCTTGTATTTACAATTATTGCAGTGCATCATACAATTTACAATATCAATTGCAGAAGAAAATTCCTCACTGTCATATCTCAACGATCCTTAAGGCAAGGCCTTCGCACTCTTTGGGATGTTTGGTTCCAATGCAAAACTGCCCTTTGAGCTGCAAAGTCCTCAGGACTTGGACCATTGAGGCAGATGTTCATAAGCATGTCAACAGTGGCTACATCAAGTGAGTTTCGATACTCTGATATGAGTCTCCCCATGCAAGAGAAGCCCCTTTCACAACAGGATGATGACACTGCCATTACCAGACAAATCTCAACCACCATCAGCACATGAGAGAGTTCAAGGTCATCTGGATGCACCTGAGTGAATATTTCTTCCCAGAACTCAGCCTGACTTAGACTTGCAATGCGTCTATGGTTGTTAGAGTACAGTTTTAGTGATAACCACGGATCCTTTTCCATTTCCAAGTCAAAAGCATTGGTCTGGAGGACTGCCTGATAGTGCTGAGCCACAGTTACCAATTCCTCTTCCCTGAATAATCCTAGATCATCCCTTTCCTTTGGCCAAGACTTGTGGTTACTTATAGCACCACAAGCTTTAAGTAGTGGAGAACTGAAATCTTCGAATCTGGTGGTTAGAAATTGCTTCGCATCACTGATGATAGCTGCTTTGCTCTGCTCAAACAATCTGTCATCGGTGTCTTTCCTAGTAAGACTGACTTCCTTGAAGGTTGAACCAACCCTAGCTTCGTCTTGAAAACCAGCCAGATGTGTTCCTAGTCGTCGACGCATGTTCTCTAAGGCTTGGCTAGCTCGCTCTAGCTCAGTTTTCACTTGTGAAATGGAGATGGAGTCCTTCTGAAAAGTAAGTGAGACCTTTGATATCTCTTCTACAACATCCCACATTAAGTGAAGATGAAGCAGGAATTTATAAGCCTTGAGTTTCTTTGCCAAATTCCTTGCTCTTCCTTGCATTTCTGCAGAAGCATCTCTTGCTTCTGCCGTGTGCTCAAAGTGAGAAACAAGCACTTGAAAGTTCTTCTAAAGCAACACAGCTAAGGCACGCAGCAGATGAGGAACCCAGCGAGTTCCACTTGCCTTAGTTGGCTTACCCACCTTCAGTTCCATTGCCTCAGCCAGTTCTCGCAGTTCTCTTAAAGCCTTTGGAGAGTACTTGTAATGTTTCCAACAACCGTTTAAGAGTTCCTTTATTTCCATCATGGCTTCATTTGAGTTTAGTGTCACTAAACGCCAGTTCTAAATTATGGGCTACACAGTGGATTCAAATCACTTGAGGTGCTTCCTCTTTGATGAGTGTTACTACACCACTCAGCCTACCCATCATGACAGATGCACCATCTGTTCCTGTGCTTATCAACTTCTGCATCCACCGTGGATCCATCTCATCCATAACTGACTTGATAGCCTTGAGAATGCCTGGTGCTTTTGCATTTTCAACCTCCTTCAGACCAACATACACAGTTTTGGGAACTCCGGACAGTATATATCTAACATAAACAACTTCTTCCTCCAAACATGAGACATCTGTTGCACCATCAGCCATAATAGATACAAACTTTGCGGTACTCAAGGAAGCTGCTTGATCTGCCTTGTAGGTTTGGGATACATGTTGACAAAATTCCTTGCATGCATGATCGTTCATATACGTGTTCCCAAGGGTTAAACCATTCTTTTTCTGTAAGGAGCACAAATGTGGGAAGATTGAGAATGGTAGTTTTAAATGTGCAATGTAATATGCAGTGTTGAAAAGAAAACCCCTTATCAAGGCTGCAGGAATTGGTCTTTCCTCCATTGGCTTTTCTGTTGCACGTTTGGTTTGTAGGCTCATGCCATGGCCTTCGCTGGTTTCGTGTGCCCTCAGGCTATCAGTTTGAAAATTGTCTGTTCCCATCCTGAGAGAATAATTCTTGTTCTTGGTATTTTGAAACTCTCTGCAGTAAGCACAGAACATCTTATTCTCATTTTCATCAAATCTTACCATTTGTACTTCGCTTTCCAAGATGGCTGAAATTTCCGTGTTTTCTTTTGTTGGCTGGGCCTAGGCTGTTCATCTGAAACTTCCTATGTGTCTGTATTTGGTCTTTTACCTCCAAAGAACAAGTGCAATGACTGTTGACTTTGCTTACGATTCGCCATATTAAAATGTTAATGATGAAATAGGCTGTCCTCTAATGTATGCCTACAATATGTCGGCCATGTTTGCATCCCACAATGCATTTCATGTAAAGTCGAATCCAGACCTTCACTTGCCCATGCGCAAATATTTAATAATGCCTAGCGTTTTTCGCATCTTGTTTTCGCGATCTTTTTGGCACTGTACAGTAGGGGTGTAACGATTCATGTTTCTTTTGATTCGATTCGATTTCGATTATTGCCTTTCGGTTTCGATTATTTCGATTCGATTATGCAAAATATTAATGATTTTTAATTCTTGCAAGATGATACACAATGTAACAACATACAACCCTAAACTCTCAATGTGAGGATACAATAGTAACAGGAACATTATTAATCTATTTCAAGGATGCAATAACAAATAAAAAACATGCAATTTGTCAGTGTTCTTCTTTGAGTTCTTTCTAAAGCTACTCTCAACATGAGGATACAATAGTAACAGGAAGATTATTAATCTATTTCAAGGATGTAATAAAAAGTAGAGAACATGAAATGTGTCAGTGTTCTTTTTTGAGTTCTTTCTAGAATCTAGATCTAGTGCACTCTCATATTTTTCTTTAAAAAAAGTAACTTGTCTACATGATCACTATGCAAACATGACCTCTGAGCAGACACAATGTCCCCTGCAGAAGAGAAAACCCTGCAACACTTCTGACTTTTCATCAATACTGTGTTGACTTTTTAAGTGAGCGCTCATGCTTGAAGTCGAACCGGCACAATACTTGAAAGTTGCGAAGCAAATTTTGCAGATAGTTTTAGACTTGTCTGTTGTTCCGTCTTTAGTCGGAAAACCATAATATTTCCACACTGCGGATCGAAAAGAAGCAGGCGGATTCACAATCGCTTGGCCATTCGTCGCCGTGTTGTCCGCCATGTTTGTGAGCACGCACATGGTTTGCCTTATTTGGAAATTCTCAGGGGGTGGTAGAGGGGCAACATTTTTACCCCGGGATTTTTACCAAGCAACATGGCGCAAGAACTGCAAATTAGCGTCTTTGATCGATTGTCAATGAAAAACGAACATCTTATTGAGATCTGGATTCTAAGTTTACAATATAATGACTCACTGAGGGCACTTTTGGAAAGGTATGCAAAAAATCGAACCAAAATCGAAACGTGGAATCAAATAATCGTGAATCGAACCGAACGGTCATAATCGCGATTAATCGAGAATTCGATTAATCGTTACACCCCTACTGTACAGTCTTTATTATGAATTCAAATGAGAATTTTATTCAGGAAAAAGGCATGTTTACTCGTCCAGAGGACCAGTGGATAAAAAATCTACTCGTTTGTTGTAATTTTTACTCGGTTTAGACGAGTGGACGGCCGTTAAGTTCGAGCACTGCAAACATGTAGATAACTGATTTCGCAATAGCAATTATAGTTAAGGCGGTTTAAACGACTTTTTACATGAAAGTGATAAGAAATTACATTCCTCATGGTTTAGAATGAACATTCATTCATTCCGTCATGGATCTTAGGAAATGAAAAAGTGCCACAAGATTTCTATAAACTAAATTGCTGGGTTTCTTCATCTCCAAGAATGATTTTTTGAAAGGCTTGGTATCTTCTTTTTCAATGTTGATTATATTTGTTTGGAATCGTTTCCTCAGGGATTTGAGTGTTGAGATGATTCCGTTAAAAGTGAGAGAGCGGGGTTTAAGTGAATATTTGGTTTGGAACTCTTTGTAAGAAAGGAATGTGGTTGCATTTTTCTTAAGGTGCTCTATCAAAAAATTCCTTCCTTGAGCCATTCAAGAATAAAAGCAGGTTTGCGATCAATTCTAATCAGAGAATTATTCCAGAGGGGTTGCTCGTTATAATGTTGCAATGATAATACGTTATCAGTATGATTAACCTCAGCCCAGATCTGCAATAACTCATTGACGAATGCATCCGAAGTTTGGAAAAAGCGCTTAGTATCTGTCTTGTCCAGGTTGCCTAGGAACACCGCCTTTCTTCCATATCTACTGAGTTCCAAATCGAAAAAAAGTTTCCATTTTCCTAAATTTGTTTTATCGAGATATTTTTTGATCCAAATAGTTTTCAAGGATTTATTAAAGGAGAAAAGATCAATCATTTTCAGGCCTCCATTATTATACTCATTGATCATAATATTTCTCTTAATTTTATCGGGTTTCCCATCCCAGAGGAAAAGATAGAAAGCATTGTTTAGTTTTCTAATAGCTTGGCCATTTGTTTGGAGGGGAGAAAGGATATGAACCATCTGTGAAGCGATTAGACTTTTTAATATCGTGATTTTTCCGAGTAGGCTTAGTCTTTGGTATTGCCAGTTTTCAGAACTTTTTCCGTTTTTTCTTGGAAATCCAAATTCGCAGTTTCTTCGGGGTCTATTGAAAGCCAAACTCCAAGTGATTTGATTTTTATTTGCTGCCATTTAAAGCCTTTCTCTGGACATAAAACCTCTGGACTTCTCGCTTTTGAGCCTATCCATAACGCTTCAGTCTTTTTGCTATTGAGTTTAAGGCCAGATATTTTACTGAATTTTCCAATAACATCAAGTGAACTTTCTAGTGCACTCTTTGTGCCATCGAGAATTAGAGTGGTATCGTCTGCATATTGGCTTAATTTGATTTCTTTTTGGCTGACTGTGACGCCTTTTATATTCGGGTCGCTTCGGATTGCGCTAGCTAAAACTTCTACCGAAAGAACAAATAAATATGGGGAGAGGGGGCAGCCTTGCCTTACTCCTCTTCCAATTTTGAAACTATCGCTCGTCCACCCGTTGTTTATGATGCAGCTTTCAATATCATTATAGAGAGTTTTAACCCATTTCTGGATTGAAGGACCAAAACCATAGTGTTGCAAGGTTTTTCCAATGGAAGGCCATTCTAGTGTGTCAAACGCTTTTTCAAAATCTAAAAGCAGAATCAGGCCAGGAATATTTTTGTTTGTGGTGTAATTAATAACACTGTCAATCAGTCGTATATTTTTATCGATGAACCTACCTTTAAGAAATCCTGTTTGATCGTTATTGATAAGTTTTGGGAGAATTGACTGGATTCTGTTTGCAATTGACTTTGCAGCTATTTTATAGTCGCAATTTAGTAACGATAAAGGTCGCCAATTTTTAAGGGTTTTTAGGTCTGCTTCTTTCTTTGGAATAAGTTTTATGATCCCTCGTCTCTGCGTTATTGCCAGGTGACCGTTCTCGTATGCGAAGTTAAAGGCGGTGATCAAAGCATCCGAAATATCATGCCAAAAAGTTTTGTAGAACTCCGCCGGTAGCCCGTCTGTTCCGGGAGTTTTGCCATCCGCCATTTGCTTCATGGAAGAAAAGCATTCTTTCTCTGTTAGTAGTCCCTCGCATGAAAGTTGCTCTTCCTGCGAAAGATGTACATTCTCTTTTGGAAAAAAACGATTGACTATGCATGGATCCTGCACGCCAGTTAACTGCGTCAAGTACAAATTTTTATAAAAGGAGAAGCATTCATGTAAGATTTTATTGTCTGTTGTAATTGTGTCGCCATTGTCCGTTTTGAGCTGGTTTATTGTTCCTTGTTTATAGTGTCTTTTCTCAAGATTAAGAAAATATTTATTGTTTTTCTCACCCTCATTGTACCATCGACACTGTGATCTTAAAATGGCACCTTTTGTTCGGTGTTCAATAATTTGTTCTTGTTGCTCTTTTTTGAGTTTTAGCGTATCTAAGATCTTTTGTCGTTGTAATTCACTGATGTTTTCTCCCTCCAGTTCCCTTTCTAGCAAAGTTATATTCTTTTCAATTTCCTCTTCCTGGTGGGTGGTTTCTTTTTTCTGCATAAAGTAATGATGTTTCTCTTACTTTTAGTTTTATCATCTCCCAAAGGAGAGAGGGACTAACATAAGGATCATTCGCATATTCATCCTTTGTTTGTTGAATAATACCTTTAATTTTGCTAACATAATTGTCTTCGGCCAGGAAAGATGTGTTTAATTTCCAGAGACCAGGACCCCTGGGATTAAAATTGGTTGTTATTTCCATAGTTATCATTGAATGATCGGTTTTATATCCAGGGACGATGTCTACGGTATTGATATTACCCATTAAACTCTGGCTCGCTAGGAAGAAGTCAAGCCTGCATTGAATATCAAGGTTCTTTTGACGCCAAGTGAATCTTTCTTCCTCTGGGTTTAGTGTTCTCCATATATCAATAACATCCCAAGTCTCGCAAATTTCTTTAACCTCTTTAAGAGAATTTTTATGTGTGGTGGGTTGGCCTCCTCTCTTATCCTTATTGATATCCAGTACTAGATTAAAGTCTCCGCCTATAATTATCTCGTCGCATTGAAACTCGTGTAGGTAAGTAGATATATTTCTAAAAAAATCAGGTTTGTCGTCATTTGGTGCGTATAGGTTACAAAGAGTGATCATTTTACCATTTGCTTTGATGTCGCAGATAATGAAGCGCCCGTTAGGATCCGAGCGTGTTTTCATGATTTCTAAATCAAAATTGTTATTGAAGAGGATACATGCGCCTGCTTTGTTACTTGTGCAACAGCTGAAAAAGGCTTTATGTCCCCATTCAGCGGTCCACAAATGAATATTGTTTTCCCTGCAATGTACTTCTTGTAGCATACATATTGAGAGCTTTTTACTTTGATGCCAATTGAAAATTTCTTTTCGTTTCAAAACCTCTCCAAGACCCCTTACATTTAAAGAGCTAAGTTTTATAACTTCCATTTAGTGCAGATATTTTTTTTGAAGAAATGTAGTATAAATCAAGATGCATGCCCCATGAAAGAGACCAAGAGCTTAAACAAGCGCACAATTCAATATGCAAAAAAAACATGTGGAATAAATTTTTCCTGGTTTAACAATAGACCAGTGACTAAATTAAAAATCGTAGTCACATATAAACACACACAAAACACAAGAACGCCTAAACAGAGAGAAAACAAACAAACAAACAAACAACAACGACTACTTAGTTATAGCTTTGCAAAAGTGCAATAAAACTTCGCTTTTAGGATGCGCGACGTCGGTACCTGTTGTTTATAATCAGGACATCGTCTGCATAAGCCGTTATTACAATTAAATATTTTGAAAGAAAAACACAAAGCATAATAAAGGAAATTAAGCACTTAAAATAAACAAGTGTTTTCCCGAGTCGGCTGCAATTAACCGAAGTAATGATGCTTATTACAGATTACTTCTTGAGTTCTAGGGCTTTTCCTACTGGCCACAGCTTACCTCGTATGAAAAGTTTATCAGGTTGCACCTTGCTAAAGGCCGCTGGAATTTTATTTTCCCTCGCTTTCTTGAAAGTGGGCATTTGTTTTTTCCTCCTCTGGACGATTTCGCGTGGTAGGTCTTGATACATCTTGTAGTTGCTCTCTTTCAGACGTCTTCTTCTTCGCGCATGCTGCCTCGCGCATGCTCCATTCTTACCTTCAACATAAAATAACATTGAACGATTAAACCGTTCTCATTTATGCTCGACATAATTCAATTATTGACTTGTATACCATGTCCTAAACTTGCGTTACACATTATTAATTTCGGAGCAATTGGATGTTGTTTACAACTTATCAATTCTGTATTGCCTGTTATTTTTCAAGTTGCAATTCCAGATTGCACATTGATGTGAAGTATATGAAATAATTCATATTTGTACTACGGATGTAGATGAAAGATGAAAGATGATCATCGCAGTGAATTTCCAATTTGAGCAATTACAGTAGAAAGAAGAAGCCTGAAAAAATCAGGGCTTCAACACGTTGAAGCCCTGTTTTTTTCGGCGTCATCTTTGTAGTTGCTTAAAGGGCCAGTCGCGTCTGATATATCATATTTTAATAAGCAAGGGAGTGGCTTCTCTTCTTGGGGAATAGGCTTGAGGGCATGTGGGACAGTTATAAGAAAGAGACTGTGTCCCTTGCCCATTAAATAAGTAAGGTACCAAGCATTCTTAATTTATGTAGCTCCAAGGATTGAGAATGGAGTATTGGCTTCAATGTCGCTTGTTGCTTCAGTCACAAAATGGTATCATAATAATGAACTTTATAATGAACTTTATTTGGGTGTCAACTGTATCTAGCACTGACGTACTAATTTGGGACGCTGTAAAGCACAAATCAAATCAAATGTAAATGTACGAGGCTTATTCAGTGCCCCAGAGTTCACAAAGCAAATAAATGTCCCCTGAAGCATTGTCTTTGTCATTTTCCAGGATGCCATATAATTCTGGTTATGCAACAAGTGTTTCTTTTGAGATGCAGGGTTGTCAAAATAAGCCGGAAACTGGTGCATTTCACCTGCTATTCCGAATACTGCGCCGGCTACTCTGAATGTTAGTAGGCCCGTTCTGAGTGTGATGTTGGAGAAATAAAATGGAAATAGATGCCTACTTTTTGGGTGGAACCTACTACTCGAAAACCTACTGACAACTGTGGAGATAGAGTCTATAACGATTGATGTTAATTGAGAGGTCACAACACTCAGTAATCACTTGAACTGCCATACCTTTAATTGCACATCCACTACCTTGCAATGTCCTCTGTGAGTCTTCCGTAACTAGAAATTGTTGCTGTTGTGTGACGACCAGTGAACTTGCAGTATAAACTCTTAACCCTTTGTGACCTGAATTAATTTTTGAGTTTACACTAGTTGCTTAGTTGTAATTTTTAAAAAAATCATAAAAAATTTAATAATAAAGATAAGTCCCTGAAGCTTGGTCATAGTCTTGATTAATAAATGTACAATACAAATTCATACTTATTTGATGATTATGTTTGGTTTGACAGCTGTCAGATGACATGAAATATGATCTCAATTGTCACAAAACAATGCTTGACTGACTTTGGAAGAAGCACAATTCTTTCTGATTTGAGAGAAAAATTCTGAAATTTTAAAATAAAGAGTAGTTTATACTGATGATTTTGACACCTAATTTGGTGTTCTGGTACATAGTGGTTTCTTCTATATGTCCATTTTGTCACGGCATGTGTCACGTCACGCAATCACCTAAATTAATGTTCACTGAATAATAAAAGAAAACTTTGTTTCTGAAAGTGTTTTCATGTCTTTGAAGCTAAAAAGTACCTAAAACTGAACTAATTTAATGCCTGTTCTTCACATTGTTGAAATTCAAGGCTGATGGAACACTCTGAAGCAAGGTGCCACACACAGGCCCACGTCACAATCCGGACAAAAGTAGCTGGTCTTCTTCACTATTCCCCGGTCATAGCACACTTTGCATCTTCTTTCCTTTCTCTTGCCACTTTCATTTACGGGCAAGAAGTCTGGGAAGTGCCTCTCAATGTAGCGAGCAAGCTGGGGCCCTTCATCAGAAGGCCGTCCCCTCTTTCCACGTGAGCAGAAATTGCCAACAAGCTGCTTGGCAAGATCGATTCGAAATTTCTTCAGGTTTCTTGATGCGCAATGTGGGGATTCCTGATACAGAACAAAACTGTTGAAAATTGCCCTGTCAATTAAATCATAGAAGATCCTACTCCACCATTTCTTCCCTGCAACAGGGATCGTGTAGTAGGACTTCATCTGATCATTTCTGTCGACACCCCCCATATGGGCATTGTAAGATGACACTGTTTCGGGGCAGGGAACCTGCTCAACAGTGCCATCTTTCTTCCTCCTGTTGACTGTTGGCAGGTCATCTGATGGAGCTTTTTGGTTTGTTCCTGCTGCATGCACAGCTTTCTTGTCCATCCATGTCAATGCCAGCATGGGGCCTTTCATTCTCCAAATAATGTCCCCTCTTTGCATGCGTTTTATGGCAGCTTTGTCGAACAGTTCTCCTGGAAAGCCTTTGCAACCTGACCTCAGGGTACCACAGCAAAGAATCTTGTTCTGGTACAAATCTTCAATCAACTTTGCTGAGGTAAAGAAATTGTCACAGAATATAATGTACCAGTTCCCTTTTATGTGCTGACACAAATTTGAAACTACAGTGTATCCAAGTCCATGTTCAACACCTTGACCTGACTTCCCAGTATATATAGAGAATTCGCACAGGTATCCATTAGAACTGTCAGCCCTGCACCACATTTTTATGCCTCTCTTTATGGGCTTCATTGGCATGTACTGTTTCAACGATGTTCGCCCCTTGTACTTGATCATGGCCTCATCTATTGCCTGCTCTCGATGAGGATTGTAATTCAGTCTAAACTTTGTGTTCAAATTCTCCATAAAACTCCTCACCTTGAACAGCTTATCAAAGTTTTCATCGACATGTTGGGGTATTTGTGAATTGTCACACAAATGAATATTGTAATATATGTCTAAAAATCTGTCCCTGGCCATGACTTTTGAGAAAGCTGGGACTCCTAATATCCAGTCAGTTGACCAGTAATCTCTCAAACTAGGTACCCGGTGAATACTCGTGGCAATAAGGAGTCCAAGAAAAGCTTTCAGTTCCTCTAAAGAAACCTCTTTCCATGAATTTGGATCCTTTTGCCTCTGTGCCATTGTCTGGCGGGCATAGCGATTTGTTTCCCTAATGATACCCCGGTACTTCCCAGAATGTGGTTATCAATAAACAGCTGGAAAAAATCAAGAACCAAACTACCTCTTGGTAGCGGATTCACTTGTCCTACAGGCTGAGTAAATCCTGGAATATCCACATCACTTGCTTCTCTGCTCCACTCGTACTCATTTACACATGTGTTTCTTGGCCTACCTCTAGCAGCACTTGCTTCAGCAGCAGGTGATTCTTGAATGTCAACTGCAGCCAAAGTAACTTCTTCTTCATTATCATCGATTTCCATGTCATGATCTGGAAAGAAATTCGCCTGATCGTCGTCGGATTCTTCATCTTCAAACCCTTCAATGTCTGAGTTCAAGCCATCATCGGGAATGTCGAAATTATCATCTAAATACTCCAATATTTCGTCCACAGTATACATCCTTGAGCGTGACGCCATTTGCAAAAGCCCTTTAAATGTTCCCGCGAAATTTACTAGTTGAAAACTCGAGAAAAATTGACAAACTTCGGATGAAAATGAACAAGAAACGCTTCGAAACGAAAGATCCAAGATGGAGACATGATTTTATAACAGTTTGAGGACTGGGAACTAAAAACAGAGTATCCGCTGGGCAGAATTGTGGCGCATGGTTTGTATGGCCGATATATATCGGCCATCCGGTCACAAAGGGTTAAGAAAGCATGGAAAACACATCTGTGAACTGTTACTGTAAACCGAGGTTCAGCTTTCTGTATCAGACGTGACTCCCGTGCCATGAGAAAACTGACGCCTAGTCTGCAGATACCACTGCCAGAACCAAATGGAGTAGCATTTCTGCAAGGTACTTTTCTGACACTCTAAAATCTTAACATGGTTCCTTGTCAAGGATTTCTGGTCTCCCACCTGATGATCCCTGCAGAAGAACAATCCTGTTGATAGGCCAATCCAACTTCGATCCTTTTGCAGGCTGGACAGTAGCTGATCTCACCAGACCTTGATCATCCTCACGAGTGCCGAGTACTTGTGCCCAAGACCACTGGTTTCCGCAAGTATTGTTTTCCTTCAGCAATACAAGATCGCATTCATTGTCTTGTCCACTTCTGTCTTGCTTGCTGACTCTGCGAGTGCTCTTTGCTCCATCTTGGTTCAAAATTTGTTAGCAATGTGTTGCACACATCTCCAATGTGAATGACTGAAAGCAAGAAACTGCGCATAAAGGTTTCAATGTCCCCCTGCTTAAGGGCTTGACGTTACATTTAGCCATTTGTATACAAATTGCCTTGCAGCAAATGATTGGAAGCTGAATTACTAAATTACAAAAAAACTCTAGTTAATTATTTTTAACCTGAAAACTGCTAAAAGCCTTTTTTTCAGTCATTTTTTATGATTGGTAGTTTGTTCTTTCAGAGACAACACTTTTATTCTGGAAACTTCTTGTCAAGCTTTGAATAAGGAAGACAAGAAAGTGAACTCCTAGTTTCTTCATTGAAAAGGCCACTCCCTTGGGTAGATTAAGAATGAATGAAAACTTTATTAACGTGTCAGTGAATTGGGGATGCCTAACTAAAATCAATAGCTAATAAATAGTTTACAAAAAATTAATAAGTAAATGTTAAAGTTGATAAGTGCTTATTTACATCATGATAATAAATATTATAAAATAATATGAAATGATTCTGTTGACAATTTACATAGTTTCCAGCAACTGCTATTGTTGTTGATGAGGTCTGCAAGGTCAATTTTTCTTATTCTTGGGTTAAATGTCCTGAGGGTTGGTGATGTCCTTAATTCCTTACTGAGTTTTGACCAGATAAAACAAAAAATAAATAATGAATAGTTGGGGCTTTCCAATGTATTACCATGTGTGCTTTGTTTTATTTAACTGTTTACTAACAGTGACCTCTGAATCAATGATTGCCACATCATTGTAGTTGGATTTAAAATGCAGGCAACATAAACTCTAAGCAGTTTTTCTATAAATTATTTTTTGCTGCTTGCTTCGGGTCGTTACCTCCTTGTGTTTCTTCTATATGGTTAGTTATGTGGAAATTGCAAGAGCGCTGTATTGTGGTTTTGGAGTGAGTACAGAATTCAGTGCCACTTTGGTCCACTTGACAGATTTCCTCATCCTAGTACCCAGCCTAGTACCCAGGCGCATTGCAACAGTCGCATGTAATTCCTGGAGGTTAAAAATTGCTCTCCAATTGGGATGTTTGGTTGACAAACTGCTTCAAAATAATCGATCTCTTCAGATTTTAGGTTCGTGAGGATGGTGGGCAGTGGCTTCATCTTTAGCGAATTTTTCAATTTTATGTGGAAAAAAGCTTGAATTATGCACAGGATGCGGACATGAGCGAATTATGCGGATCCGCACCACCTCGTCCTATCAGATGCCCTGTATGTGGACCCTGGTGTCTTATTGTGTGTTTACCATAACCTGTAGTATTAAAACAAGGTATTTCAAAGTAACAGGTTCTGAGGCAGTCTTGAAAGTTTTTAGTTTTGAATAGTCGTGATATGCAGCTTGGAGCAAGATTGGTTTAACCTTATTCATCAGAGTGGCAGTATGATGTCTCTTGATTACAGTCGGTAGCTGGGCACGAGCAAGGAGTTCTTCATACTTTTCCTTGTTTGATTTATATATTGCCTGTAGTGTGTGTTCCTGTAAATTGCTCAATCTCTATACTATCGGATGACTTACAAAAATTCCATACAAGGTGGCAATAAATTAGATGTTGTAATATGGCACTCCTTTACAATGTTAACTTGGCGTTATGTGGAATTAGATTGCACAGATGCACCGGTACTCCTACCTTTTGGCTAGCTCAAGTCCACAGGTTGCTGATATGACCTACAAAGTTGAGATTTCGGTCAATGTAAATGCCTAGCAATTTTATTTGTTCCATTTTCTTAAATTCCTGGTTGTCAATGTTCAAAGCTCTGACAGTCCCCATTTGCGGCATCAGTACTTGAATTTCTGGGGTTGATGGATTAGGATTGAAACTTCTCTTGTATCACGCTGATGCTTGCCAACCTTGACTGAAGATCTGAATCAACAGCCTCTTGGATCTTTCCAGTTGTGTTCAGTTGATGGTCATCTGCATACATTGTCTTGCAGAAACTGGTGTGTGAGGTGCCATTGAGTAATCTTGAAACTGCAAAAATAGCTTATGCAGTAAAATGCTGCTAAAACAAACCAAATTTTTTACAAGTTAGCCTAAACATATTCTTATGTATAATTATGGTGCTTACCAGGCAATAAGGCTACACGCCAGGGCCAAACCACCCCTCAAATTGGTCATCAGAAGCTTCAGGAGAATACTGGGTAAAATTCAATATGGCGGATGTTCTGAATAGATTTCGGTAAAAATCCAAGATGGCGGACGAAGTGAAGTTTTCTGAATCGCTTCAGCGAGCCAAAACGGACTGCTTAGGGAAAATATCAAGTGGAAATGGGATAAAGAAAGTCAATGAATTTTTTTCAGAGCTTGAGAGTGCAGTGGAGGTGTTGGAGGATAAATTTAGCAAGCGTTCAGCGTATGTCAATGTGCAACGTTTATTGCCTTCGCGAGGAATGGTGGCAAGGGCACTAAGAAAGATTCATTCGAAGATTATCCGTCACCTATATACTAATCCAAAACTGGCAAACCCGTGGGCTGGAGAATTCACTGTTGACATGCCTGGAGAGATCTTTACTTGCATCGCAAAGGACATAATGGATAGGACAAATTTTGGGCATCAGTTATCAGAAACAAATTCCCAAACTATTTACAAAATAACCGATGTACAGAAAGCGAGATATCTATTTGCAAGAATGGCCCTTGATGGATTTGATGTGGATAGGAACAGCATTTTGAAAAAGCCCCTAAATGATCCTGAGAGATGTGAGGTTGTTACTTCAGAGGAGAAGCCCATGGAGTTAAAGTTTCACAAAAACAATGAGGTTTTGTGTGTTAAATTTTTCTATGGTTACTGGAACAAAGGTGGGGTTCCACAGCATTAAAAATGTCAGTAAGTACTTCACTTGAAGCAAAATCAATGCTTAATGATTAATATACATGTATCAAAGTTCAAAGTACATATGTCTACTGGAAAATCCACTTTTAACAAACTTTTGATTGTTACATTTTTGCCATGTTTTGTAACTGAGTAAGGCTGAAGTAACCAAAGTTAATATAAGTACTGACAACTATAAGCAGTGGAAGTAAATATAAAAAGGTTCATTGTTTGGATCAACTGCCTAATTCTCAAAACTATCACTTATTAGAACCAAATGAAATAACATATAGAGAACACTCACCTTGTTATTCACTTGAATTCTGTCCTTTTAAGCCAAAACGTTCTCACAAAAACTAAGCCAAATGTGTACAGCATACATTAATGAACTTTTTCGAAGTGCTTGGTGTATTATTTTAGTCAAGTTGTCAATAAATGTTGCCATTCCAGTCTGTTATGATCAGACTTTTGTTGAATTTACTGCTTGGTTTCAATGACAAGTGCTAGGACCAGGCTGATTATTGAAGTTTCTGCCCAATCACATGGGTCTGCCCTTCAAATATCACAGCAAGCTGGTGAAAAGCAGCGATTCCTTTGATTTTCAAACCAAACAGTGTCAAAAATTTCACACAACAACATTTTCAAAAACTTGTATTTATCTTTACTTGAATTCTGTATTTTTAAGTCAAAAATGTCTTACTAAAACTAAGCCAGATTTATACAGCATGCCTAAATGGGCTGAGTTACCACAAAACCAAAACTTTTGTGTAATAGTTAAGTTGTTTATGTCAACAAATGGTGCTGTTCCAGTCTGTTATGATCAGACTTTTTTTTATTTACTTTTAATGCTTGGTTTCAGTGAGAGATGCTAAGACCAGGCTGATTATATAAGTTTATGCCCACTGTATCCCACTGTATATTCCACATGGGGCCGCCCTTAAAATATCACAGCAAGCTGGTACAAAGCACCGGCTCCCTTGGTTTTCAAACCAAACAAAGTTGATATACCATTTAAATGTTGTTGAAATCTCCTTACAAAGATATTAGCTGTTAAGCAGTGTCCTGAGAGCAGAGGAAATTTTTCCTTTTGTAGCAGCCTCCTTCACCAGCTTCATTGTGTTGCTCATGCAGAGTGGACGTTGGTCATCACCAGAGTTTGACTTTAACAGTCCACAGTGGCAGTGCAAGACATGTTTCTGTGCCACCCTCTTGGGTATGTACAAGTAACAAGCTTTCTTTTTTTCAGGGCGGTAGGTAATGCTGTGGGGATCTAATTCTCAAAGCCACACCAAAGAGACATATTCATGCCTAAAAACCATCCACCACCGCTGGTTTTTGTTTACATTACAAGTGTTTTGTACGTAAGCTGCAAGCTTAGTGTGTTTGGCCTCTCTGCCCTGCATAGAATTTAATCCAAGACCAAACCCACTCTCCTTGAATAGCTGTTGGGTGCTGTAGGGGATTGCATATCCAATTGTCCAAGTTGTGGGGTTAATGCCATCAAGCAAAAGGGCGTAAGTATTGAAATACAGTTGGCACTTGCTTTCAAGTTCTACCAACTGTTCTTTACTAATCCCCACCCTGGAAAACAATGACCCACTGTCTCTTATGCTGTGTTTACACTTGAGCTTTATTAAGTAAAATTTTCGTGAGTGTAAACGACAGCTGACACTTTGGTAAATGCCGCCCAAGACAATAGAGTTTACCGAGGTAATCGTTTTAATTACCATGTGAAAAGGCATGGTTACGCTCGGTAACCGAGGTCAAGATGACAGATATATCCGCTTGTGGCCGCGTAATATTTCACTTCCCGCGGTGAGCCGATCGTGTGATTGTCACGTCCAGCAACGAAGCGTTTCACAATACCTGTTACAATCATGGATGAAAGAAGTGATGGTTCTTACGGCGAACAATCCGTCAGGTAAAAAAAAAGAAGGCTTTATAGTTTTATGCTTGGTATTATTTTCAACTTTCGCAAGAGAAACTTTGATCCTTCGTTGTGTAATCATTGTCGATGTATTTTCTCACCAGGGAGGATGATGCATATTCAACTTATCCACGACGTTTTTATCTACCATATAACCCCTCGTACCATGCCTACCAACCGGCTGAATTTCCTCAGCAGTATTATGGTATGAGGTCCTCGCCCGTACAAATGATGGCACCACAATTTGCTCCTGCTCCTCCGCTGCAGTCGGATTCTCCTGCGAGTTCCACTAGTGAAGAGTTATCAAGCACTGCGCCAAAGAAAAAAAACAGTCGATGGACTGAAACGGAGGAAAAAATTCTCATCGAGTTGTTCGGTGATAACGAAGAGAAGCTTCGCTATAAAGCATACAATTCGCCAGAATGGGAATCTATTGCAACTCAACTACGCGAGAGATGCCGGCGAGAACACGTTTCAAGCGACAAGACGGCGCAACAATGTAAAACTAAAATGAGCAATCTAACAAAAAAATACAAGACAACCAAAGACAAACTCCGTACCACTGGTTATGGAAAAGGGGGAGATGAGGAGGCTGACAAGGAAGCAGAAGGCGGAGTTGAGCTTGTGTCTAAGCATTTTCAGGACATGGACGAAATTCTCGGCAAGCGAGAAGCCATCAATCCTCAACACGTGTTGGAGAGTAGTTCCCCCCCGATAAAATCACAGAGTACCCTAGAAATTGATCAGGACATTCTTGACAAAGAAATTTTCGATGCAGAGATTGCCGCTGCTGCCTCCGCTCAAAATTTAAAGAGGAAAGTTGTCGGATCCGATGATCCTGGTGATCTACCAGGCCCATCTGGTGAAGTATACACTTCTGACTCAGAGGAAGACCAGCCACTTGCCTTTGCAAAAGCCTTATTTTTAAAGAACAAAGGCAAAAAAGGAAAGTGCACAAGTACACCAAAAAGTACTCCAAAGAATGCACCAAGAAATGCACCAAAGAGTCTAAAAGACGGAAAGAAAGCAGCCAGAAAGAAGGTTAAAGCAGCAGCAGCAGATGAGCCTACAGTGCTGTCATTTCTGGAAAGAGCCCAAGAGAGGGATGGGGCGTTCATGGAGCGAATGGCAGAAGCCGAGAGGGAAAGCAGAAGAGAACAACAAAAGTTTTCGATGGATGCTTTGAAGATGCTTGGAAACATTTTAAAGGACGTTGCCAATGGGAAAGATTAAAGTACTTGTCTTTACTTGTTTTATTAGAACATTTTATTCGTTTCAGTTATGAACTGTGATTTTATATATCATGTCAAAATGTTGGATCAAGACAACTATATATGTAGCAGGACAATGATTCCAGACATGATGAATATAAAGAAGGCAAAAATTATTGCAATTGTTTCTGCAATTATTTAAAACTGATTTTGGAAATTACAATATCTGTTGATCAATTTTGGGAAATGAAATTATTATACACATTTCAAATTAAACCTCTAGGCATCTTTTAAAATACAAAAGTTATTTGTTTTTGACGATCGATTTTTAGCAAAAAAATTATGTAAAAAACTTTAACACCAGAAAGCTTTTGTAACTTTTAAACCCAAGTGAATTATACAATTGTTGTTCAATTACACATGTGAAAAATGGAAAGGGACACAATTTCAATCTCAAAACATTGATTTCAGTAAATTTATCACGTGTGTGGTTTCAACTTAACCCGAAAGATTCCAATAAAAATAGTAACTTTGGTTTAATGTTTTGACTATGATAAATAGTTCATAATGTCTTCTCTAATGCCCCTTGCGTCAGACTGCTCATCTCCATTCAAAGAACTTTGATCCATTTCATCGTCATCCTCAACGGGGTCTATAGCACTCGGATCTCCAACATCTATACAAATATTGTGAAGGACACAACAAGCCATGATAGTGGTGGGGACTCTGCTTGTTTTTTCCTCCAGTGGTTTATAGAGACACCTCCAACGACCTTTCAAAATTCCGAAAGCTTGTTCTATAACTACTCGGGCTTGGCTGAGGGCACGATTGAAACGCAATTGGCTCTCAGTTAATGTAGGTGTTTGCTTAAAAGGCTTCATCAGCCAAACAGACAAGGGATACGCCGAGTCCCCTACCAGAAGAGGACCAACTTCGGAACTCCCGATTATCTTTGAAGGCCCGTTTAGCCAGGTACCTTGATCAATTTCTCTCTGTAGTTTGCTCAGACGGAGAATACGGGTGTCGTGAATGCTACCGGGATAGCCCGTACTTACATCAAGAAATCTAAAAGATGCATCAGCGACACCTTGGATAACAATAGAATAATCTTGCTTTCGATTAAAGTATTCAATCTGTTCATTGACAGGCACTGTTTTTAATGCAATATGACTACCGTCAACTGCTCCTACCACATGGGGGAATGGGGACTTATTTGTGAACAAGCCAATGCTTTGTAGCACCTCTTGCTCAGTCTCTGGAAATTTAATAAATTCTGTAGCCCGTTTGGCAAGTGCTTCACAAAAGTCGTGCGTTATCAGCATAGCTGTACACCTCCCAATGCCAAATTGCAGCCCAGTCGATCTATACGTGTCTCCAGTAGCTAGGCGCCATAACGCTACTGCCACTCGCTTGTTTACAGGGATAGATTGGCGCAATCTCGTGTCTCTCTTCGCCAAATCCGGTCCAACCACTCGTACAATGTACTCAAAAGTACGCCTTGATATCCTGAAATTTTCTTTCCACCAATCTTCAACGAAATCTCCTTGCAAAAGGCTCTCAAACCAGAACTGATTTCGTGGCCATACCCACGCACGTCTAGCACGTCTTGTATTTTTTAAAGCAATTTGAAGTAAAACCATTCGTTTTCGCCTCGACCTCTTGAGATGTTGTAACAACCACAGCTTATGAAGTCTTGATGCTTCTGTTTGCCGGTCAAGAATTAAGAAATAAAAAGCAATGGCCACGAAAGCCATCACTTTACTTCTTGAAGCGAGCATGTTTTTAGAATTTCCCGCCAGTTCGTTTTTTTTATGCTGCGCTGATAATGCATCGGGCGCGAGTGTTGACAGATCAACTTGAGTCATTTGAGCCAGTATAAACGCTGGACGAATTAACCAAGGTTAAGTAACTTGACCTTAGTAAATGTTTACCTTGGTTAAAGCTCAAATGTAAACACAGCATTAGTTGCAATGCAGGAAATGCTAAGGCATGCAGTTTTACTTTGATGGAAGTTGAAATATCCGGGATGCCTAAGAGGACTTCAATTAGGAGCCCAAAGTCCCAGCAAAGTCTCCTGGACTCCAAACCCATGAAACAATATTTGTATGGAAGCCCTTTCTTTTTTTTCTCTGAGAACCAACGACAAAAATTTTTGTATAGACGCCCACACTTAATACGTTCTTTTACACAATTAAAGAACGCAACTAAAGGACAGGAATTTGGCAAATCTGATAAAACTACTGCAGCCTTCATTTGATTAGAATTTGTGTACTGCATGGCTATAGTCAAACAAGAAGAAAACCACTGTTGCCAACCATTGTTGATGCTATGCAATGGATCAGGCTTAATCAAGTTAACATATTTTCCAAGGGGTGGTACAAACTCTTGCCTGGAAAGGTAAGGTAAAGTAAGTGTTAGATTTGGAGTAGAACAATAAAAAAATAAAAAATAAAAATAAAACTGCTTTGAAAATTTTTAAATAAGGACAAAATTAATTGAGCGGCATCAAAAAATACTCTACCTGGACTTATTGTTTGCTATGAATTTTGTAACTTCACCCCTCTGCTTCTTGTCGGGATCTTTCAAGCGCTTCTTAAATTTTTCAACCTTTCTTGCCACTTCCAATCTCTTTTCATAACTCCAGGGTTGCCAAGTTGCCTCAGAACCTCCTATAGAGCCAAATGTTGTGTGTTTGTTGCTTTGTGAAGCATTTGCAAATGGAGAGAAATAAGTGGCTGCATTGTTCAACTCTCCAGAGAAGGAGGAGGCCCACTTCATGTGTGAAGGAATTAATTTGAAAACAAACTTTACTTGATATCCCTTCTTAGTGGTCAACAGTTTGTTTTCCAATTCTTCCATTTCTTTTGTAAGGCGTTGGGTGTAGGTTTTCATCAACGGGTGGTCTTCTTGACAGTTGGCCCCAAGAATTAGGTGGTTCTCATTGCAACTCTGGACATGATTCAGTGAGTTTAGGAAGCTGACCAGGTAGGCTGTAAGAATGATCAAAAGAACACGACATTACACACATACATGTAACAAATGTACACATCTCTTTGGAGACCAATTTTTCAATTCTCATTACTTTTTCTCTTGATTTATTAGGGATAATGTAAAGAGAAATATTATGTTCATCACTATTCGGAGTAAAAGGGTTAATTGTGCGCAGAATGTTTGTAGGTTTACAGCATAATGAGGTACAACTGTGCTCTGAATAGATACTGAATTTTGAATAGTTTCTTGCAGCCGTGTTCTTTTTTTTTTTTGCTTTTATTCAGTGTCTGAAACTTAATTGTTATTATTTGTGTTGGATTATTTCCGCACCATGCTTAAGCTAATATTTCAACTCAACCAAACCATAACTCATACCAGCACCTTTTTCACTACACTGGTTCACTAAACTAGCTAAACTAGCTTACCGGTAGCACAATCATCTTTCCCGAATGGTGCACCATCTGCCCCTATGGCAACCCAAAATGGTCTCTCTTCACCATTAAACCAATGAAGCATGGGTGTTTCTTTATGAAGTTTCAAATATAGATCAGCTAGTTTCAGGAGAAATGGTTTAAGTGGTCTGTAGACACCAGGAACAGACCCAATAGATAGCTCTGAGGCTAGTGTTTGCAAATCTTTCAGTTCTCCAACATCAGCAATTTTTAAGAAGGCCATCAGAACTTTGTATGGCAAACTTTTGGGACCTTCTACCCCTGCAATCATTTCAGCTTTGTGATTTTTTCTCTTTTTTGCTCCTGGCTCATTCAGGATGTCAGAACTATTTCTTATGCTGGTGTATTTTCTTTTGCCAAGCAGTCCACTCTCATATAGAACACACATGCTTCTTATCTTGTTAGCTTCACTTTTTTCATATTCTTTCACCTTGCTGTTTACTATGCATGGAATAACTGAACTCATACATCTCTTGGAATTGCTTATGTACTCCTTCATCTCTCCAGTTTCAGCAGAGCCAATAAGAGTAGTCCAAAGGCCATCTTTAACGGATTTCGATTGTTCTTTCTCAGGGTTGTAAGCATGGCTGTCACAGTGAATGGCTTTAACAGCCTCAACTGTTCTTAGTTTTCTTCTCCTGAACTGACTTGTTGACATTATCAGTGTCTCACTATTAGTTGGACTTATTTTACTCGTTGCAGATGGTCTTCTTGCCATTTTTCTTGGCACAGTTGGCTCTTCACTTTGATCAGCTCTGTGAGCTTTTAAAAGAACATTTCATAATTCACTAACAGAACTTGCTAACTAAGACTAACTACTAAACAGTCTTTGCAATCTCACTAATCTCACTCAAATGTACACCTAACCTGGACGGTGTAATTTGCTGGTGCAGGTGTGACCCCGTAACTCAATGTTTGGGTTAGGGTTACACTAGTACTGGGTTAATAACACCACCCGCACCTAGCCTACACTGGCACATTGCTATTTTTAATTGATGAAAAAGGGATTTTCAATGAAAAGCTCCAAGAAGTTTGCTAACATCTTCGGCCAATGTAAACTTACCAATTATGATAATACAGATATTGTACATGTATATTACAATGGTGGGTATAAATCTAAAAAAATAACTCTTACCTTCCTATTCCTTCTATGTACTCTCATTCTAGTAGCAGTTAACTTTTTGGTGAGTTTGTCCAACTCTGTTCCCTCTTCAACAACACGATTTTCAATTTCTTTGCTCGGCCTGTGCATTCAGCATGGCAATTTTTTTTGCATGTTGATAGCACCAATGTTACACCGATGTTTTCTTTTCACTCCACGTGTACACGGTATGCTGAAACACAAATGATTTATATCTGGTTTTGTCCTTTGGACTTCCAAAGGGTCTTGGCGAATGCTGTAGTCATGGGGTAGCGCGTGACGTGTCCCTTTGTTTCTTTGTAGTGGGTCACCGGGTATACGAAGGTCCACTCTTCATTTGGAAAACGCACGATCAGAGTGTTGCCCTGCGCAGATACCAAGTGCGCATACTGCCCGTTTCCAATTCTGGATGGCATGTCGCGGTTCTCGTTGATGACTATGGATATCCCTGCGTGAGGTAGGATGGTCAGACCGTCGGCCACTTGGACGGATGGAACATTGCTGACTGCACTGGTTTTAGAAAGACGCTTAGTTGCAGAGTGTCCATTGGAGAAACCAAAAGGGAGCGCTGTTGAGGAACGAGGACAGGAGACTTTTAGACTTGTACTGGCGACAGTTGGCAGGCCAGCATGGGTTGCATAATGGCTAGATCTGCTTTCCTGCGAACCCGGGAGAGGGCGACGTAACCGAGACCAGAGGACAGTCCAGCCATTACACTATCCAGAATAAAATCACGCATTCTTCTTGGAGTCGGGTCCTCCTTGAATAGTTGATTGCCCGGTGTTCTTCTGGCCTTGTCCGCGAAGTCTTGCGGGTTTCTCATGAGTGTTATGGGCACGAGAAGGTGAATGCATGTCATAAACAGCGCACCCGCAGCATTGAGACCCTCCCTCAGGCGTTCTTCCAGTTCAGGGTCCCCACTGATGGTTTTCATGAGTGCTACAACATCTTCTCTGGTGGCCGGCTCACTGGTGCTCTTGTCCTTGTTGTCAAGGCCCGACAGGACAGCACTCAGTGGCCGGAAGTGTTCCAGAATACTCTCCACGAAGCCTGGTGATTGCGACGAAAGGATGGGGAAGTTCTCCCTTAAAGTTTGTGCCATTTCTGACAAGGCGATGTTGGGCCGCTGGAGCCATTCGCAATTAAAGTCGTGTATGCGGGACAATATGGCTTCCTCTGATATATCTTGGATTGCGCCGCCATAATTCAGGAGAAAACTCCTGGGGAAATGTTTGTTGTAGGACGGCTTTTGAGTGTTGCCAGTTGAGGTGAAGGATTTTTTCGTTCAATGCTCTTTGTGATGTAAAGTCAAACTTTCAAGCAGAGGAAGAATCGAACTAAAATCCTATCATTTTGGATTTTCATCGCGAAGTACACACAGCTGAAAAAAACTCAGCGTTCGTTGCCTTGTTCGACAGTTAACTCGTGGTCTTCCACAACACCTAACATGGTTTATTGCCGAGGTGTCTGTGTCTTAACCCAGGCAACTTACATATCAAAATAAAGCTTGTTGTCTTCACAAACTAAATTTGCCCGCCATTTCTCTCCTTACCCAGTCTTCACACGGCTAGATTTTTCTGCGCTAGTCCGGAAGGGAGAAGGGAAAAATGTTTAACTCAGAAGCCATCACACGCCTTTTGGCCGCCATAATGGAAATTTTTTGTAACGCATAAATGACCGATTTGAGGGGTGGTTTGGCCCCGGCGTGCTAAGCATGTTCTTAATTAGGTTCTTATTTTCTCAAGAAAAAAAAAACAGGATACAGAAAATGCTCTTGTAGCTCTCTCGATTTGATAATCTCACTAAAGCTATCAATGTCAAGGGAAGTAAGATAAATACTGGTCCAAGGAAACTTTGGGCACTTGGCCCCATCTGCTTCTCCAACCTTCGTAGCTTGAAAGCAAGCGTACTTCACACACTTTTAAGACTTTTTCCATGTTGAACGTATTTCTGGTCTTGGTTGAAAGTACTGTAGTTGTTCCTGTAGCAGAATCTTGTTGCCATTTACACCAGGATTTCTCACTGATGGGGCAGAAGTGATGTTCTTTAGTAGCATCTTGTGACTGAATGCTGTGGTGGAATGGCAATGATGTTTTTCTTCATGATATAAACATCAACCTCTTTCTCTGTTGGGTTTGCTATAGGTAATGTATTTTGTCTAATTGCAACAGGCCATAGTACTTTTGAAAGCGCTTGATCCGGCTCTCACTTGGTCAGCCATGTCCTCCAATGGGTTTGCCATCTGCAAGTTTCCCTTTGGTTCTTGCTTTAAGATGGTGTTTTCCCATGCGCTTTTGCACATGCCCCACACAGTCCAGCTTTTCTACATTGTAATGATCACCATATATGTTTTTGACAGCACTGAATGCTTTGCTGTCCCCGTCACAAACCATCCATTTGTACCTTGTGTTATGATGTTCCACAGATCTGCTCCACACAACTGTGGCCCCCTCAGCTTCCATTGCAGGTGAGCTTCCAGCAAAATTAATGTCACTGTCATTAGAAGCAAGATGCTCAATTTGCAATTCTGCAAACTCCTCCTCACTTTGACACTGGTTTCTTTTGAGGGTACATTTGCGGCATTCTTTGGAAAGGACTTGATAGTCCAGAACCTCTCCACTGTCCACAGATATCACAAATACAACTCCAGTCAGAGAGGTTAATCCCCTCTTTGCCCATGTCCATGAAGCAGCTGCATCAACCACAGTGTCATTGGCTTCATCTCCATTTTCTTTTAAATGTGTTCTCGAACTCTTATCCCTGCCTGTGTCATTTCTTCTTTGGCTTCAGCCTCCAGAGCGTCAAGTATGGTATCAACTTGTTTATTATAAAAGGCAGGTAGTGATAAACATGGCATGTTCATAATGCTACAAAATGATACCAACCCTTCATAACCACCTCCTGTCTCCAAGGAATGATAGACAGGACGCCTATTCACATCAAAAGATTGCCCTCTCTTGGTTATCCTAGCTGATGTTTTTAGCGGTGTAGCTTCAAGGCAGGGGCTGCATTCCACAGTGATGTCTGCCATAAGCCCATTTCTCCCAGAAGATTTTTCTTTCACAGTTAAAGGAGAAGTTCACTCCAAAAACCGTATTTTTTTGACATCACCAATAGAAAGCTTATATCGAGTTTAGTTACTCACCGAAGTTTCAGCTTCTGAAGTTCATGCTATTCCGAGAAATTAGCCATGAAAGAAGCCCAAAATATCGGCCTCGATGGCCGCCATTTTGACACAAATACTCAGCTGCCAGGCCTGGCCAGGCCGCTAAGCGTGACGTCTTTCCGTGCAAGAGATTTTGTGCTGACAAGCGTGTTTATGCTCGAGGTCATGGCGGGTCTTGAACCTTACCGCTTTGAGCCTGAACGAGTACCAAATCCTGCAGAAGACGAAAACGAAGAAAACGAAGAAATCGATCGGTTGGGAGGCACATTTTGGTGTACTTGTGAGGAATGTGGAGTCATGTCGACGCAAAGAGAATGTCTTTGTTGCCAAGAACAGCCGGAAGCAGAAAACAAAATGGAAGGTAGAATTTTAAGTTTGCACTGCATATATTGGTTGCAGTGAATGGAAAAACAATTTAATATGTCTGTGTAGATATTAAAACATGTTAAAAGACGGTTAAATAAAGCCGTAATCAGTTTTTTTTTCTTCAATTGTTTGTATTTTCATTTTACTTCTTGGCGGTGACACGAAGATATTTCTTGTATTACTGAGCATGAAGAGTTTCCCATGGTTTGTTTGAATCGAGCGGTGCTAGGGACTGCTATCGTAGGCTTCCATTATCGCAACAGAACGCCTTTACCTTCACCGATGCAGAATCGGCTATAGCTAAAGTTATGACTATTATAAACAATGGTTAATTTTACTGTTTAATATATTAATTAACAAACTGATGAGCAGTTTATACTAACTATACTAAGTGCAGTCTTAGTACAATGAGTGATTCATGTCTCACTAGTGTTACCAGAAAAAATATGAATTTAGGTTTATGCTTTGGAGATGATTGTTCAAATATATGACTTAAAATTATAATATTTATGATATTTTTGTTTTAATTCTTTGGTGACACAGTGCCATGTAAATACATTAATACTCCATTATTTTTTAATGTGTCCATGGTTAATCCAAATTACATTTTAGTTTATTAGTGTTTTTAAACATTAATAAAACTTATTGTCATCTTCAGCAACTATCGCTATGCAGCTTATCGCCAATATGTTTGGTGGGTTTACGGAATACTTGGAAGGAAGAGAAGGAAAGTGATTCCAGCATGCGTCGTACTGGCCATACGGAAACAGTTTCCAGAAGCAGATGGCAATTACATTTGTTTTAGGGAAGCTACCGTCACAGAGCTGGACATGGCATTCTTTGAATGAATGAACTTCTACCAAACGGCTCCTTTAGGAGCCACCAAATAAAAAAAGAAATGATCAACATGAATAGTATTGCTTCAAATGCACAAGCAATGCAATGTCTGAAAATTATTATACACCCAAAATGTTTTAAGTGACTCAACCAGTTAACAGTAATATTGTTTCATATGCTGTTGCAAAACAATTTGAATAGAATCTCTGTAAATGAGCACAAAAATAATTGAAAAATCTGCTTTTATTCTCCATGATTTTACAAAATATGCCAATTTGATTATTTCACCCTTAGGGATAAAATGTCAAATAAAAGTTTGGTTCTCCACTGTTCCTCACTGTGCAACCTGAAAGTAAATTTAATTCTTGCCTATATGCTTATTCCCCTCTAGGGGATAAGAAATCATAATGATGGTTTGGTTGTTTACTGTTTCTCACTATGCATCCTAAAATCTGCAGTCATGAATGAAGTTTATACAGTGTATCCAAAATAAAAAGTATATTGCATGATTCCTTTTCCCCAAGATGCCTTTATGATAATTCCCCTCTAGGGGATAAGATATCATAATGATAGTTTGGTTGTCTACTGTTGCTTACTATACAACCTAAAATCTGCAGTTTTGAATGCAGTTTATACAGTACTGTATCCAAAATAACAAGACTGTATATTGCATGATTCCTTTTTCCTAATACAAGATGCCTATATGATTTTTCCCTTCTAAGGGATAAGATATCATAATGATAGTTTGGTTGTTTACTATTATACACTATGCGACCGACTGAAAAGTAAATTTAATTTTCTGCAGTTATGAATGCAGTTAAATACAGTGAACAATAATAACAAGTATATCAAGTATAGAACAAGTATATATGATAATTCCCCTCTAAGGGATAAAATATCATTGATAATGATGGTTTGTTGTTTACTGTTTCTCACTTTGCAACCTAAAAGTAAACCTATTTTTCAGTCTCGAAAGCAGTTGATATCCAAAATAACAAGTATGTTTCAAGATTCCTTTTTTCCCATAATCATATATCCCTTGACATTTTCAAGAACTTTCTGTAATGCTTAACTTCCCTTGTTATTTATATTTACTACACCAAGGCTATTTTCATTTCAGTCTACTACTGGCAATAATTTGTCAATATACTGCCCACTATATATTATTTACTTATTGCACTGTTAATGGTATTTGCTTTGGCTGTTCCTTAGGCCAATAAGCATACAAAATGTGAGATGAAGACAAACTAACTGCCTAAGACAAGGTGTTGAGTCTATTTTGAACAAAGCATTCACATCAGATCATAGGAAGATAATTGATAGTTAAAAGTTGCCTTGGCTAAGCTGTTAAAAGCAGTTTGTAATCTAGTATGACTGACTGTGAAATGATTACTGTATTACCAAGATGTTTACAAATCTGCAATTATTAAAAAAGGCACAAGCATTCTTGCCTTAAATGCAGAACTTAAATAAATATTTCATAATTCTAAACAAAAAATAATGGTACATATAAATTATCCTCATTTTGTAAGCTGATCTTTCTCAACCGTTGAGAAGAGAGTACTGATATAGTAGTAGCTTTAAAACCTTGTGTAGGAAAAGGCGAGGTTGCATTTTATTTACTGAATAGTAACACATGTATATATTGATTATACTAACATACAAGTAGCTAATAACAATGCAGACTCAAATTAAGAAGAGAAAAGAAACAATTGCTGGCAAAATCCCCATTGTTGTCAAGTTAAGATTTTTTTACCATATATGACAATCCTTATCATGTTGTTTTTCCTTTCTTTTTGTAGGGATAATTAATTGCCAGCAACTATTATCTTCCAGAATTAGGGTGTTAGATTCTGTTTTTTTGTGCTTTCACGATTTAGAGACACATTTAGTTAAACCTAGACATATGGTGCTGAATAATTTCTTCCTTGTTTCCGCGGGGTGTCGGTGCAATGTTTGCTGGCAGTGCTGGCTTTTGGAGGGGAGGTACATTAATCGCACCTTGCTTTAGCAGAATTGTGTTCCTCATGAGGTCTTCCACGAAATGGTACGATTTTTCTTCATAAATGGGCTTGGCAACCCACTTTTTTTGAAGCTTTGGGTAAACGCATTTGTAGCGAGCTTCCCCTGACTCGGTGGTGGCAACCTCTCTACCAGCATTGAAGTTGTTGTCAATCACAGTTAGCTGTGTGCGACATTTCATGCCATTGTAGGAGTAGTGCTGATATTTGGGGAGGTACTTTTTCGCCATTGTACCATGCACAACCTCCAAGGCGCCAGTTTGGACGAAATCAGCAAGCTGGAGTATGTCCTTCAACAGCTTTGGTTTCCAGGCCACCTCTTTTAGCGCATTGTGTGCAGGTGAGCCAAATGGAAGCCACACCTTGTTCCGTCTTTGCTCTTCGGTCAGTGCGTCGTGTTCACACGCAGAAAAGTGCTCGAAGCCAGGCCACTCGTGAATGCCAGCCACATGGTACACAATAGACTTCCACTTCTCTTGACATTCATGTGGATTACCATTGCATGTTGCTGCACTCCACCAGAGGTGATTCACGACTGAGGAGATCCAGGGTACAAGGTCTGCACACTCTTTCTTCTTCGCGGCAGCCACCAAGTCCTTCCTCACTGATTTCGCTAAATGCCAAGGATCAAAGCGGTGTTTTATGTTAGGTTTGTCCTTCTTCATCATCGCTGTTACCTGGACGTGCCTATATTTAGAAAAGACAAGAAAATAATCTCTCGAGTTAACACGAATGTACCGTGACAGGATAAGGGTGAGCCGCCGGAATAGCGCGATCGCAGCGGCCAAATTAAGCTGCTGCAGTTCAATTTATTTTCCTTTGTTTTTGTATAATAAGTCAATAAATGATCAGTTTGAAGCACAGGAAAGTGACATTAAACCACGGATAAAATTAGGCCATAAAATAAACCATAAAATTAAACCATATAGTTTATATAGTTAATAATCGGAGTTGAAGGGAAAAGTAATGGAAAGATGTTAAGGAGGCCCTTCGACCACCTGCCTAAAGCTACAAGCTTACCCATACCTGTCTGTTGCCAAGGTATCGATAATTTGACCATCTGTCTCCAGATTTTGCAAACAACGTTTTAAACCTTCTTTTTCCATGCAGTTGGAGTTAGCCACCTCTGAAACTTGCACGAGAGAGAAATCCAGGATTTTCTCTGTAGGCACATGCATTATACTGTAGGTGCCGTACTTTGCGTTGTGGCCAGGACTATCGCACCTTCCATCTCCGGCAAGAACGAGGCGTTCCCCTCTTAAAGATTGCAGCAGCTCTCTGTGCTGAAGAAGGTATCTGTGGTTTACAACGGGCCATAGGTATTTTCTTTGCATGCTGTAAAAGTGTCCTTTTTGAAAAAATCGGATATTGCAGCTACTCATAAAGGCACTTGTGGAGGCAAAATGATTTCCGGTGTACAGAATCCCCCCACTAAAAGTAAGATTTCCCGTAGCCACACCCTTTGTAAAAGGTTGGGAAAACCAGTTTTCTGTGTGGCCACCTACACATGTGCTTGTAACACAAATGAGACTTCCTCGTTGCTTTAATGACGCAAATTTAACGTGCTCGCCACACCTTTGACACCTTTTAAACAATTGCTTAAGATTAGAGTCGAATACAATGGACTTGCTTTCTTTGTACAGTTCTTGGGTCTCACTGAGCCAGTTTATTTCGGTCTTTTCATAGTGGTCAGGATTTTCATCGTCTGATTCCATTTCGTCTTCATCAGGTACCCAGTCCTCATCGGAAGTGTCTGAATCATAATCAGTACCTGCGCCATCAATATCAGCATCCCATTCATCATCAGAGCTGTCGGATTCTTGACTAGCGTCATCCTTGGTGTTTGTTTTCGGTATGTAACTGGGTTCAGGCTGCATAGGTTCCAATTCTAACTTTTTCTTGCAATAGGCGTGGTCTTTTTCAACAAGTTTTCGCTTTCTGCGGGGGGGTCAAAATCCCAGCAACTGGCGAGCACACCCAAGGTTCTGTTTGTGTTTCTGCGTCGACATATGTTTTCACTTCTCGGAGGCATGCAGGACGGCTATGAACAGGATTTACTGGTGGAGCTTCAATAAGCTGTTCGGAGATCAAAGGACAGGCAGACATTGCTACTTGTATTTCTTCGGGATTTTGCACTTCCTCGTACGCCATTACGTCTATCACATTTTGGAGGATTTGTACAGGACTGCTGCCTACTTCAACAACTTCTGCTACTTCGTCTACCTTTTCAGACATGATCGGTTCAACTGGACAATTTTCGCCAGACGTCAGTGCAGATGGGGCATTTTCAGCTAACAAGTTTATCACAACCTGCAAATGTTGAGGTATGTACGGCATCAATAAATGGACGGAATTACAACCTCATTCACGGTTTGTTCGGAGGCAAATGTTTCCTTTAAATTTTATTAACGAGTAATCTGGATTTAATATATTTCATTTCACAAAAAATTCAATCAGATAGTGTATTGGGAAATTAGTGTGTGTTCTTTTCAAGAATTTAGCTTTAAACATATTATTTTTGACTCATGTTTCCGGCTAAAGGTCACATATTATGATTCTATAAACTAAACAATAGGCTGACTGGATTCTATTAAAAACGAATATGTAATTGAAATATTTGCAGTACGAATAGGCACTGTCATTTGACTTCGATGAAAGCTGAAAAAGTCAAATAATACCTTAATTTCTCTTGCTCGCTTTTTATTTGTCTGCTTTTAATAAACATTGTTATCTAAGAAACAGAATCAACAGTATTTACGATCAATTCAAGTCTAAATGTAGGTTTATCGAACCTTACACTTACCTCTTCTCGTTCTTTTTTCGCGATGCGGCGCTCGCTTGTAATGCGGGGTTTTAAAGGCACTTTGCGCTTGAATATTGTTGGGAAAGCATCTTTTTTCAGTGATCTCTTTCTCGTATTGCCACCCATCAACTGGTAACGATAGCTGTTTTCAAAACAATCTGCTGTGAAGTGTTCACTGCAAACGTAAACGTTTTCGAGTTTGTTTGGCATGAAACGCTCATCTCGTCGAAGCTGGTCGAGCCACGTTCTTGACAACTTTTTGTTTTTGAAAGGTAAATTATGAAAACTCAAACGTTTCTCTTTGTCCTTGTCCGAGCGGTTTGAACAACCAGGCGCCGAACACGAAGGCATTTTACAAAAGAAATAAGTAAAAACAGCCTGAAGGCGTTTTGGTGAGCCAGCTGCACTTCAAAATTTCGCGCCAAATTCAAGTTGACGGAATGACGTCACGCTTAGCGGCCTGGCCAGGCCTGGCAGCTGAGTATTTGTGTCAAAATGGCGGCCATCGAGGCCGATATTTTGGGCTTCTTTCATGGCTAATTTCTCGGGATAGCATGAACTTCAGAAGCTGAAACTTCGGTGAGTAACTAAACTCGATATAAGCTTTCTATTGGTGATGTCAAAAAAATACGGTTTTTGGAGTGAACTTCTCCTTTAAACAACCTAGAACATGGTAATAGTGTAGAATAAAGTTAAATCTTGTAATTTTCGCACAAAAATTTTATTCAGCATACACCACAGCATAAACTTGAGTTACAACTTTAATTTAAGATGATGATTAACTAAAAAAACACAAGGGAAGACTATATTCAAGAGGAACAAAACAATGTTAAAAATAATAATTAAAAAACTTTCAATATGTGCTACCTGACATGAACAGTAATGAGTAAAGAAATGTTTAGGAGCAGGAAGACGGTCACTCATATTTTCTCACCTTCGCACACATGCTTCAGACAATGCGGCAGATAATTTCTTGAGGTCAAGAAGCCTGTATCCCTCTCCCTGAAAACTTTTTTCATCATCACAACTCTCTGATGCACTATCTGAAGCGTCTACTCGGCCCATTTTCTGTCTCGAGCACAAATCGTTTGATCACATTTCACATCTGGTGGAGTCTGATCACACGAGAAACTCTGAGCTGGATTGGCGATTTCTGTATCCACATGTGACATTTCTTTTGCTTTTTTCCTGTATCTCGGGGCTCCAGTAAAAGGCTTCCCCTTCCTTTCCTTTCTCTATACAGTATTCTTTTTCCTGCGGGCATTTTAGACAAAAACTTCACTGATACATAACTCAATCTCGCTCCCTCTTGATTACCATTGTTGAGAACATGCTTCTTTTGACCCCATGAGGCTTCAAGGGCAATGCACCGTTGTGTAAGTGGCCATATAACGTCCTCTTATAAGTGCTTCACAAATTGAAGGAATTGGATGGACTTTATGAGCAAAATGGAAAAACTGGAAAAATGCTACTTTGTGTTGCCATGGCAACCAAAAAATATTTTTTTCACTAGCTTACAGAAAACGCTTCGCAAACACCAGAACACTTTAATTAGGACTGTAAAACGCTTGTCATGTCTTTATTCTATGCCTAAAGCGTCAGATTTTTTTAAAACCAAAATTGCCTTTTTAAGCCAAAATTTAGGTCAAGTCCTGCCTTAAGATCACTGATGTTGCCATGGCAACCAAATACTTCCTTTTATGGACAGAGAACAAGTATCTCCAATTTTTCTTTGTGGGATCATAGCTTACAACAAAATGATAATTGAAAGAGACAACAAAAATGGAAAACTTGCGTTTGTAATCCTGCTAGCGACAGTAACACAGCAAAAGATTTCCTATTGCGAGCAAATTACCATATTTATTCGCCTATAAGCCGAGACCCGAAACTTCTAACTTTCAGAAGCTGTTAGATTCTATTGAAAAATAAACCTAAAACATTTGGCTATAAGCCAAGACCCAAACTTTTAATCAACTTGTAAAGAGCTGGACATGCTTTGTAAAGTGAGATGAATAAACATATAAACGGTATGTGGTAAATCACAATTAAAAGAAAGAAAGTTCCGTCTTTATTCAATAAATCGCATTTATGTTATTGGTCAGATAACTGAAAACAACAGCAATTCAAAGAGAAGGTGACATTAATGTGATCTGAGTTTACACGCAGTTTTCAGTGAGCATAAAAATATAACCATCAAATTCACCCGAGTGTCCTGCCTCAAACAATCGTACGTTCTTTCAAAGCTGTTGGCAATCGATCATAATGCTAAATGCATGTCCTTCTTCGTACAACTTAGCCTTAGCCTATCGTTGCCACATTGGCGACTGTATCGGTGATACCTCTTCTGCCAGAGAGGATCTCAATCAATTTAATACCGCTGTTAATTTGTTTCATCCTGCCCTTAAATATACCTGCGAAATTTCCAATACTTCCTTAGCATTCCGACAGTCAGCACTACAAACGTCACAGACAGAAACCAATGATAGAATTCCATTCACCCTCACAACCACACAGTAAAATCCATCATTCTCAAAAACTTTAAATTACTTAAATGATCCCAACACTGGTAGAATCTTTTCGCAACCTCCATTAATTTCATTCAAACGCGACAAAAACATTGGTAACTTTTCAGTCAGAAGTGCATTCCAAACAAGTGATCAACTGAGAACTTTTAAATGCGCTCGCGCACGATGCAAAACATGCCCTTCCATTCACAACGTTGACAAAATATCGGGACCCAAGCGATCTATCAAGATCACCTGCACCTCAGCCAATATCATCTACTGCATAACTTGAACTCTTTGCAAAAAGTTATACATCAGCGAAACAGGGAGTCGACTAGGCGACCGATTCCGAGAACACCTTTGGGGTGTAGAGAAAGATGACAAAAATGCATTGAAACAGGTCGAAGCAACATTTGGCAATCTGCGGCCTTTCCCTTAACGAAGAAAGCACGGAAAGTTGCAAAACTCTAGAACAAAAATTTATTTTTTAAATCGGCACTCTTAACCCTTTGGTGACTGCCCAAAAAATGGCCATTTTTGACATGATTTGGTTAAAAGTGCCTAGTTCCTGTAATATTTGACCAATTTTATCATACAATGTATCATTTTTAAGCTGAATAAATGGACACCAAGACTACGTTGTTAGTTGTGCGTCGTCTTTTAATTAATTAATTAATGCTAATTTATGCTAATTAAAGTGTCACGCAATACACAAATTTTTGCAAGAAAATCTCCATAACTTTTTTTCTTTACATAGCATTGAAAACTGTCAAAAGAAAAGTTGTTGCTAATCATATGGTACATCTTTTCTGAAAATTTGACTAAATTTCAATAAATATTCAAAAAGTTATGCCTTCATATTTCTGGTACACTCAGACCCCCTATTTTTACTCATCTTCACACATAGGCATACATCTGATAAAAGACTGCGCTGACCAATCTAGCTAAAAAAAAGTAGAATGACACTATAATTAAACATATTTTACTTGCACCTAATGTCAAAAAGTTAACAAAAATAAATATCTACATGCACCGCAGCGGGACACGCAAACCCCTAAAAACCACTCGGTGGAAAACGGGGACCGTGTATCCCCAACCAGTGCTGTGATGCTACCTTTGGGGTTTCAAGGTGAATTAGCCTAATAAAAAACAACCTAAACTAGTTACAAATGTCTACTGAAGGTCAATCATGGTGTGGATAGTCCTTGCTGTGCCATATCTCAAAGCAGTTCTTATCCTGTGTACAATGTAAATAAGCGTTCTCACATTGTGGTGCACTGCAGTAAGACCTTACTTTCAGTTCTTTCTTGGAAGTTGCATAGCAAACTTTGCAGTTTCTCTTAGTGTCAGAAATCCTAAGTATATGGGTTGGAGGTCTGAACACTGGAGGCTGTCCATATTCCTCTAAGCCTGCTATTTGTCTTAGAAGTTCCTCTCGAAACTCCGCGATGGCAAACTTTTCAGGTCGTTTTAAGCTCTTCTTCACCAGGGTGTTCTGCTCAATGAAGCTGAAGCAAGATAAAACTATTCACTATAGCTATATCAATCATATGGAAGAACAATGTTTTCCACCACCTCATACACTTTCAAAGAGCACAGTTCTTAGAAAGAATTTGATCTGACCGGTCAAATCCATTCATGTAGTTGTTGTAATTGTTGTTTGCCGAAGGCTGTCTCACCTCAATGTTTCTCCATACATTACCTACTTTTTCTTTTCTATCAACCATTTTATAGTCATTTGCATTGTCTATAGAAGTTAGAATAGTAACTGGTCGGTTGTCCTTCCACTGTTGAGCAAGGCAAACTCCATCTCTCTCCCACCTCATGCTTCCCCTTTCCTTCCGCTGCGCCCATTGTTGACCTTTTTTCATTGAATCAGGAAAGCCCCTTCTGTTTTCAGCAGCTGTACCTGTGGCTGGTATCAAAGCTTGAAACAAATCTTTTACAAGCTTTAGCAAAGTTTTAAAGTTATCAAAGTATAAATGATATCCCTGGTTCATCAAAGGGGCAACAAGTCTCATGACCACATCATATCCTAACCCATTTTCACTTACCTCATGTCCGGCACGTCTGCCAATGTACACATCAAAGTCACAGGTGTAACCATTCAAACTGTCTGCCAGAACCCAAAGCTTTATTCCCCACTTTGTTGGTTTGTTTCTTATATACTGGCGAATTCCAGAGCGATGTTTTGACTTGACCATCCTCTCGTCAACAGCAACATGTTGAAAAGGTTGGTAGAGAGCCTTACATCTATCCTTAAAAAATTCTAAGAAGCTACTAACCTTTCTTAGTTTGTCTTCCTCATCTTCATCATCGGGGTCAACAACATGGAGCATTGCCATCAGAGCCTTGAATCGGTCTCGTGACATACTCCGTGCCCACAACCCATGGTACAAAGTCTTTGTGCTCCAATACCGATGAAATGAGCTAACATTTACAAGGCCACAGTACAAAATAAGTGCAATCAATTTTTCCATTTCCTCTGGTGTTGTTTCAACCCAGGCACCATCCTTGTCAGCATAATAAGGCTTTTCCCCAATAACCCCCCATGCATAGCTATTTGTATGGGTGCAGATGGTTCGAACAAGCTCTGCCGTGAAAAAAAGCCTGAAGAAATCCACCGCCCTTGTCATTGCACCTCTTAGCACTGGCAAATTCAGATGCAATCCAGGTGGTCGCCTAGGGGTAAAGGGGGGTATCTGATTTGGTGTATCAGGACTATGGTAACTCCTCTCCACAAGTGCACCCCCAGGTGGAGGGGCTGGTGGAGGAGCACCCCTTCCCCTTCCCCTTCCCCTTCCCCTACCCCTACCTCTGCCTCCACCTCTTGCCCTTGCTGGCCTTCCATCATGTCTCCTTCCTCTGACTCTTGGTTCTGCTGGCTGCTCTGCAGAAGAATCCGAGTCACTTACCTCTTCAGCAGACTGATCACTGGAACTTGCAGAAAAATCTGAAAGTTCAGCATCAATAGCTGCATTTGGCTCAAATTCTGGGTCACTGAAGCAAAAAAAAGGTATCACTTGATTTTATATAAATTTTGACAGAATGTATAAAAGAAAAATGCAACAATAATGTAAAAAAAGTGCTATAAACACCAACACAAATCCTTGAAACAGCAAAATGAATATTTGGTCTTTTGTTCTTGCTGTTTTTGTAATATGATCAAAGGTCACAGTGGCGAGATTACTACTCATGATAAATAAACCTAGCAAAATGCTTTCTCTTTTGAAACTATGCACGAATAGGCTTTTATTTTCGAAAAATATGGTGGTTGGAATTCAACTACCAGTGAATTAAAAGAAGGAATTACAATAAACAACTCATGCAGAAAATTTCCTGCTATTTGTGCAACATATATTGAGGTCATTGTTGTTTTATTGCAAGTAAAACAAATAGTGAGCATTAGACGCACAAAAGAACAAAATTGCTATAAAACCGAGCAGCACAAAGGTACTTAAAACAACAAAGAGTAATTTACAAATCATTACAAAGCACAAAAGTGAAAAATAATGGCCAAATAGCCACGACATTTCTTTCTGCCTTTCAGCTTGCAAACATACATATGGAGTCTCATGTTACGCATTGCGCGAAAATATCACCTGATTCAATGGCTTTTGAAATTGTCTTCGAAAATAATAAAACGGGCTTAGAGTGCTTCTATTTCTTTATTTTTAAGATAACTAGAGCCATCAAATTTATCTTGTACAAAAAAAGGGGGAAAAGGCGATATTCGGGAAACACACACGCTAAATTCCAATGCACTCGTGTTTCACCTTCTTGTTTACACAATCACTCGCCTAGATTCTTCCTCTGAATCTTGATTTCCTTGGAGTTGTTGGTCTAATTCTAACTCTTCACCGCTAGAAATTCCACCAGTGTTACTGTCAATATCACTTTCATTATCGCTATCACCTCGGGCACAAATATCGGCAACTTGCTCGGCCGTGAAATAGACACGCGGTCGCTTGCTCGAAGTCGCCATTTTGAAAAGAACCTTTCGCGTCATGCGAGTTACGCTCGTGGCAAATTTTTACTAGCCAATGGGATATATGGATTGCAAAACTGTTTTAACTTGATTGGCTACATTCAGAGACTATTTTGAGCCCAAAACCGATAGGGTAGCATTAAAATAGCATTGTTTTATTGGAAAATACGTCATCGTTCCATTTGGAACGATAATTTACAAGGGTCGTCACCAAAGGGTTAATCCTCACGGTATCAACAAACGCTTTTCATTCAACTAATTTATTCCGTTGTTAGTAGTAATGCATGGCGGTTTGGTCTGTAACCAATCACTGAGCAGCATACAGCACACGTGACGCATCTCGACCAATCATAAAGCCGCTCACAAAATTACCCGATCTACGAACTTTTTAGCGGCCCTAGTTCTTGTGCCGATCAATCAGAGCACAAGTTGTGAATTCAAGATGGCGGCGCCCATGAGTGGAAAATTGCGCCCCAGCTCTCAACAGAGAAGCTGGACCTGTCTCACGGATTCCAAGGGCTAACCCTAATCGATACAAATCGATAAAAGGGATGACGTCGCAGCGTAGACGCATGGAGCGTAGAGGTTCTGACTGCAAGGAGCCATGTTGTAAAAAGGGAGAATGTAGTCGAGCGTAGAAATAAATAGGTGGATGCAGCCTCAACCTGTAATGGACCAATCAGCTACGAGGTGGCGTAATGGTTTCCAGGAGGGGGTCTGAGGGGTAGGGGGTACTCCCATAACAGACCACAGTGAGGGAATGAGCACTAGTGTAGTACCCTATAAAAGGAACGACTCCCGAACTGCCTCCAAAGTCTTTTGTTGTTGACCATGTCTGTGTCAAGATGCCGTTTCCAAGAACCCTCAACGAAATGTGCATGGAAATCATCTGGTTGAAAGAGAGTTCACTTCCAGACATGTACAACAGAGTGGAATTTAGTTACTTCGCCCTTCTCGAGTGGGGAAAGCGGGCCCGATTAGAGGAATATGAAAAGATGAAGTACATCCAAGAGATCAGGAAAGAACTCAATGAACTATTGATTTTATGCTCTGCCCACCTGGAAGAAGGAGGGGGACAATACAATACTTCAATACTTCCTCCAGGAAGCGTGCGAGAATTAGATCAGAGAAGCAGAAGAACTATTGAAAGAATTTTAATAAACATTTTTAAACAACATTGTCAAAAAACTACAACATTGTGAATAATTTTTTCTTTTTACACCCACACAATTAACAATAAAAGAGTTTGTTGCGTTTTACAATTTGAGTTTTTTCTTTGCTTGCATGATACGTGTTACAATCCATTCTGTTATGGTTTTCTTGCCGGTAACTTGTTTATCGCACTTATCATCTTAGCGTCTGCTACCCACTTGTCTTGTAGTTTCTTGGCATGAGAATAATCGATGTCGTGGTTTCTTGCAATCCGATCCAGACGATTGATGCCCTTGTCACCACGTTTTAGTCTCTTTTTCAAATGAGTTCCAGGTCCCATGAACTAATATCCGGGCCAATGAAATTCCATTCCCATTTTTGCCAGTAATTTCTGGAGGTCAAATCCCCATCCACTAGTTGTCTTCCTCTTCCTCGCCTGTCTCTTTATTTGTCGGTTTCGTCATACTCAGGCTCCAAGGGACGTCTCAGTTTCTTGCCTTTATGCCAATCTTCCAACTCAGGTGCCAGTTTCAATCGCTCTGCTTCTGTTTTTCTCTTTCTCTTGAACAGACCTGTCAGTTTTTCTTTGAAAGTCGACCTTCTAAATTCTGGGTAGAGGGGGTAAGTTTCTAAAGAAACTGTGGTGCTGCGTCGGTGGGAAGTATAACAATATAATTTGGTTTTATCAACTGGGTTGATAATGTCAATTGGCCACCGTAAAGAGATTCAAGTGCTGACGTTTCGAGCGTTAGCCCTTCGTCGGAGCGAATCAAGGAATTGTGCGTCGTGTCTTTATGTACAGAAAGATGGAGCTTCGCTATTGGCTGGTGCCTGGCAACGTGAAAACTTCGGAATAAATTACAGTATTGTGCAAAAGTAACGCAAGCGAATTTCGACGAATTTCTTGGCTTTTCATGGCTTTTCAAAGAAATTTCGCTTCAATCGAAATTTCCCCGACTTTTCCTCGAACTTTCAAGGCATCTATTGTTCATACTCATACTCATACTCATACTTTATTTGGGCAGGTTACAAAATTGGCAAGACAAAAGTCCTGATGTGGACCTGCATAAGCTAACTATATTGAATAATTGTAAAAATACTAAATACCTAAAATTATGTCAATAATACCTAAAATTATTATACTTATTAAAATACCTAAAAATTATTAATACCTAAAAATATTTAAAATCTGAAAACCTAAAAGAAACACTACAAGAGGCTTTTGTAAAGTCCATAGTGTTCAAGAGGCTCTTGTTCTTTCTTAGTTTGTTCTTGAAAGAATCAAGACTGGCACAGTTCTTGATTGAATCGGGGAGGAGGTTCCAGCTCAAGGCAGCTCTGTGCCTGAAGGATGATCTGCCAACCTCAGTTCTGGGCCTAGGTACCTCAATGTTAAGGGAGTTTCTTAAATCATAATTTCCCCTAGCTTTTACAATTAGATCATCAAGGGGATCAATTGTAGCCCCATTGTAGATATTGAAAGTAATTGTTAAGAGTCTCCTAGTATAAAAAGATATAATAGGGTTCCAGAATGTGGTGTTCCTGATTTCGTCGCTACGAATGTCTCTGGGTAAACTATAAATAATCCTAGTTGCTCTAAGATGAATGCGGTCAATGTCTTCCAATAGTGTTTGGGAACAAGAGCCCCAGACTACAATGCAATATAGGACGCTTGGTATGATTGTTCTATAATAGATTGTTTGCAAAATTGATTTTGGTAAGAACTTTAGTCGTTTCAAGACTGAGACTTTCTTGCCGAATGAATCACAGACATTCTTGGTATGTTCTTGCCATGAGAGCTTATTGTCAATTGTTATCCCAAGGCATTTACATGATAATTTGAATTCAATCGTACCATCGCCGTATTTCAAACGTGGCAAGGGGCCAACAAAGTTCAGTTTGGAGATTATCAGTGCTTCAGACTTAGATTCATGTGCTATGAGCCTATTGGACAAACACCAGGCGTGAACCTAGTCCAATATAGACTGCAATGTTTGGATAATATCGTCAACGTCCTCGCCAATAGTATAGATAGTCGTATCGTCGGCGAACATAAATAGCTCACCACTGGTTATTGATTCTGCAAGATCATTTACAAAAATTGAAAATAACTTGGGCCCTAAAATTGATCCCTGTGGTACCCCGGAACTGACTGGTTTGGGCTCTGACCGCTGGCCCGAAATTTGGACAAATTGGCTACGCATAGACATGTAATCAGCAAGCCAGGAGAGCAGGTTGCCTGAAATACCAACGGCTTTCAGCTTCTGCAGTAATATTGAATGGTTCAGAGTGTCAAATGCCTTTCGAAATCAATGAAGAGCACGCCCACTTTCCGACCACTGTCCAAAGCACTTTTCCACGTCTCTGTTAAATGAAGTAAGAGGCTTTCGGTGGAGTAGCCTTTCCGAAATCCCCACTGTTTAGGACTTAACAGGCTATGGGTCTCCAGATGATTGTCTAAGGTCTCACAGACAACATCTTCTAAGATCTTTCCTGGTATGCTGAGTAAAGAGATAGGCCTATAATTGTTAATGTCAGTTGTTGAACCTCTCTTGAATATAGGATTAACACGAGACAATTTCCAGCTTGAAGGGAAGCATGAATCACTCACACTCTTATTAAATATAGGTAGTAGACTATGGATAGCAGAGTCACCAACCAAAGAAAGGTCCTTAGGAGAAACATGGTCGGGACCAGTGGCCTTCTTAGGGTTAGCAGCTTTCATGAGCTTGTCCTTTACGAGATCCCAACTTAGGTCGACATTGGTCTTAGTAGGAGTAATTCTAGTAATGAAGGTGTTTAGAGACGATATGTCCAAGGGATCTAGCTGCCTGGTGAGGTCCTCACTAATATTCACAAAGAAGTCATTGACAAACTCAGCCTTGATCAGGTTGTGGGTTATTATCTCATCATTAGGACCAGAGATGGGGCCCATGGTTTTTTTTCTCAGAACTTGATTTTATTCCTCCCGAACTTTCGAACGATAATTCGCAGTGGATGCTAACGAGTCACGAAATTTCGAGGGAAAGTTCGCTATTTTCGATTGTCAGCCGCGAAATTTCGGAAGAAAATTCGCTCTGGTTGTTAAGCGTTCTGATACAAACTAAGCGGCTACAGTTCCTGATTTGTTGTTGAGTAAAGAGACGTAAAGAACATCTGAAATTACGGTCATCAACTCGATCAACTATTACATCGTTTGTTTGATTGTTAATGCATCCTAGCAGCTAAAAACGTCAGAGTTTCAGTACAAACCTGCCGTTTCGACCACGTAAGCAGTCAGGCAAGCAAAACTTGCACCGAGCGCCATTTGCCAGGGTAACCCCTTCATGTAACAAATCATGGCATTTCTTGCTCGAATTCCAGTCCTCGCGCGAGCGAGTGTGACGTTTCAACGCCTCGCAAACCACTTTCTCGATCATTTGCTTCTTAGCACTTACGCGGTAATCATGCCGAATTATTCTAACTATGTGAGAACTCGAATCGAGCTCTTCCATAACCAAGGCCTCCATCCAGCTGGAATATTGAAGACCTTGAAAGGCGAAGGCTTAGTTGTGAGCCTTTCAGGCATCACTCGCATGATAAAGAAACTGCATCTTACCGGCTCTGTGGCAAATTTACCTCGCTCGGGGAGACCAAGAAAGCTGTCTGCAGAAGCAAGAGCCTTCATAGATCAGCAGATGCGCAAGAATGATGAGATGACGAGCGCCAAGATCCAAAAGAAGCTGGCAAAGCGTGGAATTTCCGTGAGTTCATCCACGGTACAGAGATCGCGAAAGCAGCAAGGCTGGACTCTGCAGCGGACCGCCTATTGCCAGCTGATTCGTGACGCCAACAAAGTCAAGTGGCTGGAGTTCGCGCAACGCGTTTTGGAGAGTGGAGACACTTTCCACAACGTGATTTTTAGCGATGAGTGTTCGGTTTCCCTCCAGTCGTATCGCCGGACATGCTTCAGGATGGCGGACGAGCCCACCAAGCGAAAGCCGAAACCGAAACACCCGCTCAAAGTTCATGTCTGGGGAGGGATTAGCTGCCATGGTGCCACTAAGATTTGTATCTTTGATGGCATCATGGATGCTGATCTCTTCTGTAACGTACTAGAGACGACGCTGGTCCCATTTATCAGAAACAAACTTCCCGACCACCGGTTCATGCAAGACAACGATCCTAAACACACGTCGAGGCGAGCACAAGCTTTCTTTGAGAAGGAAAGCATTAACTCCTCCGGAGAGTCCTGACCTCAACCCAATCAAAGACTTGTGGCATGAACTCAAGTTCTATTTGGAATCTAAAGTCAAGCCACGCAACAAGCAAGAGCTGGTAGATGGCACAAAGAAGTTCTGGGATAGGAAAGTCACGTCAGAGAAGTGTACAAAATATATTGATCACGTTTTGCACAAGGTTGTTCCAGCTGTGGTGGAGGCCCGAGGTGCTGCAACCAAGTATTAAAAAACGGCTCTTGTAGGAGCCACTGCGCCCTGCTCCGTTGAATGCTGATTCGACATTGCACTGTAGGTCGCTAAAAACGGCTCTTTTAGGAGCCATCACATCTGATAAAAGTCAATGATCAACGATTTTTTTTGTATCACAAACAATTTTTACAGAAGTGATTTTAAATAATTGATTTCACAGTTAAACAGTAGAACTTATCTCTTCTGTTTATCGAGAAACGGCAAATAAAGAACTTTGTCGTTCTAAAACTGTTTCATGCGACTACAAAGGTTGGATAATGAGTTTCGTAATCGAAGTTTCATGTTCTGACCATGTGTGTCCACTTATTGGAAATTAAAATAAGCCAAAAAAAAAAAGTGCTCTCTCAACGCGCTTTTGTATTATTTTTTCGCGCGCTGTTTTTCTGCGCTGAGCCCCAACTAACTTAATGCCTGGAAAAGGCTAGTTAAAAGTTTTTTAAACTCCAATAGGCAAAACTTTTCATTATCATTAAACTATTTATTGAGCATTGTAAGTAAACAAACTCGTTTTGAAAAAAAAAATAAATTGAGGTGACAATTGACGTTGTTTGTCAGACCTAAGATATAAAATAGAGTGGTTTTCAAGTCCGTTACTTTCGATATTTTACTTTACGTATGTGTGGGGCGCTAGAACTTGTACAGTGGGGCGCTAGAACCAAGATGTGGGGTGCTGGAACCAAGATGTGGGGCGCTCAAACCAGGGGCGCTCGAACCTTGGGGCGCTCAAACCGCAATTCAATACCCATCAAAATGTCTAATAAGTGATTTAATGTCCAAATGCGTTTATTTACTTACATTTCTAATCATAAGTGTAGTGAGAACTCTGAAAATCTAAAACCTTTGTTTAGCGTGCACACACACGTTGAAGTTCACTTTGCAAAACTTTCAGTTTCGTTACGCTGCTAATCTTTGAAAAATTGTTTGCGGCTGATCTCAAATGCAGGGACTCTAAGTTAGAGATGTAAATAAGCCCCGAGGGCGCTTTTTTCGATTTAAAATAACATGTTCTATTAATTAGCGCACTTTTCAGTTGAGGCGGTGAGGGGTGTGATATTTATGGGGCGAGTTTGTGAATGCCGCGTGAAACCATTATTTGTTATTTTGCCATTCTTCCTCGACAAAACTCAGCGGAGGTGTGACTTTTCGTCTGAGGGGTTTTTTGTGAACCGTTCAAGCACAGCCATGAGATATGAGCATCATTTTTTTGCAACGCACGTAAGATGCTCTAGAACTCATAATTATTTTGTCATCAAAGGCCTACTCTAAACGAAGCATGCTCCTGTTAAATTGAACGAAGCATGCTCCTGTTGAAATGATGAGTCTCAACAAACAAAAACAGAATGGTAATTTTTTTCATTGTTTTTATTTTACTCCAAGAAAGGGCTTTTGCTCGAAAGGTAACCAGTTTGATCTGCATAAAGTAATGCACCCGATCTAGTTTCCTGAACGTGCGCCACAGGAAAACCGCAATGCGAGTTAAGTTAAGAATTATCGACCGACAATTTCTTTTTTTAAGCAACCTAAAAAAAAAACTGTCAAGTAATAAAGCCTTGGAAATAAGCTAGCACCAAACAATGCTTTCGCATGTCTATTGACATTATAATTATTTTAACATCAATAGGCACGCGAAAAGATGCCAAATTTTGTTATTGTCCTCATAAAATTGCCGACAACTTTGCCGACAACAAAGTAGTTTGCATAAAATGACAAAGCCAATCAGGTTACAGGATTTTCGATCTGACTTAGCCGAAAGTGAAGTATAAAAGACCAAAACTGTTAGTTTTGGACACTTTTATCACCACTATCATCGCTGCTCTCACGATTGTAAATAATGGAAAACAAAATGCTAGAATTAGCTGGAAGCGTGGACAGTATTCGGATGTTTACCGTTCCACTATCATTGACCCATCCCCATTAAAAGAGGGTCAGAAAGTGAAGGTCGTTTGGGGTAAAACTCGAAAGGAGTACGCCGCAGTTGTAGCTTGCTACCCGCTCGAAGAGCTTCAGCAGACTTCCACAGAAGAACAGAGCGAGTTGCCAGTTGACTTGGTTTTCTGATTTTTTTTCAGCTGAAGTGTTGACAGCATTCGCATACCAGTGCCGGGGTGTCGACGACCGCTTGCGCATGTGGGAACAGTGCAAAACAAGTATTGCAAAAAGATGCCAGAACTTGCGCAAGAACAGGCCAATCTAAGAGAATTTATTTTGTTGTTATGCCATATGATTAGTTTATATTTAGCTTTCTTTCAATTTCCTTTAAAATTAAGGGACATGCATTTGAATATTCTTTTCATTATCGTATCGTTATGTTTCAAAAGATGCCGCGACGACAGACATTATTTTTAGAAAAGCGACCCGTTAAACATAAAATAGGTTATCTGTTTGGTGATTCTGGAGGAACGTGAGCCTTCTCGAATTTTTTAGTTCTTTTTAGTCTGTTTGCCGAAATTGAAGTCTCATGCAACATACATCAGATTTATTGAATAAAGATTAGTAGAACAATATCATGCTGTCATGATTGTCGCGACCTAACAGGGAAAACCGCTTTCGCAACATGATCGTAAGGTTGAACCTGTACCAATCGCGTCATCCAGCCCGCGCTCGAGCTCCCCTCCCTCTCCCAGACATGCATTTTTTGACATGGCAAATGTTTACAAAATATTTTCCGAGCCCCCTATTTTAAACATGGAATCTCGCTAAAACGCTTCAAGTTTCTTCAGGTACTGTTAAGGCCCGGCTTAAGCGTCGCTTTTTACATGCGCCGAATCGAATTGCCCAATTAAGTGCATTAAGTGCTAGTTCAGTTGAATATTCGACTGAACCAGTCGAATACACGACTAAAGATCGACATTTGATTTGAACGCCGAAGCTAATTAATAAATTATGTCGTGCTCAGCATTTTATTCCTAAGAGGCCAGAGATTGGGCGACTCTCTCGCGCTCTTCAGCGTAAATGACGTAATAAAGTCAGCTAAATGCGTGGGGCTGAGACCGAGAACAAAAAAAGCATTTTACACGAGCGTTTGACAGCCACGAAATCATGGCTATTGATACGTTCAGAGCGTTAAACAAACTCATGTTTATCGAAATATCGGAGTACTGAAGTTAATCTGCGAAAACGAAAGAATCATTTTTGATACTCTCCCGGACAAGATTTTGTATGTGTACTACTTTGAAGTGCCACGTGGAAGAGGGATAATTTCCTACACAGCTGACCGTCAGTGTGATGACTACACTGATCAAAATGGGCTTATGTTTTGTCTCTTTTGGAATGAAACTAAATTCAAAGTCTTCACTCGTCGTAAGTTTTACTTATAGTTCTCATTCTTTCTTTCGGGGGTGCGTTGAAAACCTTTTGTATATCTTTCGCGAACGTTACATGATGGGTAGATTGAACAGATCGTGTGAGGAAATTGTTGTGTCTGTTCAAAGGGAAATTTCGGGCACTGAATTAGTGAAATGATGCTTGTCATCGTGAAATTTCGTTTCGTACCGAAAGTTCGACGAAATAGCGTTCTTTGTTCCAGGGAAATTTCGCTCAAAAGGCCTTGAATTGTCACTCAAACTTTCGCGCGAACTTTCGTGGAAAGTGCGCTTGAACGAAATTCGCGCATTTCGCTTGCGTTACTTTTGCACAATACTGTAGTTGAATGAAAAGCGTTCGTTGATACCGTGAGGATTAAGAGTGCCGATTTGAAAAATAAATTTTTGTTCTAGAGTTTTACGGCTTTCCGTGTTTCCTTGGTGAAGGGAAAGGCCGCAGACTGCCATATGTTGCTTAGAATGATTTGGGAGATTGAAGTGTCTCGCGACTGGTTTCGATGCATTTTTGTCGTCTTTCTCTACGTCACGAAGGTGTTCTCGGAATCGGTCGCCAAGTCGTCTCCCCGATGTATAGCTTCTTGCAAAGAGTGCAAGTTTTTCAGTAGATGGCATTGGCTGAGGTACAGGTGAAATGATCAGTGATTTTGATAGATCGCTTGGGTCCCGATATTTTGTCAGCGTTGTGAATGAAAGGGCATGTTTTGCATCGTGCGCGAGCGCATTCAAAAGTTCCGGGTTGATCACTAGTTTGGAATGCACTTCTGACTAAAAAGTTACCTATGTTTTTGTCGCGTTTAAATGAAATTAATGGAGGTTGCGAAAAGATTCTTCCAGTGTCGGGATCATTTTGAAGTAATTTAAAGTTTTTGAGAATAATGGATTTAACTGCGTGGTTGTGAGGGTGAATGGAATTCTATCGTTGTTTTCTCTCTGTGACGTTTGTAGTGCTGACTGTCGGTCAATTTGCTGGACGCGATGATGGCCTGCTTGAACAACAGAAGCAGGATAGCCGCGTTTGTTGAAGAAATTGCACATTTCCTCTGATTTTAAGGAAAAATCAGAGTCGTCACTACAAAGACGGCGAAGTCTAAGAAACTGAGAATAAGGAATGGAATTCTTGACATGTGATGGATGTGAAGATGAATACAACAAATAGCTATGAGAATCTGTGGGTTTGTAGTGCACACTGGTGCATAAACTGTTGCCTTCGATAGAAACTTTGATATCCAGGAATGCTAAGGAAGTATCGGAAATTTCCCAAGTATATTGTTTCGCATCACAGCTTCTTTCCGTGAAAACGTGGCTGCGCTTGTGCTTTTCTGTACACCCTCATGGAAGACTTTGCAAGCGGTTTTTGAAGATTACGCCGGCAAACTTTCAAAAGCTGAGAAAAAGAAACATTTCGCAGTTTAAAAAAAATAAGTTTTCCTACCTTGTGTTCGGAATAAAATGTGTGCGCAATTAAGAAAAAAGAAACCTATACAAAATGGCGTCACAATCAACGATTGCATTTGAAGAAGACCCCGTGATGACCGACGTTTTGAACTTTCTTGAAGCTGAGCCAACCAGCACGCCCGACAATGTCTCATTGCAGCCTGATATTCCTGCTCTTCGTGAGCAGTTGGCAGTGCTGGTGTCAACAGGAAAATCCAAAGAAACCCTCGGCGTGCAACTGTCGCACGATCAGGTGAAGCGCCTCAGCGACAAAGATGTTGAGAAGTACATCAAACGTTTGGAGGCCTTTGTCGGCTCAAAGACAACTGACAGCTTAATCGACAGCATCATTTTTCTTGTGACCAAAGGCGTCGGAATGGTCGTCAACATCAAAGACATCGAAGCTTGTCAAAAAGAACTCAGAAACGACTATTTAATCAACGAATGGCTCTCCAACCTGGCCGGCGCCACTGCTTTAAAGTGTGGAAGTGTTCTAGCTGTGGTTGATCATAACAAAATACATTGATTGGAAAAGTGAAGCAAAATTGGAAAAAAATCTGCTCCTGCGCCAGAGCCTGTTGCAGCAGCAGCAGCTGATTCAGATTCCAAAGTCACAAATGGCCTCAGCACAACCCAATGGATCTCTATCATTGGAATTGGCGCAACGCTTGTAACGACTTATGTCAAGCGTGAAGACATCAGAGCCTTTTTTCGGCCAACTGCGCCGGCACCTGAGCCAGCACCTGCGCCACAGGTGATGCAAGAATCTCCACCGCAACCCAAAAACGGCCTTCGCCTGATGGACTAAAAAAATTCATTTGAATATATTTTTGGTGAATATAAAATGCGGAAAATCAACTTATCCCAGTTAGCGATAAGCAGCGCGGCAGTTACAAGCATTGGCTTATTTTGGTGGTATTTCTCATGGTGTTGCTTAAAAACTGTCGTTTGGATTGCCAAAAATCCTGATCTCGAGACTGCGGAGGAAAATGTGGAAAATGAGGAAAATGTGGAAGAGCAAAGTGTTCAAAAATTGGAAGAGTTACTTGAGCGGGAAATAATTTGCAGAGAGCTGGAAAAAATTTGCAGAAAGTTAGAAAATTTTTCAATTAAATAATTTTTCTATATTCTATAACCAACATGTCAGACAACAAGCTTGTCAAAATAGTCATGGATTCCGCTACCCTCTTTGGCCTTGCTGCTGGCATTGGCTGGGTGGCTGAAAAAACGTTGAAGAAAAGTTTTACAGCTGACCCTTCTAATTCTATCGAAAACTACGCAATGTTCATAGCTCAAAAAATATCTGGAGGATCAGAAAATCCTTCCCACCAACGTCTGAAAATCCTTCCAACCAATATTTTGAAAAATTTATATAAGAAAAAAAAATTGCAAGTATCGCGATTATGGTTGGCGGGCTGTGTTGAACGCAGCGGCTTTCATCGGTGTATCTTGCAAGGGCTTTTGGAGGCGGTGACAAAGCTGCACTTGAAGAAAAAGTGTGGCACGATAAAGCTCTCGAGGCGTACAAAGCTGCGTACGCAAAATACGCGCGCGACCGCACCAAACTTCTAGACTGGATTGCGACAAACGCGCAACAGAAGGCAGAGGCCAAGCAGAACTTCACCAACACTGACTACGCTTTCAAACTCTACAATCAGGCGCACCCCGAAGAACGGATGACACCTCCCAAAGAGCCCAAGTTCTCTGATTTCTATCAGCCGAGCGAGCAACAGAAAAATGGCGAACTTGTTTTCGTTGGCGCCGGGGCTCTCGCTCTGGCTTGGGCAGTTTTCCGGTTCCTTTAAACTTTTTTGACTCCTTTATAGTGATGGAAGCAAAACTCTTAAAGATATACTACGGCAAGGGAGGATATTGGAAAGGCCTTGCAGCTGTCAAAAAATTATCCGAGGCCGCCAAGGTGACAGAAGACGCTGTAAAAAAGTGGCTGGTCAAGCAGGCCCTCTGGCAGATCTGGCTGCCCGCTCTGAGGCACATTCCACGGCCAAAATTCAACGTGCCCACACCCAACACGGTCCACCAGGCGGATCTCCTTTTTTGCCACACGACAAACTGCCCCGTGGCCGCAAAGTTTTTAAATACATGCTGACCGTCGTCGACGTGGCCAGCCGGTTCAAAGAGGCCAAACCCTTGACTTCAAAAAATTCTGATGAGGTCGCCCGGGCCTTTCAGAAGATCTACAAGCGTTCACCCTTGGAGTGGCCTCAACTGCTGCAGGTTGACCCCGAGCGCGAATTCATGGGCGCCGTGTCGAAAGACATTCACCGCGACCAAGCCATTGTGGAACGTTTCAACCGCACCCTTGCCGAGCGTTTGTTCGGACACCAATACGCCGTGGAAATGCGTTTGCCTGAAGGCGAGCGGTCCACTGCATGGGTGAAAAGACTTCCTGAAGTTGTTTTGGCTTTGAACAACGAAAAAACTCAGCTGACGGGGAAAAAAACCAGCAGAAGCTATCAAAGAAAAAGCTGTTTATTCCAAACCACACCATAAAATCAAAATTTATGCTCTGAAATTGTTATTTGTGCATTGCATGGAGCACTGTAAATTAGAGAAAGAAATGCCATAGATATTGGGTACAGATTCTAAATCTCAACTGAACTCTTCATGTTTTACAAACATTTCAACAGTTTTCATAAAGCACTGACTGTCAATCCCTATGTACGTCTTACAGTAAACTGGCATATTAGTAAACTAGCTGGTTGGCCTAAGTCAATGAGTCCCGTTTTACTGAACAGGTTAAATATGCAGATCGAGTGCCTGTTATCACTCACTCACTCATCCTCATCGTGCCTGTTATACTTGAATATAATTAAATACTAACTGAATACACTCTAATCAGCATACAAACAGGTAACTGCAGTAGTTTTTCAGAACTTACTTTGAGTTATCCTCCCATTCTAATCCATGTTTGAATTCTCAAAAACGCAGTTTCATGGGCAAAGCTCCACAGAATTCCACAATCTCCTTTGTAAGTTCACATCTATCGGCAAGACCAGTCACCACCACAGTATGCTCTGGGTTATCACAGGAAGTTGACTAGACTGGGAAGCTTACTGTGAAATACAAAACAAAATAGACTCATTTCAACAAAATTACCACATGCATGTTTTATGTAGCAGTGAACTCAACTCTTGCTCAGCCAAACTCTTTATGTTTTACAAACGTTTCAACAGTTTTCAAAAAGCACTGACTGTCAATCTCTGTGTACTACTCACAGTAAACTGGCATATTAGTAAACTAGCTGGTTGGCCTAATTCAGTGAGTCCTGTTTCACTGAACAGGTTACATATGCAGACCGATTGCCTGTTATCACTCACTCACTCATCCTCATCGTGCCTATGAGGACACTTAAGGCCAGAGTGCCTGTTAAACTTGAATATAATTGAATACTAACTGAATACACTCTAAGCAGCATACAACCGGGTAACTGCAGTAGTTTTTCAGAACTTACTTTGAGTTATACTCCCATTTTAATCCATGGTTGAATTCTCCAAAACGCGGTTTCATAAATGGGCAAAGCTCCACAGAATTCCAAAATCTCCTTTGTAAGTTCACATCTATCAGCAAGAGCAGTCACCGGCACAGTGTGCTCACGGGTTATCGCAGGAAAGTAACTAGACTAGGAAGCTTACTGTGAAATACAAAACAAAATAGATGCAGTGATTAAGATTGCATGCCAGGGGCCTATGCATGACATGTGCTTCGCTGGTTTTTCAAGACACCAGAACCTAGAAGACCCTAGAGCAACGGAACTGTTGGGTCTAGTAAACATTTTATCACTTCAAATTTTCTGACTAATGTTTCAACTGTTGTACAAGTAGAAGGTTTGACAAATTCTCTTTGATCTTCTTTCTTTTGTGATGAAACATTATGTAACACAGCTTAGTTTATTTGGGGAGCCAATAATTTAAGGCACTGGCTTTGTCTTTGTCCTGAATGATTTACTTTTCTAGAAGAGTTAGCTTACAAATGTAAACATGCTTTTTTTCTTTTTCTTCCAACTGGTGCTGGACCTCTTCAAGGTGGCTTGATCGGATTTTTGAGTGATGATACCTTTCAACTTTAAGCAGCTTTGTGTACCACCATAGAGTATTCGACATAAAATCGATTGCTCCAGGTGCACCAGAGAAAGATCAAAGTTTCAGATGAAGTTAATTTTATCGTGATCGGAGTTGCCATAGCAACATAGTGATGTCATGCCCCACTTTACTCGAGACCGCATAACCTGTCATCAAGGGATAATTTTGGAAAACCCTTCCTGGATCTTTAACCTGGCATACTTTTCTTGAGGACTGCAAAATTAAGACTTTTTTTAGAGCAATTTCGAGAATATTTACGGTGAAGTTTTAAGGTGTTAAAATACAAAAAATCGTATTACTTCCTGAATGTTATTAAAAAGTTTGTTCACTAGGCTTAAGTTATCTAAACTCTTTTAATGGCTTTTTGAAGAGTCTGAATTTTGTAGGTTATCTGTGAAACAGTTATCTCCTTATGCAGTTCCATGACAAGGCTTTTTAATACCTCTAGCTTTGCAGTATCAAATTTGGGCTTAGCGACAGGTGTGGAATCTCTTCTTCAGTAAAAAGCCTCCGCATCAGTAGATTCACAGAATGAAACGCAGAAGTGGAGTTAGAAATTAGCTCTCTGCACTCCTTTTCTAGCAGTGCCAGCTCGGACTCTGGCTGTTGGTCAGTATTACCAGATGAATGTTTCAACTTTTTAACTTGCTTTCTAAGGATTTTCACCTGAGACAGTGTCCATCCGCCTTTCCTTTAAAGTGCATATGACATAAAATTTTTTTCTCTTGATTCTTGTAGTTGGATATCTAAAGAAAACAACTCGAAGCCTTAAAAGTGCAGGAAAATCTAAAAAGCATTTTTTTGGCTTTCAAAATACGTGCAATTTGCCTTCAAATTTATCCCGGTCATCGCACGGCCAAAATCGCACATGATATCGGAATGTGACGTCACATTGTGTACCTCAATTCAACATCAAATATGGCAGAAAAGGGAAATAAACCGAAAGGAGGAAGACACTGCGTTACTGGCGCCCCGAATGAAACGAGCTGTGGGAATAATTCACACAGGGAATTACGATGCACCAGTTTCCCACTGATCCGGAAGTCAGAGAAAGAAAGAAACAAAAGAAAGGTAAAATTCAGGCTCCTTTTAAGCTTGTCAAGGTCATGTTGCATTCAACAAGAAAATAATGAAAAGCGTTACCTTGCAATTATTTCCGTTGTTAAAAAGAGATGCACTTGCGACTGCCACTGCCACGGAAAAGTGCAAAGCATGTTTGGAGAAATCAAAGAAATGCAGCACTCTGAGGAAGGAAATCTTTAGTTGAATTGAAAGGTTGCCGAATTAAAGCAAACCATCAGAGAGCTTCAAAGTGTGAGTTCATATATTCAGTCTGTTGTTTGTAATTTGTGATCGATCAATGTTTCGCTTTTGATTACTTCTCCCGAGTCATTTGCCGAGTGTACACTGCGATGCCATTTAATCTCTCTTGGAAAGAAAGGGTGTTTTTCCCCTCTCACGGCATCTCGAGCCTTGTCGGCCTGCCATTTACACTGTTTCAATATTTTTTGTGGTTCTCGAGCAACTCTGCTCGTGTGAAACGTGATAAGCACATCATGCAATAGAAAGTTTTATTATTTATTGCCTTGTCAAACAGCAAAGTGCTCACCCGTTTTACATAACAATAGTGCTGTATTTCCCCTGATTCTATTAGCATCAGGCTCATCCACGACACATTCGCTTCTTTTCTGCTTATCCTGTGTACTATCACACAGTTGTTTTCCCAGCCAAAGACATTTATTGCGAGGCCTTTTTTTGCACCTCAAGCTTGTCTATCTGCTTTACCGGTGTTGGGAAATCGATGCCATTGTAGCTGATACCATTGTTAACCGGATATTTGCTTGGTCTTTGTGGGTCTTTTGATGCAGGGAATAAGGCAGCTCTGAGTGCCACCTCAAACATTCATTGTCCCTTTTTTGTATGTTGACTGTGGCCTTCTTGTTTGCCAGTTTGGCTGGAAGAGGCAAATAAGTTCCTCCGCACAGCGGTTGATAGCGTGCGGCATTCATGAACGCAGTCTTTATCATTTCAACTTCCCATCCTGGTCCCTTCACAGACCAGTTTTCTATTTCTCCCTTTGTTCTTTCAATGAATTCATCAAATTTTTGTTTTGTCAGTTCTTCATCATCCCTGTTGAAAACGTGCGGCTCTTTTTCATGAAAATAATGTTTCATGTGTTGCGTTTCACCATTTCTTTCTCTTGAAAACTTTACTTCTAACCCGAAACTTACTTTCACGCTTTTTAACTTTTGTAACTGAATACACTCTAATCAGCATACAAACAGGTAACTGCAGTAGTTTTTCAGAACTTACTTTGAGTTATCCTCCCATTCTAATCCATGTTTGAATTCTCAAAAACGCAGTTTCATGGGCAAAGCTCCACAGAATTCCACACTCTCCTTTGTAAGTTCACATCTATCGGCAAGACCAGTCACCACCACAGTATGCTCTGGGTTATCACAGGAAGTTGACTAGACTGGGAAGCTTACTGTGAAATACAAAACAAAATAGACTCATTTCAACAAAATTACCACATGCATGTTTTATGTAGCAGTGAACTCAACTCTTGCTCAGCCAAACTCTTTATGTTTTACAAACGTTTCAACAGTTTTCAAAAAGCACTGACTGTCAATCTCTGTGTACTACTCACAGTAAACTGGCATATTAGTAAACTAGCTGGTTGGCCTAATTCAGTGAGTCCTGTTTCACTGAACAGGTTACATATGCAGACCGATTGCCTGTTATCACTCACTCACTCATCCTCATCGTGCCTATGAGGACACTTAAGGCCAGAGTGCCTGTTAAACTTGAATATAATTGAATACTAACTGAATACACTCTAAGCAGCATACAACCGGGTACAGTATTGTGAAAAAGTAATGCAAACGAAATTCGCGAATTTCGCTCTTTGTTTTCCCGAACTTTCGTGCGAAAGTTCGCGAAAAAGTTCGTTGCGAACATCGCGACATTTCACGACATTTCGCGCGAACTTTCGCTGGAACAAAGAGCGTATTTTCTTGAACTTTCGTTGTCTCAGCGATAATTCGCGTAATTTCGCTTGCCAAGACAATAAATTTCGCTAGACACTCAACAATAGTTCGCTTGCCAATGTGCAGACAAAGCTACGGGATCGATTGCTTTACTCTGCGTGTAACATACACGAAAGATATCTTTGTTTTGTTCGCAATTGCACGCCGAATTTAAGTAAAAAATGCGTTCGTATGGATCATTAGCGAATGAAACACGCAACTAACATATATTTATAAAGCGTACTCACGTTGTATTTGCGAAGAGTTTTTAGGCAAGTTCGCTGGCTTGGCTCGATTTTACAGTGCTGTCGATGAATACACATTTCGAGTTACTTACCATTTTTTAAGAAGTAAGCAAGCTCTGCTTGTTCCACAGTTCTGTGTTAAACCACTAAAGCAAACTGACAACAATCATCCGATTGAATGTTTACCATAAACGCTAAGACATCGACAAACAATTCGACAATGTTTGAGTCGATGCGATTGCTTGTACAGTCGACCACGTTCTTCTGTTTATTTGATCCCTTCATTATTATGAAGTAAGCAAGCTCTGTTTGTTACACATAAAAAAATACCAGCAGTTCCTGTGTGTTAAATCTGCTTAAGCAAATTGACAATGATCCCATTTAAAGGTTTGCTTTAAACGCCTACGCTCGAGCTTTCGCGACGATAAACAATTCGGCAATGTTTGAGTCAGTTGAAAGACCACGTTCTTGTGTTCATTCTGTCCCAGTTTCCTCCTATGTAGACCACGTTCTTGTCCTTGATTCCAGTTCCCCTCCTAAGTAGACGTATTTCCCGCCCTCCGGAAGTACGTCCACATTTGCGTGGCTTTTGCATTTTGTTTCTGAGGTTGAAAAACTAAATAAATTCATAATCAAGAGTATAAAGTCAAGGTCGTATTTTTCAACTGTGGACATTATTGCATTCCGCGTCTGCGTAGAATAGAAGCATTTTGTGCACGGGCAATTGATAATTACTCACTAGATCCACCTATTGTTGTATGAATCTGAATACATTCTTAAAGATTATACCGTAAATGTGTATTATTATTATTGGGAGCTCTGCTTTTTTCCCCCCCCACCCTGTACGCATTGCAGTAGTCACAAAGATGTTTTTTTTTCGTATTTATTAACAGTCCTTACAATGGTAACAGAGCTAAGAATAAAAAGTTCTACAATTCACTTTTTATTACTAATCTTAACCGTTTACATGCAATATTGCAATTAAATTTTAAAACTTTAAGTCTCATAATCATAAAAGCCAAAACTTATCTTCGCTTTCATTATTCATCTGAAGAACATGGAATAATTTATCTTGTCCTATCACGACGTTAACAAAATTTCCATTCATTTTATTACGTTTAGTTATCTGAGAGAATGGACTAACCTATCTTTCCTAACCTATCTTGCGACTTTGAAATTGTCTTTCCGTTATCTTCTCGAGAAATATCTCTTTTCAATATTTACAAAAATATAAAATTGCAACAAAAATAAACTCAAGGCTCAATATACAAGAAGGAAACAATGGCAACACTTACGTGTAGTCTTATCTTTAGTGCTCTAATTAGACCGGTTATCTTTTCTTAAATTTTGGCATCGTTTGCCAATGCTAACTTTACACTGTTCCCACATTCGAAACTTATCCTCGGCGCTCCGGCACTGGTAGGCGAATGAGTTGAGAACTTCCTCTGAAAAAGACAAGGTAAGGCAAAGTTAAAGTCAATCTTCATTAAATGAATAAAGGCTAGTTAAAGCCAAGCTTAAAATCACCTTCAACTAATCTTGTTTACAGATTGATTGCAGCCGATTTGGACATATTTCTTTTCGTTCTTCAAACAATTATCCCACTCGCGCTTGTGCGCGCGTGGAATAATTGTTAACTATAGCATATAGGATTATTTTACTAACCTTTAATTGCAGCAATTACGCCATGGTCCAGGGGGGCGTACTCTTTCGTCCCGTGGATTGTAGACCTCAGAAGTACTTCTTTTGGGAAAAGTACGTCCACAAGGCGAAGAGCCATAGCCGTTGGCTTGGGGGCAGCTTTAGCGAAGTTGAAGTCATTTCTTGACATCTGGACTGCTGTATTTCCGCCCAGCCGGACTGAGTCATTTTCTAATAGAAATGAAACAACAAGGAGTTTAAGATTGTTAATAACCTCAAATGTCTTAATATCGTAGTTTCATTGTCCTTCGTGACGTCATTGACTCGACATAAAACGCTTTTACAATCAAAACTCACTCAATCAAGTGCCGTCACATTATTTTGAAAATTGTAAACAAACTAATTTATCGATTTACCTATTGCATTTGTATTATCCAGAAGCCGCTCAACTTCCTGGAAAGGAGTCCTCGGGGGTGGCAGGTCAAATCCCTCCAACCTAGGTACAACTGGGAATGGTGGATATTCAAGGGAAGACGGTGCGTGGACACTGAATGGTGTTGACTGCACTGTAGTTTGAGGTAGGCACTGAGGGGTCTGCGGCAGGGATTGCTGTGTAGTGGCCATCATGTTGAACAGCCTGTCCAGTTTTGCCTCCTGTCTGGCAAACGAGCACTCAAGCCGCTCCAAGATGGTTCTCATCAGCCCAAGCTCTGCAATTACAGCACTTTCGTTGCTCTGGGTTAGCCGCTAAAAAAAACATACACAAAATTAGTTTTTGATCTACCAAAGCGGAAACACACTGAAGCTCTGGTTAAATAAATATTGAATTTAGAATATTTAGATGAATTTAGAACGTGCTGTGTTACCTTCTTTAAACAAAGTTGTTACTTTGTTACTTACAGATTATAATAAATGATTACTTACATTTGCCGCGTTATCAACAGAACTGACTGTTTTGGACAGTAAACTCCCAAGGTTTTCTGCTTCTTCGTCTGAGAAATCTGAGAAATGTCCGGGCGCACTGAAGGTGTCTGCTTGCTGTGCGGCAAGGGGAAGGAGGGAGGCCAGTGGAAGACTTTCATCCTCAGAGTCTGAGGAGTCCGAAGAAGAGATATGCTCTACCTCCTTGGTCGGTGATGCTGCGTCAATTATCTAACAAAATATATGTGTAATTAACAGTAAGGTCGTAAACTGGTTACTACACTAGTAATCCAAATAATTCGCGAACGAGTGCAAACATTATACGGTGTTTGTGCTCATGTGAGTCCCACTATATATAAAAACCATTAGCTAGTCAAAGCTTTGGAAATGAGGATGGTGGATAACAAATCTCTTAGTGTACATTTCAGTGTCAAGTACCGTTGAATATTATTACACAATATTTGTATTTTGACTGGCCCTTCAGCCTCTCCCAAAATATAGCAGTACGTGACTCGTAAACTCGTGGTTTTTGGAGCTTTCTCAACTACTCAAATGATTTGGAAATCCCTCTTTTTAACATTTTCAAGTTGACCTTACAGTAAATGACGTGTGATAAACTTTAAACCAGCAGTAATGAATCACCGCAGTAATCGCCGTACGAATCAATACGCGGAGTTACTTCATGTCTGAACAATTGGAAATATGTTTTGTGCCATATAAATAGCGCCAGAAGTTCCCTCGCAAGTCTATAAAAGTGTAACAAATTCAACTCCTGCTGTCGTGAACACCGCATAATCACTGTTTCTATATTTTTTGTCATCTGTAGATATTTATTAAATGAGCAGTAGTACGATTTTTATTCTAACTAGTCTACAATCAGTGCATGTAGGTCCACGACGGTAGGGGTCAATGAAACACACTTTGTAATAATATTTCTCGGTACATACCTTTCCTCTTTTTTTCTCTTTTGGTTTTTGTTTTTTCGGCTGGCGGCTTTCCTTCCCGGTTTTCGCATTCTTTGCCGGAGACGATTCTTGGATCTGCGAGAAAACAGAACATTACGTTAATTATATCACAACATAGATTCCTTGTAAATCCAGGTGTGTCAAACAGGTTTGTATGTTATCAAATACTTACCAATTTTCTTTTAGCTTTGGCTCTGCGGGGTTGCAGGTCATTCTGTGGTGCCTGAGTTTCCTTTTCCTCTTCAACTGGATAGCGCTCGATGACTGCCGTGTATTCTTTTTTAGTTTTGCCCCAAACCACTTTCACTTTTTGTCCCGATTTTAACGGTGACGGATCTATGATGGTTGAGCGGTAAACATCCGAATACTGTCCACGACTCCAATTGATTCTAGCAAATTTTTTCTCCATTTTCCTCTCGATGATCAGACCAGTGGTGATTCTAATTGCCTACAAATTCCCTTTCAGCCCTTTTTATACCATTTGTTACACTCGGTCGGATCCATAAAGTAGGTTTGTTGTTTATACTTAATTCGCACAAACAATAGGTTCGGCAACACAAACAATTCGCACAAACAATAGGTTCGGCAACACTCTGAAAAAAGGGTAGTCCCGGTGTAATTAGAAAAATATACAACAAGTCCGGAAGCGATTTCACACTTCATTCAATTCTTGAAAACATCACACCTCTCTAGATGAATAGAACTGAAGTGGAAGCTTATTATGAATAGACCCAATTTGCGTTTGAATGTACGCGTGCAGTTTTTATCATAAACAAACCCATCAATAGACTTTTAAAACAAGCTGTAAAAGCCTCTTCAAAAAATTAGCAGTCGTCAGGCCATAAAAACATGTCTTGTTGACTGTATTAAAAGTCAAGTGTAAAAAAGGCGTGCGTATTATCTGAAGTTAGTTGATAAAACAAATAACAATTTAGTGTGCGCACAGCAGCTTTAATATTGATTTTAGTATAAATCCTAGGAGATGGGGAGGGCGGAGATTAAAACTGCGACGTTTGATTAGTGTTGGTGTATTAAAAAAGACTTGTTTAAAGAAATTGTGGTCGAGAAATTGAGATTTATTTCTCTTTTCTGTTATGCACTCACAGCTCGGCGAATAAAAACAGGATCAGTTGCGTGATTCGGAGGGTAGTTGCTAGACTGTATGTTTATTTTGTATGAAAGAATTTATTGTGTTAAGGTGATTTATTGTATGGAATACATAGATCTCATGTTGGTCATTGACTTTTATCAGATGTGGTGGCTCCTAAAAGAGCCGTTTTAAAAATTGTATAATTTGGTTTTATCAACTGGGTTGATAATGTCAATTGGCCACCGTAAAGAGATTCAAGTGCTGACGTTTCGAGCGTTAGCCCTTCGTCGGAGCGAATCGAATCGTTTTAAAACTTGGTTGCAGCACCTTGAGCCTCCACCACAGCTGGGATTGCCTTGTGCAAAACATGATCAATGTATTTTGCACACTTCTCCGGCGTGACTTTTCTTGCCCAGAACTTTTTGATGCCGTCCACTAGCTCTTGCTTGTTTCGTGGCTTGACTTTTGACTCCAAAAAGAACTTGAGTTCGTGCCACAAGTTCTCGATCGGGTTGAGATCAGGGCTTTCTGCAGGCGTTTTCCACCAGTTAATACCATTCTCCTCGAAGAAGGTCTTTGCTCGGTTGGAAGTATGCTTGGGGTCATTGTCTTGCATAAGACGATGATCAGGCAGCTTTTCTCTTACGAACGGGACCAAGGTAGTTTCTAAGATGTTGCAGAACAAGACAGCATCCATGATGCCATCAAAGATGCAAATCTTTGTGGCACCATGTCTGCTAATCCCACCCCAAACATGAACTTTAACTGGATGCTTCGGTTTTGGCTTACGCTTCATCGGCTCGTTGATCTTCCGGTAGCAGGTACGGCGATACTGCTGAAGCGAAACAGAGCATTCGTCGGAGAAGATCACATTGTCGAAAGTGTCGCCACTTTCCAACACACGTTGAGCGTACTCCAGCCGTTTCACTTTGTTGGGGGCGCGGATGAGCTGGCAATATGCCGTCTTTTGAAGAGTCCAACCAAGCTTCTTTCTCGTCCTTCGTATGGTGGATGAGCACACGGAAACTCCGTATCTTTCCAGCTTCTTCTGGATCTGTCCGCTCGTCATCTCGTCGTTCCTCTGCATTTGTTGGTCGATGAAAGCTTTTCCTTCCTCAGTCAGCTTCCTAGGTCTGCCAGAACGCGGTAAGTTTGCCACCGAGCCGGTAATTCGTAGCTTTTTTACGATTCGTGTAACACTAGCGAGACTGACGGACAAACCTTCGTTCTTCAAAGACCTTAATATTGAAACTGGGGTGCGACCTTGTTTGTCAAGGACCTCGATACGAGTTCTAGTATAATCTGAGACTTTTGGCATGATTTCAAGTTCACTATCGTGTGCTTGAAGGCAAATGAATGTAGACTATGTTGTCTATTTCTGATTTGCGATTCGTTGCTATGGTAGCAATAATAACAATTTTGCGTGGGGACTAGCACTACAATGGCAAACATCGTGAGTTTTTACACAACATACATATCGTTTTCGGCCGCTTCTCTTGCGGATGTTAACTTTTCATTATGATACCTTAATGTTCTGGGCAATTGGGATGAAGTTTATATTTATATTTTCATCGTGGACTAAAAAGGTAAGTTTAAAAAAGACACCTTGTCAATATCATTGTAAATTTATTTCTGTAAACCCACTTTTGTCCGTGTATTAGGCCAGCACAGTAGAACGATTTGGAAGAAAGATTCATACTTACATCAAAGCAAACTTCGTTCGAAAAAGCTCGAATCTTCGCACGAAAGTTCGCGAATTTTCGCTCGAAAGTTCGCGGCTCATTATCGCACTCGGTAAAAACTACGCAAAAGTTCGCGAAGATCGAAACAATACATGTCGCGAAAATGCGGCGAAATTGCGCGAATTTTCGTTTTCAAGCGAAATTTCTTCGAAAAGCCACGAAAAGCGCGAATTTCGTCGAAATTCGTTTGCATTACTTTTTCACAATACTGTAACTGCAGTAGTTTTTCAGAACTTACTTTGAGTTATACTCCCATTTTAATCCATGGTTGAATTCTCCAAAACGCGGTTTCATAAATGGGCAAAGCTCCACAGAATTCCAAAATCTCCTTTGTAAGTTCACATCTATCAGCAAGAGCAGTCACCGGCACAGTGTGCTCACGGGTTATCGCAGGAAAGTAACTAGACTAGGAAGCTTACTGTGAAATACAAAACAAAATAGATGCAGTGATTAAGATTGCATGCCAGGGGCCTATGCATGACATGTGCTTCGCTGGTTTTTCAAGACACCAGAACCTAGAAGACCCTAGAGCAACGGAACTGTTGGGTCTAGTAAACATTTTATCACTTCAAATTTTCTGACTAATGTTTCAACTGTTGTACAAGTAGAAGGTTTGACAAATTCTCTTTGATCTTCTTTCTTTTGTGATGAAACATTATGTAACACAGCTTAGTTTATTTGGGGAGCCAATAATTTAAGGCACTGGCTTTGTCTTTGTCCTGAATGATTTACTTTTCTAGAAGAGTTAGCTTACAAATGTAAACATGCTTTTTTTCTTTTTCTTCCAACTGGTGCTGGACCTCTTCAAGGTGGCTCGATCGGATTTTTGAGTGATGATACCTTTCAACTTTAAGCAGCTTTGTGTACCACCATAGAGTATTCGACATAAAATCGATTGCTCCAGGTGCACCAGAGAAAGATCAAAGTTTCAGATGAAGTTAATTTTATCGTGATCGGAGTTGCCATAGCAACATAGTGATGTCATGCCCCACTTTACTCGAGACCGCATAACCTGTCATCAAGGGATAATTTTGGAAAACCCTTCCTGGATCTTTAACCTGGCATACTTTTCTTGAGGACTGCAAAATTAAGACATTTTTTAGAGCAATTTCGAGAATATTTACGGTGAAGTTTTAAGGTGTTAAAATACAAAAAATCGTATTACTTCCTGAATGTTATTAAAAAGTTTGTTCACTAGGTTTAAGTTATCTAAACTCTTTTAATGACTTTTTGAAGAGTCTGAATTTTGTAGGTTATCTGTGAAACAGTTATCTCCTTATGCAGTTCCATGACAAGGCTTTTTAATACCTCTAGCTTTGCAGTATCAAATTTGGGCTTAGCGACAGGTGTGGAATCTCTTCTTCAGTAAAAAGCCTCCGCATCAGTAGATTCACAGAATGAAACGCAGAAGTGGAGTTAGAAATTAGCTCTCTGCACTCCTTTTCTAGCAGTGCCAGCTCGGACTCTGGCTGTTGGTCAGTATTACCAGATGAATGTTTCAACTTTTTAACTTGCTTTCTAAGGATTTTCACCTGAGACAGTGTCCATCCACCTTTCCTTTAAAGTGCATATGACATAAAATTTTTTTCTCTTGATTCTTGTAGTTGGATATCTAAAGAAAACAACTCGAAGCCTTAAAAGTGCAGGAAAAATCTAAAAAGCATTTTTTTGGCTTTCAAAATACGTGCAATTTGCCTTCAAATTTATCCCGGTCATCGCACGGCCAAAATCGCACATGATATCGGAATGTGACGTCACATTGTGTACCTCAATTCAACATCAAATATGGCAGAAAAGGGAAATAAACCGAAAGGAGGAAGACACTGCGTTACTGGCAACCCGAATGAAACGAGCTGTGGGAATAATTCACACAGGGAATTACGATGCACCAGTTTCCCACTGATCCGGAAGTCAGAGAAAGAAAGAAACAAAAGAAAGGTAAAATTCAGGCTCCTTTTAAGCTTGTCAAGGTCATGTTGCATTCAACAAGAAAATAATGAAAAGCGTTACCTTGCAATTATTTCCGTTGTTAAAAAGAGATGCACTTGCGACTGCCACTGCCACGGAAAAGTGCAAAGCATGTTTGGAGAAATCAAAGAAATGCAGCACTCTGAGGAAGGAAATCTTTAGTTGAATTGAAAGGTTGCCGAATTAAAGCAAACCATCAGAGAGCTTCAAAGTGTGAGTTCATATATTCAGTCTGTTGTTTGTAATTTGTGATCGATCAATGTTTCGCTTTTGATTACTTCTCCCGAGTCATTTGCCGAGTGTACACTGCGATGCCATTTAATCTCTCTTGGAAAGAAAGGGTGTTTTTCCCCTCTTCCGGCATCTCGAGCCTTGTCGGCCTGCCATTTACACTGTTTCAATATTTTTTGTGGTTCTCGAGCAACTCTGCTCGTGTGAAACGTGATAAGCACATCATGCAATAGAAAGTTTTATTATTTATTGCCTTGTCAAACAGCAAAGTGCTCACCCGTTTTACATAACAATAGTGCTGTATTTCCCCTGATTCTATTAGCATCAGGCTTATCCACGACACATTCGCTTCTTTTCTGCTTATCCTGTGTACTATCACACAGTTGTTTTCCCAGCCAAAGACATTTATTGCGAGGCCTTTTTTTGCACCTCAAGCTTGTCTATCTGCTTTACCGGTGTAGGGAAATCGATGCCATTGTAGCTGATACCATTGTTAACCGGATATTTGCTTGGTCTTTGTGGGTCTTTTGATGCAGGGAATAAGGCAGCTCTGAGTGCCACCTCAAACATTCATTGTCCCTTTTTTGTATGTTGACTGTGGCCTTCTTGTTTGCCAGTTTGGCTGGAAGAGGCAAATAAGTTCCTCCGCACAGCGGTTGATAGCGTGCGGCATTCATGAACGCAGTCTTTATCATTTCAACTTCCCATCCTGGTCCCTTCACAGACCAGTTTTCTATTTCTCCCTTTGTTCTTTCAATGAATTCATCAAATTTTTGTTTTGTCAGTTCTTCATCATCCCTGTTGAAAACGTGCGGCTCTTTTTCATGAAAATAATGTTTCATGTGTTGCGTTTCACCATTTCTTTCTCTTGAAAACTTTACTTCTAACCCGAAACTTACTTTCACGCTTTTTAACTTTTGTAACTGAATACACTCTAATCAGCATACAAACAGGTAACTGCAGTAGTTTTTCAGAACTTACTTTGAGTTATCCTCCCATTCTAATCCATGTTTGAATTCTCAAAAACGCAGTTTCATGGGCAAAGCTCCACAGAATTCCACAATGTCCTTTGTAAGTTCACATCTATCGGCAAGACCAGTCACCACCACAGTATGCTCTGGGTTATCACAGGAAGTTGACTAGACTGGGAAGCTTACTGTGAAATACAAAACAAAATAGACTCATTTCAACAAAATTACCACATGCATGTTTTATGTAGCAGTGAACTCAACTCTTGCTCAGCCAAACTCTTTATGTTTTACAAACGTTTCAACAGTTTTCAAAAAGCACTGACTGTCAATCTCTGTGTACTACTCACAGTAAACTGGCATATTAGTAAACTAGCTGGTTGGCCTAATTCAGTGAGTCCTGTTTCACTGAACAGGTTACATATGCAGACCGATTGCCTGTTATCACTCACTCACTCATCCTCATCGTGCCTATGAGGACACTTAAGGCCAGAGTGCCTGTTAAACTTGAATATAATTGAATACTAACTGAATACACTCTAAGCAGCATACAACCGGGTAACTGCAGTAGTTTTTCAGAACTTACTTTGAGTTATACTCCCATTTTAATCCATGGTTGAATTCTCCAAAACGCGGTTTCATAAATGGGCAAAGCTCCACAGAATTCCAAAATCTCCTTTGTAAGTTCACATCTATCAGCAAGAGCAGTCACCGGCACAGTGTGCTCACGGGTTATCGCAGGAAAGTAACTAGACTAGGAAGCTTACTGTGAAATATAAAACAAAATAGATGCAGTGATTAAGATTGCATGCCAGGGGCCTATGCATGACATGTGCTTCGCTGGTTTTTCAAGACACCAGAACCTAGAAGACCCTAGAGCAACGGAACTGTTGGGTCTAGTAAACATTTTATCACTTCAAATTTTCTGACTAATGTTTCAACTGTTGTACAAGTAGAAGGTTTGACAAATTCTCTTTGATCTTCTTTCTTTTGTGATGAAACATTATGTAACACAGCTTAGTTTATTTGGGGAGCCAATAATTTAAGGCACTGGCTTTGTCTTTGTCCTGAATGATTTACTTTTCTAGAAGAGTTAGCTTACAAATGTAAACATGCTCTTTTTCTTTTTCTTCCAACTGGTGCTGGACCTCTTCAAGGTGGCTCGATCGGATTTTTGAGTGATGATACCTTTCAACTTTAAGCAGCTTTGTGTACCACCATAGAGTATTCGACATAAAATCGATTGCTCCAGGTGCACCAGAGAAAGATCAAAGTTTCAGATGAAGTTAATTTTATCGTGACCGGAGTTGCCATAGCAACATAGTGATGTCATGCCCCACTTTACTCGAGACCGCATAACCTGTCATCAAGGGATAATTTTGGAAAACCCTTCCTGGATCTTTAACCTGGCATACTTTTCTTGACGACTGCAAAATTAAGACTTTTTTTAGAGCAATTTCGAGAATATTTACGGTGAAGTTTTAAGGTGTTAAAATACAAAAAATCGTATTACTTCCTGAATGTTATTAAAAAGTTTGTTCACTAGGCTTAAGTTATCTAAACTCTTTTAATGGCTTTTTGAAGAGTCTGAATTTTGTAGGTTATCTGTGAAACAGTTATCTCCTTATGCAGTTCCATGACAAGGCTTTTTAATACCTCTAGCTTTGCAGTATCAAATTTGGGCTTAGCGACAGGTGTGGAATCTCTTCTTCAGTAAAAAGCCTCCGCATCAGTAGATTCACAGAATGAAACGCAGAAGTGGAGTTAGAAATTAGCTCTCTGCACTCCTTTTCTAGCAGTGCCAGCTCGGACTCTGGCTGTTGGTCAGTATTACCAGATGAATGTTTCAACTTTTTAACTTGCTTTCTAAGGATTTTCACCTGAGACAGTGTCCATCCGCCTTTCCTTTAAAGTGCATATGACATAAAATTTTTTTCTCTTGATTCTTGTAGTTGGATATCTAAAGAAAACAACTCGAAGCCTTAAAAGTGCAGGAAAATCTAAAAAGCATTTTTTTGGCTTTCAAAATACGTGCAATTTGCCTTCAAATTTATCCCGGTCATCGCACGGCCAAAATCGCACATGATATCGGAATGTGACGTCACATTGTGTACCTCAATTCAACATCAAATATGGCAGAAAAGGGAAATACACCGAAAGGAGGAAGACACTGCGTTACTGGCGCCCCGAATGAAACGAGCTGTGGGAATAATTCACACAGGGAATTACGATGCACCAGTTTCCCACTGATCCGGAAGTCAGAGAAAGAAAGAAACAAAAGAAAGGTAAAATTCAGGCTCCTTTTAAGCTTGTCAAGGTCATGTTGCATTCAACAAGAAAATAATGAAAAGCGTTACCTTGCAATTATTTCCGTTGTTAAAAAGAGATGCACTTGCGACTGCCACTGCCACGGAAAAGTGCAAAGCATGTTTGGAGAAATCAAAGAAATGCAGCACTCTGAGGAAGGAAATCTTTAGTTGAATTGAAAGGTTGCCGAATTAAAGCAAACCATCAGAGAGCTTCAAAGTGTGAGTTCATATATTCAGTCTGTTGTTTGTAATTTGTGATCGATCAATGTTTCGCTTTTGATTACTTCTCCCGAGTCATTTGCCGAGTGTACACTGCGATGCCATTTAATCTCTCTTGGAAAGAAAGGGTGTTTTTCCCCTCTTCCGGCATCTCGAGCCTTGTCGGCCTGCCATTTACACTGTTTCAATATTTTTTGTGGTTCTCGAGCAACTCTGCTCGTGTGAAACGTGATAAGCACATCATGCAATAGAAAGTTTTATTATTTATTGCCTTGTCAAACAGCAAAGTGCTCACCCGTTTTACATAACAATAGTGCTGTATTTCCCCTGATTCTATTAGCATCAGGCTTATCCACGACACATTCGCTTCTTTTCTGCTTATCCTGTGTACTATCACACAGTTGTTTTCCCAGCCAAAGACATTTATTGCGAGGCCTTTTTTTGCACCTCAAGCTTGTCTATCTGCTTTACCGGTGTTGGGAAATCGATGCCATTGTAGCTGATACCATTGTTAACCGGATATTTGCTTGGTCTTTGTGGGTCTTTTGATGCAGGGAATAAGGCAGCTCTGAGTGCCACCTCAAACATTCATTGTCCCTTTTTTGTATGTTGACTATGGCCTTCTTGTTTGCCAGTTTGGCTGGAAGAGGCAAATAAGTTCCTCCGCACAGCGGTTGATAGCGTGCGACATTCATGAACGCAGTCTTTATCATTTCAACTTCCCATCCTGGTCCCTTCACAGACCAGTTTTCTATTTCTCCCTTTGTTCTTTCAATGAATTCATCAAATTTTTGTTTTGTCAGTTCTTCATCATCCCTGTTGAAAACGTGCGGCTCTTTTTCCTGAAAATAATGTTTCATGTGTTGCGTTTCACCATTTCTTTCTCTTGAAAACTTTACTTCTAACCCGAAACTTACTTTCACGCTTTTTAACTTTTGGAGTTCTTGTTCAACCAAATCAGTGAACCTTGCTTTATTTTCTCTTGCAAACACTAATAAATCTTTGTTGTTCGGATTTTCTTCGGATACATCCATTCTCCAAACACGAAGCCATTCCCGGAAATTACTTTTTGATAATAGAAACCCCGTCATATAATACAACCAGTTGTGGTTGCAATGGTTGACGTAGGTTTCTGTTTTCCTGCCTCGTTATTGGACCATAAAAAATTTGCAAAACAGTGCATGTATAATTTGCGGCAGCCATATTGGCGTATATACTTGTGCAGATATTTCTTCAATTGGAAAATAGTTGACGCAAATTCGTATATACCAGTACATGTATTTCTTCAGCGGGGAATATTTTGTGTCACATTCGCTCGCTTGGCTTGGGATCACGCTGTTTTGTTTACTTCTGTGTTTGCGTATTATTTGGTTTTTCACACACATATAAAATACTGGTTCTTCTGGTGCAGCAAGTTTGGAATTGTTGCCCTTATTGCTTGAAGCCATTTTACACTAAACTCGGCGACATTTTGGAGCCGAGTTTAGTGTAAAACGGCTTCCAGCGATAAGGGCAACAATTTGCAAACTTGCTACGCCAGAACCAGTATTTTATATGTGTGTTTATAAATTGTTTACATTTTATAACTTGAAAAATCATTGTCAATGTATGCATTGGTCACTGTACTGTTATAACTAACTGGTCAAAAAGGCAAATGTAACTGAGTAACCAAATCATATTCTGGAAAAAAAAATTGTGTCACAGCAACACAGCCAAAACACTAAAAAGTGCCTAAATTATAGAAAGAATGTGATACTGAGTAATTACATTGTGACTAAGATATAGGCAACAAATGCAAGGAAACGATGGTATATACAATTGAAATCTATAACTATATAATGAAGCTTATCATATCAAGCGTTTAACACCATTTTTGAACACTGGTTTAATCTCAATAGGCCCAAAATGGCTATTTTTAAGACATTTTTTAAGAAACTTGTGTACCTATCACTGAAACGTTTGTTACAACACCAGATACAACACTGCTTGAAGTTTCTAATTCTCCAAGTTGACTTGAATTCCTTAAATTCCTAAGCAACCACACCCATAAATTGAACCACACTCAATTTGGGGCTTTTCAAAACTGGGTTTAGCTCAACCTAATTTTTCTGAATTGAAGAAAGCTAAAGAGCTGAAACTTGGCAGGCATTAGGATCTTACATAAAGCTATGCAATGACCCACTGTAGGCAGACTAGAATGCGTCTCCTTGGTAGCACGTTGCCAAATCATGGCATTGATTGCCTTATTCTGGTTTTGTGTGCCTCCGTGCAGACACCTTGACAGCAGACTCTCATCACTGAAATCTTCAAAGGTTGGATAGATGACATCAGCAACAGCCTCTGGAATTGGATGGTCATGCTGGTAGTCTGATGTACCATTTTCCAGGTCTTGTTGGAAGCCACACCATGGATCTGCACCATGAGGGCAAAGATCATGGTCCGGATTCTCATCGGTGGACTTTGTGTGGTGCCAAATGGCCTTGGCTTCAATGTCATGTGTATTGTCCCTTATTGCTTTCCCATAGTATTCTTGTAATTTGTCAATCTTGCTGTTAGTGAGTCTTCCTGCTCCACCTATGCTCTTCCCATCTTGTAAGGGTGTTTTACCCTGTATCTTTTTCAACGAGCGCAAGCAAGAGCCAAGGCGCTTCTGTACATGTCCTACACATTCAAGTTTTTCCACTGGGACTGCTCCATAGACTTCTTCCTCAACCAGCTTTTTGTGGGCCTTGCTGTCTTCATCACCTAGAAACTCCATATAACGAGCACTGTGCTTGTCAATGGATCTTTAAAAAATGGCAAGCAAACCAGCAGCATCCATTGCTCCATATGAGCCCAAGAAATTAGCCTGACATTCATGCTGATGTCCCTCTCACCTGTCCTGGAATTCTGGAGTAGCTTCTTTGCCTCTCCAAGGCATACACAAACTGCACTCTTTAGACATGATTTCACAGTCTAAAGCTTTGCCAGTTACTGTTGACATTGCTGTGGCAACGCCATAACAGGAAGAAAAACCTCTCTTCCTACAGGTCCCATCCCCTGAAATTCCAATGCTGTAGATATCATCTTGTTCTGGTTCATAAAATGCTTTTACTTCATCAGTGGCCTTTTACATGCTTTTTTTCAGCAGCAGTTTGAGCTGCATCCTTCACTACCTGGAGATGGTTTTGAAATGAATTTTCTTGCATTGGTAGTAACATGTTCATCACACCGCAAAACTTTACAAGGCCTTGATGACCAATGCCTACATTTCTTGTTGCCAGAATCACTCTGTTTACTTCGAAGGCCTGGCTGTTGACCACTTCAATGACGAGCACTTTAAAATAAGAAGTAATGCTAGGCCCATTTTTGCCTTCTCATCTTCTTCGAGAACAGCATGTCCTTGTTTACACAATGGGCACCTAAGGGTTTCAAACACAGAGGCAAGAACTGAAATGTCAATAAAACGAAATCCTTCTGGTCCTCCTGAATCATTATCCTCCTCGCTAGTGCAGTCTTCAGAAGAATCACTGTACTGTTCCTTGAGTTTGCGAACAGAAGCTGGCAAGCACTTCTTGTCTTGATCTTGATCTTGATCTTAGTCAGAAAACGAAAATAAAACTGATACTATTTTTATTTGTTAGGGTGGCTGATTCCAGTTGTGAGCGATTCCCAGCTATGAATCAGTCCTACAAATCTTTATTAGTTGCTGCCACAATAATTTGTATAAAATAAATGCCCAATCATTGGCAAAAAAAGTGGTAGCCTGCTTAGTTAACAGTGCTGTGGTTGATTTCTTGACATAACTGGTTACCAAAGCAACAGTGTAACCTGTTTCAGACACCCTTGAGTTATATCAATATAATTTGGTTTTATCAACTGGGTTGATAATGTCAATTGGCCACCGTAAAGAGATTCAAGTGCTGACATTTCGAGCATTAGCCCTTCGTTGGAGCTAATCCAAAGGGCTAACGCTCGAAATGTCAGCACTTGAATCTCTTTATGGTGGCCAATTGACATTATCAACCCAGTTGATAAAACCAAATTATATTGTTATACTTCCCACCGACGCAACACCACAGTTTCTTTAGAAACTTACCCCCTCTACCCTTGAGTTATACTTGAGTTATAAGCATTTTAAGGTAAAACAAATTTGTCTGGAGCAGTTTCAGAGTCCCCCCCCAAATTTTAAAAATTAAGGGTGGGCTGTAAAACTACTAGAAATGAATGCTGCTGTAGTAATTTTTATTATGTATATAGCGACAATTTTAGGTAATAAATAGCGACAATTTTAAGTAATAAACCTTGCAGATAGAATTCTATATCAGCTATATTTTCACATGTGAGAAAAGCGATACGTCCAATCAGCTTCGCGTATAGCTTTCTTCACATGTGAAAAATATAACCAATCAGCATCAAGAGTAGAACGACCTAACCAATCTGAGCGTGGGAATTCAAATGGTTTCCAACGAGGTTGTGAAAA
>OX393561.1:18978892-19068892 GCA_947652115.1 Blastomussa wellsi
GCTTCAAAGACGCATAGCCCATCAAATGACCGATGTTTTACACATGCGACTTTTAAAAAGATTTAACTGTTCTGTTTCAGGTAAAACATATTTCGTTTTAAGACTTCTTTACAAATAAAATATCTTATTTTATCTACTTAGCACTGTTTACTGCAGATCCTTGCAGCTTTACTCAGCCTCTGACTCATCGCTACTCTCTTCCTCATCACTGGCGTAAAAATCGTCATCTTGCTTGTTCTCGCATTCACTCTCATCAGAACAACCACACAGGTCTGTACAAAGAAGGCCAGCCTTGCGGCACTGGCATCGATTGGACGAGCATCGCTCCTTTGAGCATCTGCACTTCACAAGGTGGATTATAGCCTCGGGCGCCGGTGCCAGAGTTGTCATTACAGGTTCCCATTCCCCGTTCTCCATTGCCCATCCATAATCCCTTGGCGATGGCAGCACAGGATTTGGTACAGCATCCTTGTTCCAAACCATCAACTGGAAATGAGCCCGCAGTATAGCTTGGTGTAGGGCAGCTTGTGTTGGAGGCAATCTGTCAGATTCTGCTTGCTTCTTTCTAAAGAGGAACCACCTGAGCTCCTTGACTGTTGTTATGTCTGTCTTCGGTACATACAGCTGACAAACAAACCTCTCAATTGGAACTTTGATGTCATCATCAGGCTGTTCATCTCGACCAAGGTTAGCAAGAGCACTAAGGATGGAATCGTCTGCTTCCTGAAACTCTTTCCAACAAGTAATCTTCCCCTTTCCAGAAAAGCTGCCAGTATTATCAGCTCCTGTGATGGCATGAAATGCAGGCAGCGCAGCTGTCTTGGCGAGGCCAAGGGCTTCAACAATCGGCCGGAGCTTAATGGAACGTTGATTTGCACCCCTTCCAGTAACAAATGTGGTTTTTGGACACATCTCTGCATACCGCCTGATTGCCAGCACAAGAACATCTGTATCAGGTGAATGAATTGAGAGTTCGGTGGCACCGTCAGCAGTGGCATCAAGGGCATGCAGTATTATCTTCGTATCAGCCTCCTCATGGTCACTTTGAAGATGCCCCACGTCTTTGTGTGTTGCTCGGCATTGTTTTCCCCATGCGACAACAACCTGTTTTCCAGCAGCCCGGCCATGCTCATTCACTTTCTTTGCAAGAAAGGCGGATAGCTCCTCCTTGGTCTTGGTATGTGAGAGCAGTTTCTTCAATGCTACTTTTCCAATATGAGTTGTATCGGTAATGTGGTAATAAATAGGATTTTCGGATCCTTGTCTTCTGGCTCGTGTGGCCGATTTCAAAGATGATTGGACATCGTATCTATCAAAGATCACGCGAAGCTCTTGGTGGTCATCGTATTTAGTAAATAGGCGATTGCTAAAGTGCTCTGCCAGGTGATTGCAAGTCTTTATCCAGTCTGGTTTGTCCAAGGACTGAACCTCAGCCATTGCATCAACGATAGCCACCTTGACGTGCACATTGGTTTGGTCGTTACTAGTTTCAGACGTTACTTCGCCAGAGGAATCCCCCTTGAGTTTCTCCAGAATTTGCATTAGAGCACTCTTGCATGAGCAGTGCAACATGGTTCCATCAGGGGCAAACAAGGACCTTGGGACCACCGAGAATTCATACATGCCGACTGCTTCTTTGATGTCTACTTCTGGTCGGCTCTTGCAAATCAACAAAAGACGAGCAAAAAGAGACCTGTCTTCCTTCAGCTCTATAACTTTGTCCGCGGCTTTCACCTTCAGGACTTTGCCACCACTTTTCCACGTTTGGAGCTTTTTCTTTGTCATGGTCGACCAGAGGTTGACTTTCCCTGATTTGAGCCGATCGTCTACAAATGTCTGGAAGAGTTTTACACCAATTTCCCTCTGTTGCGACAAATCGCTCCTGATTTTCTCCGACATCACCACTTTGGTGACTAGGTTGTAAAGGTCAGCGTTAGATGAATCATCACTTAGTGCGAAAGGATTTTTAAAGCGCTTAATCGTTGCCACCAATTGATGTACAGCTTTCTCCTCGCGTGCTACGATAGCTGCTGAAAGGTTATGATGATGTTCTGGGGTTTCAGAAGGCAGACCCGCCATGGATTTTGCTTCTGTGGCCAGTCTTGCCAGCTCTGGAGCAATTAGGAAGAACTTCGTTCTTGCACTTTCATTCAGTGTAATGCCAACCAGTCCTCCAGACACCTTCATGGAACGGTTTAGGTATTCTAAGGCGTTGTCAGCTCCAACGGCGCAAAAAGACACTTCCTCGTTCTTGTTCACAACCCAGTTTCCATTCATGAATTCCTTGTGTATCTCGTGATCGGATACCTCCAGAGAAGCCATCTCAGCGAGGTAGACTGGAATCATCCGTGCGTAATTGATCTTGTCGTGTGCAAAGAAATACGGGGTAAACAGTTCCAGTGTGACCAAATGCAATTCCCAGTCACCGCTTCGAACTGATCTAATAAATGCAAACATTTGCATCACCATACGCATGTAGTGGCGCATCACTACAAACAAAGGATTGCTGATATTTGCTTTATCAAACTCTGTCATCTTCTCGATGACTTCAGAGGAACTGATGGTGTCGATCAAACTCTGATGAGCTCTCACAATTCTCTCTCTCTTTCCCTCTTTGCATGCATCACAGACCTCCCTTGACAAATTCTCGAGGCACTGGCGCAATTCCGGTAAATTCTTCAGAAATTCGTCTATGTACAGTGCAAACAAAGCCTGCAATGTGGTCATGTGTGCATTTTCACCTCTTTTTTACGTGCTTTCCATCGAGAATCTGTTTCACAGTGGAAGGGCCATACAGTTCCGACTCTATCCAGCACATATCTATTCCGCTACTCTCGATATACCCTCCAATCGTCTTCAGCATAGCCATTACAATGTGCAACTCGCCAGGTCGTAGTACAATGTGATTTAGGTCATTCCGTGCCATCTGTAACTTCTTGGCTGGGAGATACAGCCCCATGTCTAGGGATACAATGGTCTTCCTTTCTGGGCCAACTACTCTGGCAGATATATGTTGAGCTTGCATTAGAACAGTTAATAATGTGCTCCACTCATGTGCAGGATGTGCCAGCAAGGGTGGTGCGCCAACGCGCGTGACAGAAAGCACTTCATTGACTAACGAATTATAACCAGACCACACAGGCACACGAGTTTGGTCATCTTCATTTTCGACTTGGGCTCCACTTAGGTTACACGACAGAAGCCAGGCAAATTCATTGCGGCTCACAATTATGGGTATCTCGTGCTCTTTTAGAACACCAAATGTAGGATGCACGGGAACGACAGGTTTGGAAGGCGGTGCCGGACATTCAAGTATGGATGTAAGAGAATCAGGCAGATCTGTTATCGAGCGGCAGGAATTAGTCGATTCTTCTAGCCTAAATGAGACGAAGGAAGTGTTATTTTCATATACATGTATTCCAAAAAAATATGCAGTGTTCATTAAACACGATGTGCCTCATTACCTTAATACCGGTGGCTCATCATCCGGGTCAGTCTTCTGGTATATTGCCATAGCTGTACCATGCAGAGTGCGCTTCCCGTCAGGAGTGTCCTCAGCGAAATCGATGTTATCAATTGCAAAGAAGATGTGTCTTCCTCTTACGATATCAGGTGGGAGGTAAATACCGCCTTCCTTTTCCATCCGTTGAAGGACAGCTTTTTCAATTTGAGACTCTACTCGTAAAAGACGATTATATTCAACAGCCATCCCAAAGCCATGCAGGAGATTGACAATTTCCTTGCTTCTAATTGCCTGGTGGATAGCGAGACTTACAGCAAGCTGCTGAGGCATCTCACGGGTGGAGTAGATAGCTTGGGATTTCTTGTTTTTCACTTGCCGTTCAGACAGACACATAGACACCGTACTCTGAGCTAGGTACATTGCCCGCTTATGCACTTCGTTGCACTTCTCTTCATCTGATAATTTGGTGTTTGGGCCTTGAATAATCCATCTGAAGAAGCAGTGAAGCTCCTCGGGACATTGCGTGTGAGATAACGTATCAAGAGAGCCAGAGAAAACCCACTTTTCACTTTTATTTATCACCTTCCGCAATATTGACGCGGCATCGTAGAGAGTTTTCATGTTACTTGTAGCGTCTTCATTCAAGGACTCTGATAAGTGAATAGCACTGTCTCTAGACTGCTTAACACTGACTCTCTCAGGCTCATTCACTCGTTTAGGCTTATGGAATTCTACTCCTTCCACCTCTCTTTGAACAAGTTCTTTGGTTGCTTTTCGGTTCCATGATTTCGATTTCACGTTGTTCTCACGACAAATACATTCAAATGCATCCTGTAGCTCAGCCATATTCACAACCTGCCCACTTTTCAGGGCAATTTCTGTCATGGTCAGAAACTCTATCTTAGCTGCTATCGCACCGGTTCGCTCTATCGGATTCTCTGTGGCAGGCGGCTTTCGAAGAACTCCCGTGACGTACTTCGCCCATCAATTCTTGTGATACTTTATATCTATAGCATGCGCATCTTGACTATCCAGTGCAGTAGAGAGCTTTACAAGAAGCTTTGGGTCATCTAACCTCTTTACTGCAGCGTCTAACGAACTGCCAGCAGACGTAGTGGACACCATGTGCAGTGGCTGTTGATATCTTGCCTTACCATCGCAAAAAAAGCAGGCATCCCGGTCATAAGGAACAGTCATTGAACGGGTTAACAGTCCCTGTTGTAAGATAGATGGAAAATTGAAAAAACTATTTCTTTTCAAGAAATGCGAAGAAGTTTATGCGTGAACTCCTATATAACTCAATTTGTTTCATAATATCTCTACATATTTCTAAAAATAATGCATAAAGTGATAAGTACAAATGCATTGGAAGTTCAAAGATTGAAATTGAAATTACCAGCACAAAAATATGAAAACAGTAGAATTACAACTATGAACTATAAGAACTAAAATATACCTGAGGACTGCCACTTGATTTTCGCTTGGATTCACTTGGCCCAGCTATTTCCCTTTCGAACTTTTCTCTTTCTCTCTTTAACATTCCCGAGTGTGTAGTATCCTGATAGCATTTCCTGTGCCAGGTCACCTTTTCTGCAAGTTCTTCAGATGGAATGTCCTTCAAAACTGACCACAACTTTGTTGACTTCACATCTCCATAAAAAGAACGTTCTTTTATTGCATTAACTAATTTTTCGTGAGAACTTGGGTTTTCAACAAGATCATCTAGTGTTTTTGTCTGACAAATGATGCACAACTGAAAATCTACAGATCCAGGTTCCGCTAACTTTTCCATACTTCACTTTACTTCATTTTTTATCACTACATCCTCTGTAAGTAAAGATGGCGGCTCTCTAATCTGATGATAATTACCGCTGACCTAAAAGAACTGGGGCACCTGGAATCCAGGCTTTCTCTGGTAAATACGTCTCACGATCTTATCAGCAACAAAAAATATCATAACTACGATCGGCATGCACATCAAACAAGCAAGAATGACTTTCTACCGGAGGAAAATCGGAAATCCAGTATAATTTATCAATTTGAGGTCATAGAAATGTTACAAGTACTGACATTGTCCTGTGAGCTAAATTTTGGTATTAAAAGTCCGGCCATCATTTTTGAAGAGAGCTCTTTTCCATAAGCTGTGTTGGATAGGATTAGCACGTTTCCCCTTCCCGTCCCTCTTATCCGCTCTTTAAAAACTGATCAAAATACAACATGGGCCATTTTCAGAGGGATAATACCAGCCTCGTTTCTATGTTTATCGGATGATATGATTGTTATTTTAATAAAGTTAGTCAATTTCAAACAATTACGAGTATGTATTCATTTATTATTTAGGTTTCCAAGTTTCCTGAAACCATTGCTTTTTTGCTAATGGAAGTTGTCGGTAGTTTGGTAAGCAATGGTATTAGAATACTTTTATTCCGGCCTCGTTTTCATGCCATATTGTCACGCGTCCACCAACTTAATAAAAACTCGATGAAAACCAAGTTTAAAGTAATGAAATGTATACATTGGAGGAAAATTTGGTAACCAACGATGTATGTTTATGGGACTTGTAAGTGATTTTTTATTATAGCCTCGTTTCCATGCTATATAGTCACGTGACCACCTTTTTATACAAATTTGACCACAAATTATTTTAGTGAAACAAAATATACATTACAGGAAAGTTTAGTAACTAACAATGTATGTAACAGACATTTGAAGGCATGTTTTATTCCAGCCTCGTTTCCATGCTGGCCTCCACACATGAAAATTTAAAACCTCCCTAAATCCCGTCTTAGCAAGTTACAAAGTTGCCACCAAAACTTTTCATGTCTACTAGGTCCTAGTGAACATTTCTAGACCAGTTGTTTGCTTTCAGCACAAAATTCCCACGGGACCTTATTTTCTGACATTTGCTCCCAGACTAAAGCTCCTTGTTACCCTTACTTTCCTTCAAAACCGGCTCAGTCGCTCTACTCATGGCAACTAAAGATGCAACGAGGGCATTTTGTGACTTTTGCATTTTGGAATCTTGCGTCCTGACTTGTGCAGGAAGCTGGTTCCAAATAAGATGATTCACACGAGGTGTTCTCAGTCCTTCGACATTCGAGGGGCATGGGTATTTGTCAATCTTCAATTGAATTTTCTCATCGGCCAATTTGTCCTTCAAAAGGGAAGTAAGAATCCCTGCCAGGCCGTCACTGATAGGGGAGCCTGTCTTTTCTCGGACATCCAAATCTTGGGCTATGGCAGCCAGGCTGGTTGTTTGGCCGTAAGATGCACTACTTGAGCATCCAGAGAGGCGGTTTCTACGCCATCAATATCGTTTGCCGCCTCGTCCTTGTTTTGGTCTGTCGAAGACAACAGAGGCTCGTTCTCATCAACATAGGGTATGTTCGTGAAATTTTCATTCATCTTCTTCACTTTGCCGAGCAATTCCACAAAAATAGTTCGTACATCTGGCTGAGTGGTGGCTTTTAAAATAGCCTCTGAGGATTCTTTGTCCACCAGGACAGTTTGACTTGTGGCGGGAAACACGAAATCGTGCAATAAAACAATAAGTCAGGTGTTCGTTAAGCCAACCATGTTGGCTTGCCTACATGTGTCGAGATTTACTTCGTATATCTCGTTAGAAGTTTCAAAGAATCCTTGACCGAAGTTGTGGAAAAGTTGTGCAAAGTTGTGCAATGATCTAGCGCATGCGCTGTGCTATCTCATGGGATCTCCTGTCTCTAAGTCACGTGATAGAATTCAACATTTTCTTGAATAATGGAAATAACTAACACATGACCCCAGCATCTTGAATACTGTAAGGGGATACAAAATAGACTTTCTCCTTACCCCAGTACAATTCACTGTCTCAAGGCCAATTAATTTTTCTACTCAGGAAAGTGCAAATGTCAATGCACAAATATCTCAATTCCTAGAAAAAGGGATCATAGTTCAAAGCTCCCATGAAGAGTTCATCTTGAATATATTTCTGAGACCTAAAAAAGATGGGTCTTTCCATATGATCCTTAATTTAAAGGACCTTAAGAGCGATTTGCTTTTAAGACCGACTATGATATGCCAGATAGAAAAGTGATTTTCCCAAACTTTGTCAGAATAAAGGCCTTCGTCCACTAATTCCAAAAATATAAGTTTCAGGTCGGTTAGGATTTTATTTATTTTTTAGTAGAATTTTTCCTATTTTGCCCTTGCTGGAAGACTGGATCAATGCCGAAATTGGAACTTTTGTGGACACTTCTATGCATATATTAAGAGCGGCCAAGAAAAAATTAGCCCGGGATATCCTTAGCTTTTATTTCTTCTGTTTAGAACTGGTGTTAAATTGAAATGAAATGTCAACTGGGATTTTGGATGGAATTTTTAATTTATACCTTTCAACCATCGTAAATCCCAACCGAAAAAAAAAAACACTCTGGTACATGACTTCACCTAACTAGACTATACTCCAAAGAAAGATACCGGTAATCCTTCCAAGTAAACATTGAGCAAAAAAAAATTGGGGTAAATAAAACGGGGATTTTTGAGAGCGTTTTCAAAATAGGTCACTTTCAGTAATATGAGTGTCATTTTGACCTTTGCGGTCAATTAAAATAAGAAGCGGCAGCTATTAAATGTTGCTTTCATTCCTTAAATGATGTGTTTGTTTAGCTTTGTAGCATGCTTTTAGTAAGGGGTAACAAGGATTTTAAAATTGGATTTGTGTTTTCGCTTAGAATTAAGACAATTAAGTGCCTTTTGAAATTATTGTCATCAACTTTGCTGTTGGTAATTGTTTGGCCGATATGCTGTTAGAAAACATTCATATTGTTTTCAACGGAACTGAGGCATCTGTAACAAAGTAATATAAATGCCGATTCTCTGTATAATAAGGCAATATTTTTTTTACAACATGTTTTATTTATTACTTCTCGAAAGCATTTACTTGCACAATTTTTTTTACATTTTAATTTTAAAAAATATTACAGTACATATTAAAACTATTACAAACAAATTTTGTCTTAAAAAAAGAAAAGAAAATTAAAAAGAAAGAGTACTGGTCCCTTATAGGAATATTATTGTTAATAAAGCTACTATTTCATGCCGTGTTATGGTTCAGTTTATTTATGAGTGATAGATACCACCAGAAGCTTCTGATACCACACATCAATGGATCTTATGTAACGTTAAAGAACCTGACCCACCCACAATTTTACATCACCCGCTTAAAATATCGTTTTTGTTATTACAAAAAGTGATTGTACAAAAAATAACGAACCCCAAAGAAAGAACAATTAGTGAGGAGTATATTTTCGTAAAGATGTCACCTGCTTGAAGCATTCAACGTCGCTGAAAACAGATAAAATATGTCGGTTGCTAAAAGTCGCTTTTTCCGGGGGGAACCAAAAGTGGCGGTTTGACTCGCGATGCATAATGGGTGGGTCAGATTCTTTAACTACAAAATAATCTGATCAATTTTATCATACCTAAGCTTAACGGATATTTAAGCTTAGTAATTTCTGAAGCAAGTACATGGATTAGCATAATTTTCCCTTTCAAACAGCCCAAATGAAATAAAATGGTGCCTGGGTTCAAATACACTTTTTCTGGGATTCGCTCCGACGAAGGGCTAACGCTCGAAACGTCAGCACTTGAATCTCTTTACGGTGGCCAACTGACATTATCAACCCAGTTGATAAAACCAAATTATACAAATTTTTATAGTTTGGATTAAATAGATCACATGCTCTCCAGCTCTAAACAGAGGCAGAAAGTTCCATTACCTTGTAAGCTTTCAATTAATAGCAGTCCGGAAAAGATCACACAAGGCTTACAAATGGCCAGCATTTCACTTCCGCTATAAAATGCAACTGCATGTTTTGAACATACTCCAGTTCTGAGGAAAACATATTTTTTCGCTCATTAAACCGTTGCACCAGTTCGAAACACATAACACCTTTCGTTTCTCCTTTTTAATAAATACTAACTGTATAGAATTCAAAAGTTGCAAAAAACTGAGAATCAAAAGCTGCATGAGTTAGAAGGGGCGTGAGTCTATTCCTGGGTAGACATCATGCGAATAGACCCACGCTCCTACTGGCTCAGTAGAGCAAAAATCATGCAAAGTTTTTCATAACATTTGACTGCTATGAAAAGACATCATTTGATAAAAAGAAGAAACGAAAGGTGTAATGCGTTTCAAACTGGTGCAAGGTTTATTTTAGGGATGAGAGAACAACTACAATTTAAGCAAAATACAGAGAGCAATATGAGGATTGCCTCATTCCCCTGGAAACTGCTGTCAACAGTCACACTCCTTAAGGACCTCCCCTAGAGCAGAAAGGTACTCCGCCTTGCATCTTGCATTGAATCCGTCTGTGCGCACACCAAAATACTCACAAACAGTTTTGAGCTCAGCTACGCTCAATGTTTTCATACTTCCCTTTTTATGCATTTCACAAAGATTCAGGTTATCATGAACAATGGGGTGTTGTTATTGTACTTCATCCAGGGCAGCCTGACGAGAATCGCAGAACCCTTGCTCTTCTTCGGCGGCTCTGATATCTAACTCACTATTCCCAACAGCGTTGCACAGTTTAGAAGCCATTCTTGAAAAGAAAGACTGTATTTGCTGTGCGGTTAGAAACTTGTCGCTGGAAAACAACCTTGATCCATCTGCATTCTTTGCAAAACGCATGTCTTTCGCCACTTGCTCGGGGTTTTGCTTGTGCCCTGTTTGCTGGCCAAGGTTGAACTTCTCTTCTAAGCACATCTTTTGAGCTTCTTTAAACCGTGTTCCTTTCTTTACGGTTTTCAACGCCCAACCATGAAATAGTTGATGCAGTAAGAAGACAGCCCTTTAATTTCATCATCATTAATAGTCATTCTGCAGAATTAAGACACTGCATTTCTTAGTTGCAGGCTCACAAATGCAAAAGTGTGCAGTCTGAAGGTTTGCCTTGCAGTGTCTGCAGGGGACTCCAAAGACACAACTGGATGCATAAAATTGTGTAAATACATCCTGGAATCTCTGCCTGTAAATCTATACTCAAACTCTTTCCCATCTGCCTTTGTTTCATTGAACCACCTTGTGACTTTGTTTGCTAGGCGGAAAGCTGGCATTTAGATTTCAGTGACCATACAAACTTGGAAAATGGAGAATCACAAGATACCCCACTCATATTTGTTATACTACTCCCCAGGGCAGAAAAGCCAACATATAGACAACACACACCAGCAATAGGGTTTCACTTCGTTTTAATATCTCACCATAGTTACTGTAACTGCCAAAGGCGACTTCTACGGCCATCGCACGAATTAAAACACTCGAAACTTTCACTGATCTTTAATAACATTTGTTTGCAACTATCCTGAGATGAAGTTGAGAATTGGAGAACTAGGAGCGAGGAACGAGGTTTAAAATAGTGTATGGCACTGTGGCCGTAGATAGACTGATACTCTAGATCGGTAACTACAAAACGATGTGTAACTAAAGAAAACTCTGCAGACTGCGCATAGCGCTTGTTGAACTCGAACTGACTGTGAGATAAATTTTGAATGTATAAAAAGCTAGGGAAAAAGCTAAACAAATAATGCAAAGAGTAGTGGCACGCAGAAATACATTCCCAAAGGGGACCTAACTAACCCTAACTAAATATCGAATTGTTAATGCGGTGTTAGATCCAACATCCCGGCCCCTAAGTGTGAGCCCTAGCGAATCACTTATAATAACACTTAAACAAGGATCTAAACACCAGCTGGCTCTAATAACTGTGAAAATGCTAAGTAAAATTTCGAAAAAGTAAACAAACCTACACAAATGGAAAGAAAGTAACGACGCAAAAGATATTCCTGCGCAAAATGCAACTGCACATCCCAAAAAAGGGGTTAAATAAATGTCAATCAAATGTCTCTTAGTTCTTAGTGTCCGTATCCTTTTTGCTTGAACTTTAACCTTCTCCCTCGACCAGTAGGCAAAGCTTGCCAACAGGCCTTTCATAAACAGCTGACTTGGTACTCTCACTCGGCGAACAAAACCTCTCTTATCTGGGAAGGTTTCAACAATTCTTCCTAATGGCCAAGAATTGCGATGTGAAGCTTCAGTCGAAACCAGGACTACATCGCCAACCGCCAAATTTCTCCTCGGTCTCACCCACTTCTGTCTAAGTTGCAGAAGGGGAAGGTATTCCTTGCTCCATCTTCTCCAGAAAATATCAGCAAGATACTGCACTTGCCTCCATCAACGACGCGAAAGCAAATCTTCTCTCTTGAATAGGCCCGGGGGAAGAACAACTTCTGATTTGAGCAACAATAGGTGGTTAGGTGTCAGTGGCTCCAAATCGTTGGGATCACCAGACACGGTTGTGATGGGTCGACTATTCATAATGCTTTCGACCTCGCACATTAAAGTGGCCAAACTTTCGTCATCGGTGATTTGCTCTCGCATCAAGGCTTGTAGGATTTTCCGAACAGATCTAATGCACCTCTCCCAAATGCCCCCAAAGTGAGACCCATACGGGGGGCTGAAGGACCACTTGATATTCTTCTGCATAAGAGAACTGTGGATCTTTTCCTGATTCAATTCCAACACGGCATCACGAAGCTCTCGCTCGCCGCTAGTGAAGTTTGACCCGTTGTCTGAGTGCATCTCGCTCACTTGGCCTCTTCTGGCAATAAAACGTCGTAGAGCTAATAGGAAAGAGTCCGTGTCTAGACTGTGCACAATTTCTATATGCACGGTACAAATTGCTAGGCACGTGAAGATGACACCGTATCTTTTCACAAGGCTGCGCCCGCGACGGACTTGAAAGGGCCCAAAATAATCTACGCCAACTGAGGTAAAAGGCGGCTTGTCAGGCAAAACGCGGCTTCCAGGTAAGTCGGCCATTATCTGTTGGCAAAGAGGTGCCTGCCGGCGGCGGCAACTGACGCACTTTGCAAGAACGCTTCTTACAGCAGAACTTCCTTGAGTAATCCAAAATCTCTGTCTAATCACGGCGAGGACGTGCTCCCTTCCAGAGTGACCGAAAATTCTGTGATAATGTTCGATTACCAATCTGGTTACGTGATCCTCCTTCGGGAGAATAATCTGATTTTTTGACTCTGAAGGTAAAGATGATCTAAGCAATCGACCACCAACACATAAAAGACCATCAACAACGAGCGGATTAAGCTTGTACAGGCAGCTGCTCTTCTTAACTGGTTTCTCAGGATGACTTAACTCCTCCGGAAAGGCTTCTCTCTGCACATGCTTCAGAATTTCTGTCTCCACTCTCCCCATTTCTTCAAGGGTAATGTAGCTTGGAACCTCAAGGTTCGACTTGTTGATCTTTCTTGCATTCAGAAGGTTTTCTCTATAGCGTAAGAGCCAGGCAACAATCTTCTTCAGGCGTAACCAAGAAGAACATTTCTGGAAATAATCTGATAACGAGTTGCTCTGCTTGCTTAGTGAGGACACGCAGATTTTAACTTCCCTTTTCACTTCAGGATCTTCCTCGGAGATGTCGCTCAGCGCTACTGTCTGCATCGGCCACAAATGCTGAGGTTTCCAAAGGAACCCCGGCCCCATTAATCAACGTTCCTGGCGCAGAAAGGCGTCGGCTGTTAAGCCTTGAGAGGCGTCGTCAGCAGGATTCATGTCACCACACACATGGTTCCACTGGTGGGGCTCAGAGCCATCACGAATAACTGCAACTCGATTGGCTACGAAGGTGTGGTATCGCCTTGTTTCATTCTTAATGTAACGCAATACGGCGGTGCTATCTGTCCAGAAAACGGACGGTGAGTCAATTGGAATCTCTAGCTCTCTCCTGAGGACTTTGTCTTGCTTGACAGAAATGGCTGTGGCAGACAATTATAGGCGTGGAATCGTAATGGTTTTCAGAGGTGCCACACGTGACTTCGCACAAAGAAAGGAGCAGTGAACTTCGCCTTGGATACTGACGAGACGAAGATAGGAAACTGAACCAAGGCCTGTCTCGGATGCGTCTGAGAAATGGTGCAGTTGACTCGACGAGATGGCGCTGAAACCACCGGGCTTAACACAACGTTGGACAGAAAACTGCAATAATTTAGGGAGATCTTCCAACCATCGCTCCCAACGGACCTTGTGCTCTGAAGAAATAGGATCGTCCCATTCTAATTTCACTCGACATAAGTCCTGAAGCAGCAGTTTAGCTGGGAACACAAAGGGTATGGCGAGACCAAGGGGATCATAAACAGAACTGACGACCGAAAGGATTCCCCGTCTTGTGGTTGGCTTGAGCTTGACGTCCACTCCAAAGCCAAAGGTGTCTGTTTCCACACACCATTTAACACCGAGAGCTCTCTCAACGGGCAAGTCATCTTTACTAAGGTCTAGAGTTTTCACTTCTTTGGCGCGCTCCTCCTCAGGAATGGTTTCCAGAACTTTGCGACTGTTGCTAATCCACTTAGTTAGCCTAAAGCCACCTTTCGAAAGCAGAGACCGCAGGTCGCTTGCATGTTGCGAGGCCTCTTTAACTGAAGGTAAGGCTTTGAGACAATCGTCTACGTAGAAATTGTTCCTGACGGTCTTCACAACTGCTTTTGGATAGTTTTCAATGTTGTCTTCCGCCGTCTTGTGCAAGGCAAAATTGGAACATGAAGGAGAAGAGGCAGCTCCAAATAAGTGTACGACCATCTGATACTCAACTAATCCTTCCTCCAGGTTTCCCTCAGGCCACCAGAGGAATCGAAGGTACGTGCAATCCGCGTCAGCCACCCTGACTTGATAAAACATGGACTCGATGTCCGCCATGAGTGCAATTCTCTCTTGTCGGAATCTCAGGAGAACCCCAAACAAATTGTTGGTTAAATCAGGACCATTGAGCAGCAGATCATTGAGCGACTTGCCTTGATATCTGGCAGAACAGTCAAACACTACGCGTATCTTCCCAGGCTTATGGGGATGATAAATCCCATGATGAGGTATGTACCATTTCACTTCATTAGACTCCTGGTGATCTGCTGGGACTTTGCAGGCATAACCCTTGTTAAGAATGTCTGACATGAAAACTTTGTAATCATTGTACAAGTTCTTGTTACGTAGAAACTTTCTTTTTAACCAGAAGGCACGCTGTTCAGCTTGCAGTCTGTTGTTTGGCACTGATGCCTCACGATCTCTCAACGGTAACGCCATTTCGTAATGACCATCTCTCAAGACTACGGTGCTCTCCAATTCGCGAAGGAAACGGAGCTCTTCCTGTGACATTTCAGGTTTGTCATCTGCCCTGGACTCGCTAAAACCACTATCATAGAAATCTTTCACCATTTGATGAAGTTCAGGGTCTGTCTTTACAAAGAAGCTGGTTGCACGTGGGCCCTCGTGATGACGCCCCAAAGGACCGTTAACCATCCACCCGATACTTGTACGTGAGGCATAAGGGCCACCATCTACACTATGTTTAACTTCCAAAGGATCGAAGACTACGGGGACATCACAAGCCAGGAGAAGACCAATTTCTGCCTTGATACCAGGTAGGTGTACTCCACACAAGTGTGGCCATTGGTCTACATCACTCTGAGTCGGTATGTCCTCCCTTGAGATAGGAATCTCTTGTCTTGTGTACAACGCTGGCAGGTCGATGGAAATGTTCTCGTCCAAATCGGAAATGACAAGATCTTTCACGATGAAGCTGTCGGTAAGACTATCCTTCTTTTCTAAAGTTGTTAAGCAGATCTGGGTTCTTTGGCCATTGACACCAAGCTGTCTCATTAAGGTTTCCGTGCAAAATGATGATGAACTACCACTGTCTAGAAATGCGTAAGTAATTACGGGTGAGCTTGCTGCCTTCAGCCAAACTTTAACAGGAACAACAGCCATGCCTATTTTGGCGCGAGCCAGATTCACCATTGCGTTACGAACACGCGTGGGTTCCTCGCGGGATGACGTGGACTCCTCGCGCGGTGAAGTACCTTCGGCGGGAGTTTCAGCTGGACGCGTTCGATTAGCAGTATTTGTATGCAGGATTGTCAGATGTTTCTTGCCACAGTTGGCGACTGTACATGTTTTCCTTTCTTGGCATGACGGACAGACAAACAACCAAAGCAGACGTGTTTCGATTTCAAGAATTGAATCCGGTCAGGATAGGGAAGGCGTCTAAGAGCTTTGCAGGTTTCTAGGGCGTGTCCAGAGTTACAGTAGGAACACGAGACATCCTCAGGCGAGGGGGCTTGTCCAGCAGAGGGTGGAACATCAGGAGGTGGGCCTTGGCTACTACCAACTTGCACAGCAAAACTTGTCTTTCTTCCATCAGATTTGCCTTGCGAACGACCGCTTCGCGTGTCCTTCCTTTCCTGCCTGGACTTCGTATCTACAACAATCTTCCCGAACACGGGATTGGAGGTTACTCTTGCTTCATTGTCCACAAACTCGGCAAGGTCACGGAACGTAACAGACCTTTTTTCAGTCTCCATGATCTGGTCGACTAAACGGCGCCATGATTTCCTTAAGTTGAAAGGTAACTTCAAAATTAGCTTCTGTTTGGTATCAGGCTGCTCAAGCTTAGTCAACTATTTGCTGCATACCATGGCATTTTTGCATCTCATGAGGAAAATGGAGAATCTGTCCAAAGCAGCGCTGTCTTCAGCTTTCACTTCTGGCCAGTCTAAAGCTTTGTTCTCGTAGGCAGTTACGACGCGATAATCATCGCCAAATTTCCTTTTGATAAGCCGTTTGGCTTCCTGAAAGCCCTTATCAGGTGGAAGGTAATGACATGATCGAACAAGTTCTCTGACATCACCACTGGTAAACTGCTCGAGGTAGTATAGCCTCTCGCTACTGCTCGACGTTTTTGACTCGATAATATTTTCGAAGGCTCTGACGAAGGCACCATACTCCATTGGATCACCATTGAATATTGGAACCCGTTGCTGGGGAAGATTACTTTTCTTCTGCTGTGTCGCAAGCATCTCAACGATCTTGTTCTGCTGCAGCTGTAGTTCATTTTGATGTTGATGTAGCTCCAGAACCTCACGGAAAGCCTCCTCGCTAGGTAATGATGACGCCTCGGAGTATTCAGACTCAGCCATGCCTTCTTTCTTGCCAGCTGCTAATGGATGAAGGTTCAATTCAGACACTTCAGAGGTGGCCACGACGGATGGCAATGGACCATTTTCTCCGAGCTGCCCAGTTTTGGACTTGACATCTGACGATGGAATCGTTTTCTCACTTTTCCCGTGTTCCGAACTTGAAGGAATCGGTACAAACGAACGCGGAGTGGCTTCCATAACTGAAGCTAAAACTTTTTCCTTGGCTTCAGACTTTGCAATTTCGGTTTCCAGTGTTAAGCGGTCTTGCTCTTGTTGCAGGCGAAACTTTTGCTCCTCCAATGATTGACGCTTCTTAAAAGCAGCAGCTTCTGCTTTGAGTTCTGCGATGCGTGCAGCTTCCTTTGCTCTTGCAATTGACAACGAACTACTACCACTTTTATGTGAACCACTACGACTCGAACGACGAGATTCTCTTGTTGAGGACTTCGAGGTTACACGTGAGCCAACCTGACTAATGGAGTCCCTTGGGCTGATTTGTGAGTTTAATCTGAGAATTTCTTCCGAGTTTTGAATCCAACGTTCAACTTTTCGGAAAAAGTCATCCGTTTGCAAGGAAACGGAATCGAATTGTTCTTGGCATTTAAGTACAGTAGCTTCATCCTGAAGGTTAGACAAATTCGTTTCATTAGCGTCCCGAAATGCTCCAAATGCCGCCAAGAAGCCTGGCAATTTATCCTTCACATGTTGAACGTTTTCCGAGTGTAGCAACAGCGCATCGATTTCATTCCTCCTTGAAGTAAGCGTAGAAAGATAGCCTGATCTTTCGTTCTTGAGCCGACGAAGTTTTTCGAGGAGAACGCCTTCTTGATCAAGTTGTCTACTCGGCATCCTAGAGCGAGTGCCAACACGATCGCTGGGAACTTCAACCACATTGTCATTTCCATCCATTGCATCACGCGAAACTCTACTATTTTAAACTATGTAACTGCCAAAGGCGACTTCTACGGCCATCGCACGAATTAAAACACTCGAAACTTTCACTGATCTTTAATAACATTTGTTTGCAACTATCCTGAGATGAAGTTGAGAATTGGAGAACTAGGAGCGAGGAACGAGGTTTAAAATAGTGTATGGCACTGTGGCCGTAGATAGACTGATACTCTAGATCGGTAACTACAAAACGATGTTTAACTAAAGAAAACTCTGCAGACTGCGCGTAGCGCTTGTTGAACTTGAACTGACTGTGAGATAAATTTTGAATGTATAAAAAGCTAGCGAAAAAGCTAAACAAATAATGCAAAGAGTAGTGGCACGCAGAAATACATTCCCAAAGGGGACCTAATTAACCCTAACTAAATATCGAATTGTTAATGCGGTGTTAGATCCAACAGTTACGTAATTGCCAATGTGGTTTCTAAATAGATGAATGAAATAAAATTACTGGAGGAAACCGAACACAAGGAAACATAAACTAATAAGCAAACAAACAAGAATAAAGAACGTACCAGGCGTGACGGGATAAGGGCCGTTGAAGCGAAACTTGACTGCGAAACTTGACTGACAACAGACAACTGATAACTAACTCGTAGAATGTGACTCGCAAAACTGAATAATAAATTAGCATGCAGAGCGCGAAATATCTAATGTTGACGAGGCGGCCTGGGTCAAGGGATGGTTTTTACACAACATTTTCATGTCATTGGGGAATTCTTAAAACTTAAATTTAATGATGGTATTATTGACATTAAAAGAGCCTTTCTCTATTTGCTACATTTCCTTAGCAGCCATTTCAATGTCTATTTTAGCTGCAGTACTTTGTTCTGAGCAGTTACTTCCAAAGATCAAAAAGTTATCCTCATTACTCAAAACCCTGTGGCCTTCATTTTGTGAGCCTTGGCAGCTTCATCTCTTAAACGCCTTTTCTCTTTCATAAAAGCTCCAACATTAAACCGGCCTTAAACTTTAGCCTTCCTTCGAGCCATCAGATTAATGTTTATGACATACAATCTTCACTGTGTTATGGTTCTGAATTCTTCTGTTTACTTTAACTGCCAATTAGTTGTACTTCAGTTTGGATTCCTCAATACTCAAAATAAGAACTTTTGCTTTGCCTTTTCCTGGTATCTTCCTGTTCACAGGCTTCGTCTTTTAACACTGCTCCAATGTCGAGTGATGATACCTTTGATATATTCTTTTCTGAAGTGAGTGAAATTCATCAATATAATATGAGATCTGCAGCAAAACAATCGTATTACCTTCCCAGAGTTAGAACAAACTATGGTAAATTTAACATAAGATTCGGGGCCCCTATGATTTGGAATTCAATAAAAGAACAGTTAAAAACTGACTCTCTTTCAAAATTTAAATTAAGACTTAAAGAACAATATCTTGCACTGTATTGATGATACTCTTTGCAAATAGCTTAAAAAATATACTACTTCATATTCTCTGTAGCTGGTTTTAATTTTTCAGCCTTATTTTATAAACCTTAGATGTTGTGTTTGTGTGCATGTTAGTGTCATGTCTGTGTGTATGATAGTTAGTACATTCATTTACTACATTGTACTTCCGCTGTAAACATTTAATTCAATTTATTTGATCCAGCACCCTGACATTTTTAACTCTTTAGTTATTTCAGGGTACTGGTACCCTTCAATTACCGTATTTATTCGCCTATAAGCCGATCCCGGCTATAAGCCGAGACCCTAAACTTTTGACTTTCAGAAGCTGTCAGATTCGAATGAAAAATAAACCGAAAGCATTCGGTTATAAGCCGAGACCCAAACTTTTAATCAACTTCTAAAGCACTCGACATGCGTTGTAAAGTGAGATTAATAAACATATAGTTCGTAAGTGGTAAATCGTAATTAAAAGAAAGGAAGTTCCCTCTTTTTTCAATGAATCGCATTTATGTTATTGGTCAGATAACTGAAAACAACAGCAAATCACAGAGAACGTGACTTTAATGTGATCTGAGTTTACACGCAGTACACAGTGAGCACAAAAATTTAACCACGTGACAGCAAGTTATACTCAAAAACATCGAATTCACCTGAGTATCCTGTCTCAAAGCTGCTGGCGGTCGATCGCCATGCTAAAAGCTTCTCATTCTTCGTACAAATTAGCCTTCAAATTAAAAGTTACGGCCGAAGCAGAGATAATAGCTCCGAGATTCAGAATACGAGAGTGGTGAATCAGGGTGAATCCATGGTTCGTCGCTCGCTAAAAGATCAAGCGAACCTCTTCAATGGTGAACTAAAAATGTCAGCAAAACGAAAGACAATGGGCTGTTATTCGCCAAAGTATCCTGAATTGGATGAAACACTTCTGAAGTGGTCTTTGAAGCAGAGAAGAGAAGTGGGGGTGAGTAACAAGCTGATTTCTGTCAGATCGTGTTGCAATGTTTACTTGACCGTGGGAATGGCCACTTCTGATTGGCCAGTTTCAGATGTTGTCAAAACAATCAATCGAAAGTTCACAGGAATTGCGGTAAGCGGATTAGTAATTCTTCGGCTAAAGGTGGATTTCCACTGTTGCATAATGTCCTCCAGTGGGAAATACAGGCTTCGGAAGAAATTCTTGTTGGAGATGATGAGGGAAATTATCATTCAAAACATGCGGAATTTCAAATGCTCTTTACGGCACAGATGATGATGCCCGCCGATGAAATGCCAGAAGAAAGTGACTAAACACTTCATTCTTGAAGTTGCAAGTAACTAAATGGCTCCTTTGGGAGCCATCACTTAAATAAAAGTAAATGACAAATAATGATTTTGCTTACGACTAGGGATTTGTGTTTGTCGATCGATAATTGCTCGGCTTATAGCCAAATATACGTTCAATTTATACTCTCGCAGAATGAGTAGTAAATATTTTCTTGGTAGAAATACTCGGCTATAAGCCGAACCCTCAATCTTCTTCAAATTTGACCAGTTCTCAGTTTAAATTGGTGCAGAAATCGCTCGGCTTATAGGCGAATAAATACGGTACTATATTTATATTTAATTTTCTTAGTAATTTATTTGATTTTAACCTCTTGGTACAATAAACATGGTTGTTGTTGTTTGTTGCCAAAGTTGGTCTGTTTGTTTAGTCTTAGATTTTTGTTATTTTATTTTTTTCATTAATTTATTCCATCTTGTTATGAAAGGTCTTTGGGGAATTATTTTGAGAAGGGTCATTTGAATGAATTCAAGGTTTTAGGTATATGTTAAATACCTGTCTTGTTGCAGCTTGGTATATCAGGGCTTGCAGCAACATGGGCAGCTCAGTAATACAAGAAATTTTCTATGTCACATCAAACTTCTCACAAATTACTTCAATAATGAAACCTATGGAAGCCTGTAAGGGACATTCGAGATGCGAATTATTTCGAGAATAAAAAAAATTCCAGAGGTAAATGCGAGATAAAAATGCGAGATGCTAGAATAAAAATGCAAGATGCGAGATAAAAATGCGAGATAGAAAAGGCGAGATGCGAGGAAAGAGGAGCCCGCAATCTACTAGCTACCTCGTTGTCAAGGACTTCTCTGCCTTTTGGCTGATCACAATGGAAGAAGCTACACCGGCGTTAAAGCCAGAAAAATTCATCTCCCTTTTATCCTTCTGATTTTTTAGCTATTCGTTCGGTCATCGATTTCGGCAAAGTTCAGAAAAGAGCAGAACAGAAAAGTATGCCATGTACATTACCTCTTCGTCGTGGTTCGCGGCCATGTTGTTGTTGTAGTAGTGAGATTGCGTGACCATGCATTTTTATCTCACATCTCGCATTTTTTTTATTTAGCATGTCGCATTTTTATCTAGCATCTCGATTTTTTTTATCTCGCATCTCGCACTTTTTATCTCGCATCTCGCATTTTTTATCTTGCATTTACCTCTAGAATTTTTTTCTTCTCGAAATAAGTCGCATCTCGAATGTCCCTTACAGGCTTCCGTAGAAACCTCTTATGTGGACTCTCTCTTATTGGACTATGGACATTAAACTTCTTTCCCAGAGAGAAAATTAATAAGCCTTTTTCTTTCTGCCTCAGCAGTAAAAATGCAGTAAAATGGAGCTTCTGATCTATAGGGTGCTGCAAAAAAGGGAAATTCTGTGGCATTTTCAAGGGAAATTATGCAACAAATTATGTATTTTAAAGCTGATTTAACATTGTTTTATTAGGTCTCAAACGAGGAAAATCATTTTTTGCTGTCCAACAGGCAATTAGAGCTTAATCTTAAATGTGTCATTTTTTTTACAGAACATTGTGTGGTTCCAGAATATATGCATACCCCCACCATGGAGGGAATTTCAGGTAAGCCCCCCCCCCCCACCTCTCCGGAATTTACATTTTTGCAAAGAAAAATAAACCCCCCACCCCTCTGGAATTTCCAAAGGTATTTTGCATACCCCCTACACCCTCTGGAAAATAACCTTTTGAACAGAAATTGTGCAAATTTTCTCAATGTTAAGCCACTTTAATTGTAAACATCACTGTTATGGGTAAACGATCGATCGGAACAGGTTTGAAAACGAAATAAATTGTTAAAGACAATACAGAGATTTCCTCAACTAAATCAGACAAAATATTTTGTAACCACTTGTATAATCCTTGATGTATAATCATCCCTCCCTTTTCATCCGTTTGGTAGAAAACTGCTTGTAAGCATTTGTCCATGAACACGGACTTCAAAATAATGTTGATCGATAACAGTTACCGCAAACATGATCACAAAATCATAAACGCGATCACTAAGAAAGAGGAAAATTACAGATGAATAGCTAGTGTTGCGGTGATTTCGTTTTTTCTTTTCTGGTTTTTTGGTTTCGTATGTAAATGTATTTTGTCACATTCCGTATGCCCGTATATATTTTTTGCTTCATATGTAAATTTGTATCGTATATATTTCTATCATCATTTCATGTTCATTTAGTGTAAGTTTCTCGTCCGTAACCTTCGGATCCCTAGCATTTGGTAAGCCGTTTAGTTTCGTCTGTTTATATTTGCGTCTTATTTTTCTGCTCTGTTCGTTTAGTTATTTTGTTGTAATTCATGTTATATTTATCTGTAGGAATTTACCTTCCAACCTGGAAAGAAGTAATTAAATTTGCTGGACTGTTAAAATATGGTGTCTGAAGCCCGGCCCTTCGCCTCTTCATCGTAAATTCCAAATAAGTTAACTATTATGGCGAACGCGACAATAGTCTCTGGCGCTCGCTCAAGTTCACGAAAGAAAACGTCAAGTTCTCTCCAAGAAGGAGCCTTACAAGAAGCTTTGTACACCCTTCGAAAGTCGCGTGCGGGATATGTTTCGACTATGTCGAAAGCCTGCTCACAAATTGACTCTCTTCTCGTCGACTACCCGAATCTAGTGAAAGTCAAATCCGCTCAGGCGACTCTAAACCAAGCGTGGAGTAATTTCCAGGAAAATGCCACACGATACAGAAGCTACTTGGTCGAAGATAGCATTGAAATTCACGAGCTTGATACTCAATATGTTACTCAAGAAATGAGAAAACTCCAGTACGACCTGAAGATCGAGGAATATACAGTTGCCACTGCCACACATTTTAACAAACAAGTATCTCAGGACTTTGCCAATTTTGGCATGGCGTTGCCAACAACATCTTTGCGATCAGCAAGCAGTCGGACTTGCGCAAGACGTCGCAATACAAGGACGGCAGCCACCAAGGCTGCGCTAGCTGCAAAACAAACTGACCAAAAGCGAAAAAGATCCATCGAAATTGAAGTGAAACGTTTAGAAATGGAAATAAGCCAGAAACAGCTTGAGTTATAGTTGGTGATGCTGGAGACCGAAAAGGACGTTGCAGAGGCAAAAGAGAAGACTGAAGTAGCTAAGTTAGAAGCCGAATTAGCCGAGAACGAGTATTCAGAACTTATGTTCAACGCGAATTCTTCATCGCATCATGGTTGCGTTCTACCAGGATTGGCGTTTGGCAAGACCTCTAGCACCTCTTCATTAATGACCCCACCTACATCGCGCAATTTTTCACTTTTCCTGTCATGAACACGCAAGTTCAAACGACTTCAGCCGCCTTCGCACGAGTGTACACGTCTCCAACCAAGAACACGCAAGTTGACACGCTTTCATCCGTGTCCACGCAAGCTTACACGTTTCCAGTTGTCTCCACGCGAGCGTATACATTTCCAGCTCTGTCCACGAAAGCCTCTACGCGTCCGTCTGTGTTCACGCTTCCACCTGTGCCCACGCAAGTTTACACGCGCCCAGTCATGTCAACCCAGGTTACAGCGTTTCCAGCGACTTTCCCATATGCTGATGTGTCCCACGTCTCGTCCACGCAAGTCTCCTTGTTTCCATCCTCTTCCTTGCAAGTTCCTAGTTTCCCAGAGGTGTCTTCGCGTGAGTCTTCATTTCCAGTTGGGCCTTCAATGTCTTCTGTCCTGGCTAATACCGCTGACCTCACCGGTACGCGTGTTGTACATAGTCAAAATCCGGTGGTTTCTCCTTACCTCCATGCTGCTGGTTCAAGTGCAGCAGCTCAAGGTTACAATTATACTGCTGTTCCTAGTGTTGCAGATTCTTCACAGCGCCCTTTACCAACTCCACAGCCTGTCAGCGCAAACCTTCTTGCAATGATCGCTACCACTATGGAGAAAATGAACGCTGATCATGGTGTACCGGCTCTGCAAGTTGTCAAGTTCGATGGTTCCCCTGAAAACTATCCGATGTTTCGTCAGAGGTTTCATCAAATGGTGGAGTCAAGGGCCTTAGACGAATTGACGAAAATGGCCCGACTGTTGCAGTTTCTTGAAGGCCCGGCCTTATTAGCCGTGCAGAGGTACGAGTCCGTTCCAGGAGGCTTGGCAAAGGCACTCCGAGTTCTTCAAGACCGCTTTGGTCAACCCTTTAAGATAGTGCGAGCATGTGTTGACACCTTGGTGAAAGGCCCCGTCATAGCCCCTCAAGATAAGAGGCCTGCGCCGTTACGCAGATACAGCCCAGGTCATGTACGATACATTGGAAGCTATGAGCTGTTTAGGAGAAATGAACACGGACAACCTTGAAAAAATGATCCTTCGATTACCAAAGTGGGCGCAAGCTAAATTCAGAGAACACTTGAAGAAACTCGAACATCAAGGGCAAATCATGCCGTCTTTTAAGGACGTTGTTGACTTCTTGAACGATCGCGCTGATGTGGCTAACCATCCTTTCTTCTCAAATGTCTCCACCGAAACAAAGCCTTCGAGTTCCAAAAGGCGTGATGCTACTGATCACAGGTTTACCACGCTGTCAACTGAAGGTCAGAAGGAGGACAGCCTAAATAGTACCGTTAACCTTGCAGGCAAAACGAATCGCAGAAAGGGGTTCCAGTGTCCGATGTGTACCCGGTCTCACCCACTTTACCGCTGTGAAACGTTCAAGTTGAAGCCTGTCAGTGAAAGAATCGATTTTGTGAAGACAAAACGAATTTGCTTCAATTGTATCAATTCTGTTGAACCTTCTGCAGGATCGTGCAAGTCTGCAATACGCTGCAAGGCACCAGAATGTGGCAAACCTCATCACACTCTGTTGCATCTTCCTAGACCCAGCCATGGAAGAGACGTTGTTCACCATGCCAATAACGTTGAAGCCACAGACGTTCCAGCTGTCCCACTAGCTTCCTCTGATTGTGGAAACACTCCCCCCGAACGTGATTGCTACAGCAACTATGGAGGAATCTTCTGAGATTCTATTGCAGATCATTCCTCTCAAGGTCATTGGTGAGAATGGAAGAAGCATTACTACTTATGGCCTTGTAGATTCTGGCTCCGATGTGACAATGATTGATCCATCTCTTACTGAACAGCTTGACATTCAAGGTGAAGCCAGCCAGCTCTTCCTTTCTACAGTAAATCAAAGAGACAAAAAGGAACAAGGTGTGAAAGTGAATTTTAAAATCGTCTCAGTCACCGATCAGGATACCAGAGAGATTGCTGTACGTGACGCTTGGGCCGTTAAAGATTTAACTATTCCACTCAAACATGTCTCGGTTCGCAAAAAAATGGGACAATGGCCACACCTACGTCAGGTACCCTTCCCTGAAGTCGCAAGGAGCAAAGTGTCCGTCCTCATTGGCACGAATGTCAAGGACGCCTTCATCCCTCTCGAAGTCAGGAAAGGAAAGCCAAACGAGCCTTTTGCAATAAGATCTTGCCTTGGCTGGAGTATCCTTGGTGGTTCTGTTAGCTGCAGCGGTAAGCATCAGTTTAACCTCAATCACGTTTCCTGTGAGGAGATTTCTTTGAGTCGCCAACTTGAAGACTTCTGGCGAATTGAGTCTTATGGAACTGAGAGACACTCCTTAAAATCAATGTCAGTGGAAGATCACAAGGCCACGAAGATTATCGAGAATACTATTTCAAAGGTCGACGGCCATTATCAGATCGGCTTGCTTTGGAAGCAGGAAGACCCTAGCCTTCCCTTCAATAGAATCGCAGCTGAAGCCAGACTTCATCATCTAAAGAAGCGTTTCTCCCGTGATCCCGACCTGGAAGCCAAGTACAGAGCGGTCATTGAGGAGTACGTTAATAAGGGTTACGCAAGAAAGCTGACTCCTGAGGAGGCCGCCAAGAGATCTAGAATCACGTGGTACTTACCGCATCACCCTGTCTTTAACGTTAACAAGCCCAACAAATGCTGTGTGGTTTATGATGCAGCTGCCAAATTCGACAGCACTTCCTTGAATGATCAGTTGTACCAAGGTCCAGACCTCGCGAATAATTTAACTGGTGTACTCATCCGCTTTCGTGAGGAAGAAATCGCCTTTACAGCTGACTTAGAAGCGATGTTTCATCAGGTCAAGATTCTTCCCAGGGACGCCGACGCCTTGAGATTCCTGTGGTGGAGCGGTAGCTTTGATACCCCCCCTGACGAATACCAAACGCTCGTTCACATTTTTGGAGCAGCCTTTTCACCTTGTTGCGCCAACAGAGCAGTACAACAGACAGCAGATGATAATAAAGAGCGGTTTGGCCCAGAAGTAATCAATACCGTGTGTAGGAATTTCTACGTTGATGATGTCCTGAAGTCTGTTCTGAACGAAGAGAATGCGATCCGCCTTGCTGAGCAGTTGATCCAGTTAATGAAGGAAGGAGGTTTTCACCTAACGAAATTTGCTAGCAACAGCCGTAAGCTTCTGGCCACCCTTCCTGAAAGCGAAAGAGCAAATCCTGCTTTGAATCTTGATCTTGATCAGCTACCAGTTGGTCGTGCACTTGGACTACATTGGGATGCTGACTCAGATACATTGCTGTTTAAAGTTGTACCCACTAACAAACCTCCAACCAAATGTGGCAGCCTTTCAACGGTCAGTTCTCTCTTTGATCCTCTTGGTTTTATGGGTCCCTTTATTCTCTCAGTAAAGGTTCTACTTCAAGATCTTTGGAGAAGGGAAATCCAGTGGGACGAACGTGTACCAGAACCACAGCTTACACAGTGGCACCGTTGGAAGGAGTCTCTTCCCCTTGTCACAAAAATCAGGATCCCGAGATGCTTTAGAAATCATTCTCATGGCACTACCACCAATGTCCAGCTGCACTATTTTTCTGACGCGTCTAACCATGGCTATATGGGGGTCCGTTCTGGTCAAAATTATTGTTATTATTTCTACTAACACAGAATTAATAAAACTGTTCGTTTAATTATTTATACGGTGTTTCATAAATAATTATATCTACTCTTCGAATTATTTTTTCGTCTTCGAATTAATTTTACCTGTCTCAGGTTTTTTCATTCCTTCAAATGATGCATGAATTATTTTTTCCTGTGCGTGAATTTCTTAGCAAATCCCACACGCCATTGAGTTTTGTGATCTGATAAGCCATTGCGTACCTTCATGCAATATGGCGGCTGGTTCATCGGGTTCCACGTGGAGCGATTCTGACAAAGAAGAAATAATCAGAATAGCCGAGAATGCAATCGAAACTATAACTCAGCTTTCAAACGTACTAGGAAGATCAAATGCTGCTCCTTCTCCCGGTCCAAGTAATTCTGGCAGTTTTCGCACTGAAAACGCTGTAGATGAACTTCATCGCAGATTTCCCACTGTAGGCTCCAGAGGTAGAAACTCAAATGCACCCCGAGACATGTCTGGACAGTGGCATTCAAGATCTGCCTCTTCTGCACAACCTCCACCGTACCCTTCTCGGCGTCCCGCTGGACGACCACGTGAGTCACCAACCATGACAAAAGATGTAATTGTTATTGAGTATGACCACGATCGTGTTCCTTCCAAAGCAGAAAAAGTCGAACTCGAAAAATCCAAACAAGCAATATCAGGAAGAAAATAGAGACTGGACTGCTAAACAGCTAGAGAAAGAGTTGGCAGAGTTGCTTAAAGGTACTGAAATGGAAGGATTCTGCTTTGAAATAATGAAAAACTGCTCTGGAACACTAGTCTCTCCAAACATTGCGGTAGAAAGGTAGACGTGAAGCTTTTACTGAAATCAATAGCCCCTACAGGATGTATTTACATTAGGTTATTAGCTGAGCTTCCTGATGAAAGTGATGCTATGCTTGAATACTCAGTTTTCAGCATTCCAGAAAGCCAAACTACAACCAGACCAGCAAGCACCAGTACATCATCATCTTCATGTTCCATGGTGACACCATCAGTGACCACAACATCGCCTAGCAACAGCTCTTCATTTTCCATGACACCATCTATCATCTCTCCACAGTCTGGTGGCAGATCATCGCCTACAATGACTTCATCTATCATTCCAGCATCATCTAGCAGCAGATCATCTACACTGACTTCATCTATCATTGCAGCATCATCTGCTCATAGCAGCAGATCATCATCTACAATGACTTCGTCTATCATCCCAGAATCCTCTAGCAATGTTACTACTGTAACAGTGGACCTCACTGGTGATGCTGTTAGTCTGACCAGTGCAGGCACAACAGAGTCAAGTGTTAATCCAGGGGATACTACTATTCCAAATATTGAAGTACATTCCACTGAATGTCCATTTGATATCAATGTAATAATAAGCACAGCTAAAAGACAAAATCTTCAAGACCCAGTAGAACTATTAAAGTGCTACTACGATCAAAATTGCATGTCACGTTTTACACTTTTATGGGTTCCTTACGGTTTGTTGGACTTGGCTGTTACTGCTAATGTCTCGGAAATAAAGCTTTGACCCCGCAAAGTGAAAATATCGGGCCTCAAAATGTGTTATTTTCGAGTCCGCCATTACGGATTTGCGTTCCGATGAGCCCGCGGTATACAAGGGATTAGAGTGCATTGTTTTGTGTTGTGACGTCATTTTCTCAACTCGCATCGAACAAGATCAACAACACAAGCCACGATTACTACAGATACAGCACAAAAACGCTTCGTTTCCTTGTCCAGCACAATGGCCAATTCATTTTCCAGCGACGAATTCCAGAGCTTCAGTGAAAACAGTGACTCGGAAAGCTCATCTGGATCGTCTGCCAACGAAGAAATCTTGAACTACGACGATTCAATAGAACCAGTTCCGACGGAAGAAGAGGCCGCTGCTTACTTGGAACAGCTAACTCTCGAGGAGGAGGAAGAGCAGACTTTGTTGAGTCGTTTTTCTGGCGAAAACGATCTCACAGATTGGTATGTAGCTGTCTTGCTTACTGTATTACTACAACAGGTATGCTATGCAAGTGTGATGCTCGAGAATCCGGCTCGATTTTTGTCCTTGCCTTCTAATTGTCACTTACCTGCACTTACATGTACTTCAATTTTCTCGGAGACTCGATGAAACCGAAAAAAATGCTTTGTTGTGTATGTCTTAACAGCGGCATACCAGAGAGATTTTGCAGTCTAATTTTAGTTCCAAATGGTTTTTTTCTGTGTGCATTATAAAGATTGGAAACGCTTTATAGTAAGAAATCAAAATTGCAACTTGCACGTGGAACAAAGGAGTGAGGCTCAGGTGATCGTTCCGTTCTTATTGATGCTAAGTTTCTTCTCAATCTCAATGTCTTTTCAGGTGCAAATGTTCAAATTGTTCCCTTGATTTAATAACTAAGCCAGAAGAATGTTGGTGCTGCATAGACATCGACAGGTGCGGTGAGAAAATGTACGAGGTGGAAAAGGACGGGGAATGTATCACCGAGCATCCAGGCTATGCTGCATGTTGCCTGAACACGTGGGCTCTTTCTACGGCTGCCATAGGCCTGAAGACTAAAGCTAAGAAGTCTTACTCGACTACAAAAACTGCAACAAATGCAGCCGAATCAGAGTAAGTGTTTTAAATAGTGTTTTCGATATTTCTTAATCATTTTACTGATAAACATGTCAAATATAAGATGAAATATAGTTTGACAAAAATTAGTTCATGTTATGTCATTTATTCCAATCTGAATATAGTCAGGTAACAGCGTCCTGTTTGATTCTACCAAAATTAACAACAACCACCAATGTTAGCGTTCATTTGTCAGTGTGACTCTTAGTATAGCCATTGCTATGTGAAACATACCTTAAATAATAAAAATGCAAGATAGACATGGCCAAAATTTCCTCATATGGCAGGGTTGAAAAAGAAGAAGTTTTCAAGTACCCATATTTTTTACTTGTTAATAATTGTTGCCTGTACTTTTCATTTTAATTCTTTAGGTTCTTGAGATCAGTAGCATATCGCCAATATGTACGGCTTGTGTATGACTATGTTGGTGCCTCAAAAAGGATTCCTCTGCCCAACTGTGTCTACAATAGCATCCGGAAAGCCTTCCCAAATGTTGATGGGGAATACACAGGCTATGAAGAGGAAGAGGGTGAGGACTAACTTTTCAAAGCAAAATTCCCGCTCTGCTGTCAACTACGCGTAAGAAAAAGCCTTGAGAAAGGTGAGTGCACGTCAACTACCAGTTGAGGAGCATTGGCCTTTCTTATGGCCCTTTCTTGGCTGTCCACACTTTTTGCATGTTGGTGCTTTTCTAGGTCTTTGTCCACCAATATTTGTAGGAGGTGTGTTTTCAAGCTGCTGTAGCTCAGCATCTGAAATAAAGAGCACAAAAAGCATCCAAATTGAAAACATGCACAGAAATGTTTGGTTTTTGCAAGATTCACTATACTGTAAGTAACATTATTATTCCTTCAAAATATTTCTTAGTTTCTGATTGGTTAAAGCCACCCACAAAATTCCCTATAACCAGCTGCTGTTTAATGATTATTGAACCGATGATGTCAAAAGTGCAACCCACTGCAAATTATTGAACCGTTGACATCAAAATGATGTCAAAAGTGCAGCCGGCTGCAGATTATTGAACCGTTGACTGAGAAAGCCTGGGGACAAGGTTGTGCTGTTTTTGGTGCGCAGAAAAACAAAGAGCGAAATGGCAAAACTCCTTTAAGAATGGGGAAATATTTTGAATGAATAAAAAAGTAATTATTGAATTCGGCTTTCGTAGGATATGAAGAATCTCGTTGAGTGTTATCATCTCGGCCTTCGGCCTCTGTGGATAACACCCTCCCTGATCTGCAGAATTCTTCATATTTTCATATGATTGCTGTGACAACATTCATTTTAGTTTTTCCTGCTACAAATTTTGTTGTGAATGTACTGTACCTGAACACGTAGGTGGGCATATAACAGTCTCCCTTTTTTTCCTAGATAGGTATTTTTCCTTTGTCTCAACCTTGCTTTCCTTATCTTTAAGCAAACTGTGTAATGGCTCTGGTACTTGTGCTGTCAGTTCATCTTTCAATACGTCTAAGTCCTCTCTTGATGTGCTGACTAGTATGTCATATATTTTGGCAACATAACCTGAAGAGTAAATGTCTAATCACACTCGGGCTGTGGATATCTTAAATTCAAAATATGTCTTGGTCAATCCGGGAAAAGAACATCCAGTGTATTGTGGTTTGCCAAGCTTTCTTTGGACAAATGATATTGCAAAATAAGGCTAAAGAAAACAACTGCAAAAATATTTCTTTTGTGTTGGTGCCATTCAGTCATTTTGTTTCACACATGCAAAGATCATACCATAATTCTGTTTGACGCGGGCTTCCCTCACTGTTCCTTCTCCCTCTTTGAACTTAGGATAAGTTACATGTAGTTTAGCATTTCCTTGGGCATCCTTTAATCTGTCCCTGTTTAAATTCCAGTTGAAATGCAGAGCCGCAAGAATAGTTCTGAAAAAAGTATTAATTGAGACAAAATAAACTTCAAAGAAATGAAGCAGCTACTGACAGATGCACTTAGAAACTGATCACTTTTGTGGTAAAAAAGAAAAATGCAAATCTTATTTTTAGTGGTCTTGCACTTAGCTATTCAAGCACTAAGCTTAGTAAGTTTTCAGGAATGCCACTGAAATGAAAGGAAACAAATATTTCATGACAAGAAACAATTCCTGCTAGTCGCAGGGTGGAGGCCTTGAACCCAGCACCTCCGGATTAGAACACCAGCACCCTAAACCATTTGGCCATACTGCCTCCACTAGACTTGTTAATAATAGTAAATGGCAATATTAGAATATCATCAGACCAGTACTTCTGAGCCACAGATTCAGAGCGTAATGTTATGCCCAGAAACCCCTTTGATTTTGTTATCTTTATTGAATTCAATTGGTGTAAAATTACCTGCTTAGCATCCCAAGATAAGAAAAGGCGAACATCTTTGGGGCAAATTGGTTTACCACAGAGTGATAACCTTCCAGGCAGCTTGTTTGCTGAATTGGGGATGCCTGCTTTATGCCCCGCAGTAGGAAGGAGTTGTTTAGTGTCTCACATAGTCTGTTGTATACCTCCGAACCTGATATATAAAGTACATTTCACTCAGGCTTAGTATATGTTATTTATAGTACTGTAATGCTTTCAACACTCTTTCGGTCTTTCGCCAAAAAAAAAAACATGCGAAAAACTCCAGACTACTAGCAATCAGTGACCAGTCAGGTACATGCAGCATTCCATGGGCTTTCCATTCCAAATGAACAGGTTAATAAACATGTATGTGCTTAATTTCTGTAAACAAAAAAAATCAATCAATTACTTTTTGTAAGCCACAAGCGTTGAGTGGTAACTGCACCATGAGCACACTTATTGAACAGCCTCTCAGGTATATTGGTGTGTTGGTTCAGTATGTGGTACTGAAAGGATTTAAACTTTGCAAGGATGACTGACTGAAGCTTTGCTTTTGTAGATGTCACTGACCAATAAAAGTGCCGGACACAGGCTTTCCTCCATCGACCAATTGCTTCCATACCTTTCTCTTTACTCAGCTTAGTTAGCAGTTTTTGTATCTCTGTAGTAATAAGAAAAAGTATATGGCAATGTCTTTTCACAGTAATCTGATCTTATTTTCCAAAGACTGTTTCTGATGTAAATTGTACAAGCAATGCTAGTTGTATTATAATCACCAGTAATACAAATTTTGAGTTTGCATTTGGTTGAGCAAACCAAACGAGCACAGATTGTAGCACCACATAACTTTGGACAAACATGCAGGCAAATAATGTTATACCCATATTCTTCAACTTCCTCTCTTCCTGTCAGTGAATTTACATTCAATTGTCATTTGTAACTTATTCTTAATTAGAATTAGAGAAACCCAATTAGTGGTTTATAACTGCTGGCAATTAATGACACTTACACAGTAAATAATTAAGTTTTTATCATCATCATCGTCATCATCATCATTATGTGTATGTGTTTTCAAGTAATTATTGTGTTAAAATATGTTTTTTCATGTTTGATCCATATTGTTGTATTGTATTTGATGTAATGATTAAAATGCTAAGATTAACATTTTTATTCAGCAACTTACTTTTCCCTATATGCCAAAGGTCAAAGAAATGGTCTATCAGAGGCTTTCCCAGTTCTTTGCATTTTTTGGGGCACTCGACCCTCATCCACTTGGCAATTTGGGAGTGCCTGTCTGAGATGAATGCTTTAATTATCATAGCTGTGCCAAGAAGGAATGCAAATGCCTTTTGGTGACCTATGAACTCCATGGCTGAACTACTTCCCGCTTGGTTAGCCTGAAGAGCAATAGAACAGCTGTTATCATGCAAGCAGTGAAGCCGATGTGCCCATCCCTCCCCCAAACATCAACTTGCATAACTTTTGGGTAGAAGTTTGATTAACCACATTTAGGGCCCGATTACAGGGCGAATTTCAGCTGGGCTGAAATTTCAGCCTGGCTACTGAAACAAATCCTCTTGAAATCAAATTGTCGATTACATGGAGAGTTTTTTCAGCCCGGGGCGAAATTCAGCCGGGGCTGAAAATCCAAGCCCGGTTTGGTCAAACCAGGCTAGGATTTTCAGCGCAGGCTGAAAAGCAGGAAATAATATGGCTGCCTGATTCTCCCGAGACTCTTCGTGCGAAATTTCATAGTTGGTGCTGAGACTAATATTTCAGCCCAGGCTGAAGTTCATCATGTAATCGCAACAAAATTTTCAGCCTGCTTAACCAGAAATTCGCCATGTAATCGGGCCCTTAGTGCCTTTCAAAATCAATGAGTACCCCATGCCACTCCAAACTACCCTGGTAAAGGAAATGAGTTAAATATAGAATGACAGGTAATAAATCACCATTATAATAGTAAGACTACACAAGGGCTGGCATATTAAATTATGAGGAAGGGTTTGCGAATGTCGTACTGAGCATCAAAACAAGACATTCTTAAAAATTTTGTATGAACAGGTATCATGCACAGATGACGATAACTTTTGAGTACCCTCTGTTCACAGTTATTCATCCCCTTGTAATAAAACCACTGGGATTTGGTTGTTATCTACATGATTGTATGTATGCCAAGTGTGCGAGGCTCCTTTTAATTGGGAAAACTATTACCTGAACTAGCACAATATGGATAATGTAGCCAATGGTGCAACAGAATATGGTGTATGTGCCATATTTTGCCGAATGGCCCATACTGTCGTGCCTGCCATCTCCAGCAAGTACCACTTCCTCTCCTGCCAATTTCTTTAGTAATTCAGCCTGGTAGCCTCGCCAGTACTTTACAATTGAGGGAACTAGCAAATGTCGTTGATGGTAGTAGTATGTGGGATAATGATAAACAAGTATACCCATGTGCTTGAACATAAGTAAGACCTTGTTTATTGAAGCCCCAGAACACAAAATGGCCAAGCTTAGCAACAAATTCCCTGCAGGGAATTTACCAAGCATATGTGGCTGGCTGGTCCATGTGAACGCATCATTGCATTTGCTGCAGGTCGATTTGATGGTTAACATCGTTCCAGACTGTGATATGGAAAGAAGTGGATTGCTGGCAAAGCACAAATTACAGGATTGGAACAGAATCAGTAGTTTTGACAGGAACACTATTGCTTTTGGTTCTTCTCGGTAGTTTTGACCCTCAAAGTTGAACCTGAAAAAATGCAAAATAAAAATTAAGATAAACAAGGAGAACAAACACACCGTGATTCTTCCAGCTAGAATAAATTACCGAGAAAGGAATACTGTACATAATATATTATAGAAAATCAATTACAGTGAAGTGATGAGGAAATGGCTCATCATCCACTACTTCCTAAGACAAAGACCTTGCCAAAGATGCAAATCACACTCTAATCTAGTTTATCAAGCAAGTCTTCATATTCAATTCACTGAACAACCATACTTTTGATTTGGCTTCTGATCACAGTCATCATCGCCTGCTTGCTCATATGCATTTTCAGCTTCTTCTGGTGTCCAGCTTGGGTCTCCTTCATCGTCTATTGCCTGACCTTCCTGTGACTCCACCTTTGGTTCATCATCAACATCCATGGCTTCATTGTACTCTAGGCCCCCATCCACATCAACTTCATCTTCATCCAGTATCAGCACTTCATCTGTTTGGGACTCTGAAATTAAGATTTTTAAACAGTGATTAGTTTTATGTTCAAAGGATGCCTAGTTTTCAACTTTTTTATGTGCATTCTGTGTGTCTGCTTAGTATATTGGTATTTGCTGTATTTCATTAACAATTATTATAATTATTTAAATTATCTTTAAAAGTTATGAGTTGCAACAAAATTCTAGGCTGTTGGAAGTAGGTCTAGTTCCTTTGATATTATCATGATCATTACAAGTTACAAGTTGCAATAGAATACTAACCTGTTGAAACTAGCTCTGGTTCTTTTGTTATTCTCTGTAATGTCTCCGTCCAGTTTGACTGGTTACCAGCAAGTTTAGATTCCATGCCCCTAAGTTGTCTCTGGAGTTTTTTCTTCTGTTTTCGCAGAGAAGCACAACTTGAACAGGGAGTAGTTTTTTGGGGCTGCAATAGAATACATGTAACTTTCCAGTCAAATAATGTTTCATACATTATGTTACGATAGACAAATTTTGGTTGATTAACAGGATTCAGGGTTTTTAAAACTAGAGGTTAAAACTTAAATGACAGGTATCTGTAAGTAAAAATTTGAAGAATCATCAATTGCAATACGTTTAAAGCCCCTTATCATATGGTTTCAGAATAAATTAATTACCTTATCAGATGCAGGATTGACTGAATTGTGGGAGGGGCACCCAGAAAGATCATCTACCTCCGTAACCTCAGTTTGAATTGATGGCAACACAGCTTCACATGTCAGCAGGCTGTTCTCCACATTTGGAGGTTCGGGAGATGTTTCTGCAGTTGCCAGATCTTGCATTGCAGTTGGTGTTGCTTTATTGAGCAAGTCAGATGATCCTGCTGTGCAAGACTGATGTCCAGATGGACTAAATACAGTGGCACAATCTGCATATTCCTGTGGAGCTGTCAGTGTGCATGTTGCTTCTGCTGTGTAAGGCAGATCAGCAGATGGATTTGCTACAATGGCAAAATCAGCATGTTCTGGCAGTGCATTTGGTGTTTCTTCCTCTGCCAAGTTTCTGTACTCGAATGGTGCAGCTACTTGACCCTCATGTTCATTAACCTAAAACATTGTGACATTTCAAATTACATCTCTGACAGCTGTATTTTATATAGTGGTACCAGTAGATATATAAATTGGTAACATCCATCCAGATTTACTCGGTTAAAAATAAGACTTCTCCAATCTGAAATAAGACAATGTAATGTTCACTGCTTCGTTGGATGTGTGGTAAGAAACAAAACAAGACTTATAATATTCACTCACTGGTTCCAAGTCCATTGCATTGCTGCTGTGGGCGCCTGATGAGATGCTGCCTTCCTCGCTGTCTTCCAACAAATCGTTTAAAACCTTAGAGAGTAAAAGATAACATAACCAAACGAAAATGAAACTGGGGTCTCTGCAGTTAGGGATATCACTTCTAGTAAGAACATTTACATTACGCACACTTTGCTGGGTGCAGCTAATGCACATAGCTTAGAAATATATTTGCTCAAGAAAACGATCGAAACGAACAGAACTCTTTCCTAAACATCAAAGACTACCTTGTGTAAAGTAGACTTACAGATGAGTATGAAAGCGCTTTCCCTTGTGTTAGTTTGAACAGTTTATCCCACGAGCTTTCGCGCAGGCTAAAAGTGATGCTTTTGAAATGCTTTGGAATGACAAGAGCTTGTTGTGTCAAACACATAATTATGCTCGCTCAATAAGTTCCGTTATCTGAAACACAACGTTAAATGATAAGGAATACAGTTTGTACAAGTGCTGGACACGGTAGAGAGAAATCGCCATAGATCATCACATAATAATTTTAAGAACAGACAGTATGAGAATTTTCACACCTTTCGCGTGTTTGTCGTAATCTTAAGCTTACCTTTTGCCGCTTTTTCTCCATCATGCGGAGACTTCTTTTAGATTCAACGTCTGTTGTTCGCTCTCCTTTTTTCCATATGGTAGGCAGGGATCCAGGTTTTATTTGCCTGCGCTGACTTGGGTCGAAAGCCCTAGTAAAACAGCTTTCTTCGAAGTGGACCGAGCAAATAACAAAACGCGTCTTCGGGAGCGGATGAAAATTCTTCCTCTTCGTTCTAACAAACCGGGCCCACGCATCTCTCGTATTTTTGTCGTTCGGACTTGCGTGTAGCGCGATTCCTGCCGCTCGATTAGATCCATTGCTACAGTCCTGGACAACACAACGACTTCCGACCATTGAAAGTGCTAAGAAAAATCCGCAAAACGAAAACAGCAGCTGATCGAAGTTGGCGAAATCGTATGAGAAATTAGCCATGTGGGCTTTGACTTGAGAAAATGACGTCACACGCTCTTTCCCGCGAAATCTGGGTGACCCGGCCTCTGTTGTCATGGGAAACCATCTTCCATTGGTAACCAGGCTGATGGAACATTACAGTTCAATGGCGGATCAAAATTAACGAAGTTTGAGCGCAAAAAAATATCACTTTCCTTCGTCATAAAAGGATATGCTTTGGAAATCATGTACTTTAGGTCATTAACTACCAATCCAGCGAAAATGAAAGGTATTCGGAATTTGATCGTAGTAGCACTTTAAGGTTCCTTCAAGAGAGGATTGTTAAAGGAAGACAACTAGAACTAACCTCTTGTGAAGAAACGTGTGATGGGGAAACAAACTTTATCACTGTGGACAGGGACAGAGTACTTGAAACAACCTTCAGTGATGACTACACATTGACCTTTAAAGTGGATTTTATGGGAGAAGAGTCTGTTGACCTTGGAGGGCCACGCAGGGAATGGATCAGACTAGTTAATAGAGAAATTAAGGCAAAGTATTTTGATAATGGATTAAGACAATATTGTGCACAAGATTACTTTTATGTTGGTATCATGATTGCAGTGGCAATGTTGCAGAATGGTCAAATGCCAGCATTTATCGAGGAGAACATTTTACAGGAGATTCTTTTACCAAATAAAAGTCTTGACCCTTGTATTAGTGAAATACAGGCTGGCCTTGAGAAGCTGGGCATGTTATCTGCCCTGCAACAACTTCCCACACTCATTTATTTGCTGAGACCAGGTTCACAGCACAAGATTACTGTCCCTAGGTTTCTGAAAATGCTAAAGCCAAACTTTTCTGACGAAGAAAGGAATGCAATCAGATTTGAGAAAGAAGTCTATCAGTTGTTTGTAAGATACGTCAGAGAAGTTGCAAGTGGCCGACGGTCATGTGGGAAGAGGAAACTTGAGTTGTGCCACATTCTAGAGTTTGTTACAGGTGCCTCTGAAGAACCAGTTCTTGGATGTGGAATGGATTCATCAATAGAATTTGACCTTCCTATCATCACAAGTGTTGGGGATTCCACTGACCAAGAGGAAGGTGTCCAAGATTCCTCTGCCCAAGAGGCAAGTGTCCAAGTCTCTACTGCCCAAGGGCCAATCCTCGAGCAAATAAGTGTTGAAGAATCCACTGACCAACAGAAAAACCCCATGGTACGTGCAGGTTTCACACCTACCGCTCACACTTGTAGTGGTATGTTGAGTCTTCCAAGACCAACCCATGAGGTCCTGTTGCCTCCTCAGCAGAGGTTGTTTGACATTTATGATTTGGCATTTTCACAGCCTTTCTTTGGTAAACTTTAAGTCGCTTAGATAAGATTTTATATTTCCAGAAAATGTTCTTTTCTCTCCATGGTTCAGTGGATATTGAGTGTGTTTAAAGAAATTACCATGACTTCACCATGATGGTAAGGTGACTCGGCCTCTTTTTCTGGACAATTTTTCCCTAATAAATTCCCATAGGACTTTATTCCCCATCCCTACAGAATTTAAAAATTCGATCTCTGACTGGGTATGGATATTCTTTGGTAGCACTCGTGGTTCTTGTTTGTTAGCCCTGTTCATTTTTGTGTGGCTTACACGAAGTGTGTAGCATTTTGGAAACTTGTGTTATTCCGACTAGTGTGTCCTGTCAGCGTTTGAACTCTAACCCAATCGTGACTTTGCTCAGGAACACGCTTAGAACACTCTCCTGTTATCATGTTGTTAATTGAACTGTAAGTGGACCAGTTCTGTTGTTGAGGAACAATGAAGAACATTTTGGAAACTCGAATTAGTTAAACTTTTGCGTTATCGTAGCGACTGAACTCTAAGCCAATTGTTAGGTTGTTTTGTTGACCAACAGTCACACATTTTGGAAACGCGAATTATTTCAACTTTTGTCTTGTTATTGTGTTAGAAATCCTGCATGTTTTGAATCATTTTCTCATCATCTCCCTTAGAATTTCCTCCCAAGCCTGCTCGATGAACTGTGGATAGCACACCTCCTTTGCCGTTAGCTGAAGAATTCCTGTGAATTTTCGATCGATCGATCAATTGTTTTGAAAACATCCGAAACTAGCCAATCAGAAGAGGCCGTTCCCACGGCCAAGTAAACATTGCAACACGATCTGACAGAAATCGGCTGGCAGCATTGTAATTGCGGTTCAAAACAGAAAATTTACCCTCACTTCTCTGCTCCAAAGACCACTTCAGAAGTGTTTCATCCAATTCAGAATACTTTGGCGAATAAACAGCCCATTGCGTTTCATTTTTTGGTTACATTTTTAGTTGACCATTGAAGAGGTTCGCTTGATCTTTTTGCCAGCGACGAACCATGGATTCACCGATCCCGTATTCACTCCAGCCGTAACTACTTTTATTTGAAAGCTAAGTTTTACGAAGAAGGACGGGCTTCGCTGAGAAAAACAGAACAAAGCTAAAGACTGAACAAGAGAGAGAATTCCTAGGAGCCGAAATCGCATCTTTTGTTGAAAACACACAGTTCGAAGCTTTCCTGGATGTTCAGTTTCAGTTCAGTTTATTATTTAGCCACAATTAAATACACATCACGAAATAATAAATACATTTATAAATTAATAGAAGCGGCAAGGAGGGCCAAAAGAAACCACAAGGCTTATACGAGATGGACCTCCTAAATCCTAGAATATAAAACACAAACTTTTATATATAGGCTAGCAGATGAATAAATAAAAAAAAATTAAGTATGTATTCTTGAGAAATGAAATTCGTGGCAAAAAGGATCGATGCAATCCAATACAGGTTATTACCACGATAAATGAAAGGATGGAATTTTTGTTTTCGTGAATAAAGGAATGGTAGGTTGAAAACATACCCTGAACACTGTTTTCGTTTTTTGCTGTTCAATAACACGATCTTTCTTTATACTGTTATACTTTCTTTATATTTACTTTATACTGTTTCAGGAGTATTTCTTTTAAAGCTTAAGGTTAGTCACGCTTTGCGTGCGCGTTCGCACACCCAGTGTGTTGTGCTTTTTCGCACACAACTGACACGCAGCTTTTGTTTTGAAGCTTGACACACTTTTTTGTTCGACTGCTCACGCTTCTTTCTTCGGCCTCGCACGCTTAATTGTGTTTAGTGTGTCCCGTAAAACAAAAGATCCACTAATGAGGCAAGTTTCAGAACACGCTTTAAGCGTGCTAAAATCGAAATCTATTGTTTTAAGGTGGAAGCGTGTTGTGAGTGTGCTATCACCTTTGTCCCTGTTTTCCCGTGGAGGGTCACAATTGAACTCTAAACCAATCATTAAAACATTTATAAATGAATGCGTGATATCCAAACAGTTACTTCTTACAATGTCCAGAATTTAGTTTCCGTTTAACTTGTGTTCAATTTCATCCAAAGGTTACAACCTTTGTCACCACCTTTTTTCAGCTCATAACTTTCCCTTAAATTTTCAATTAAATGTTTCAAGTCGACTCGTAAGCCACACATGTACGCATTGCGGACCTATTTTTCTTGTTTGTTGTTTTCAGTTGAGTTATTTTTAATACCATATAGAGTCCTAAAGCGATGACGTCACGTTTCCATGACGCCAAAAAACTCAGTTCTAAACAAACCCGCATTCCTTTTCAAAATGGCGACGCTTTCAATCGCGTCGCTGCTTTCCCATTTTACAGATGAAAGGAAGTCGATCCAAAGGGGAGAAAATCATTATAAATCGGACCATGTTGAGTCACTGAGTTACGATGATGGAATTTTGCGCGGAGAAGTTCATGCGAGTATGAAAAATAAGGTTTATAAAGTCACGGTGAGTCACTCGTTCGAAAGTTTTTCGTAAGCTAACAGGCTGGCGTTCGTTTACGTATAACGACGGCCGATCTGTAATCTTAGACACATATGAATGATCGTTTATTTTAAACCGTTGCAGATTTACTTGGATGAACAACAAGAAATTAAGAAAACGGAATGTGAATGTCCAAGAGGAGCATTCAAATGCGCCCACGCGGCTGCTCTTTTCATTCATGGTATCCATCATCTGAGCCGTACAGACGTGGAATGCCAGTGGCGAAAGCGGAAATCAAACTCATCGCTCTCAAATCAAGCGGTTTCTGAACTGTTTCCTCCGCCCAAAAGATACTGTTCCTTGGCAAGGGGGCCGACCCATGCAGATCGCTCTGCATTGTACGAGGACCTGAAGAAGTATGGGAAGTTCACTGGACTTTGCTCAGTCCTGAGCCAACAGTCATCAGCAAGTTGCCAATGCCTACCATCGAGGAAATAATTTACTCTGAAGAATTCCTTCGTGCTACAGGAATTGAAGAGCAGTTGGACTGTTTGGTTCGCTGTTCAAAACTAGACGAAGAAAAAATCTTAAGGGTCAGCGAGCTAACAGTTGGTCAAAGAAACAACCCAGCATGGCATGCTGCAAGAAGAGGTCGACTTACCGCTAGCAACTTTGGCTCCGTCCTTAATGCTAAAAGAGTCACCCCTTCACTACTGAAACATCTTCTCGGTGAGTACGATTTGTCGAGAGTTAAAGCAATCCAGTGGGGGGTAGACAATGAAGATGAAGCCATTAAAGCATTCACCCTCAAAACAGGAAAATCCGTAAAAGAAACTGGTATCTGGTTTGATTCTTCTGGAATTCTTGGGGCATCCCCAGATGGAATTGTTGATGATGACACTGTTTTGGAAGCGAAGTGCCCATACACCGAACGAAATCATACAATAGAAGAGGCTGTGAAATCAAAAACATTTTGCCTTGAAAAAAGTGAAAGTGGACAGGGTTATGCATTGAAGGAAGACCATGTGTACTGGCATCAGGTGCAGGGAGAAATGTACTTTTCATGCAGAAAGTTTTGTTATTTTGTTGTATGGACCACCAAAGATGTAGTTATTCTACTAATAGAAAGGGATGACACATGGGCAGCCAACATCCCACGCTTAATTCAGTTTTACTATGACAATTTATTCCCAAAAGTAGTGGAAGGAGAATTGTAATAAATTATTGTACCTTATCTAATAAGTTTGCAGGTTAGCTTCATACTCTCCCTTCAATATTTTCCCTTCCCCTTAAAATGTCTTGTGACCATCCTTAAGCTCATGGGAGGGTGAGGATATTTTATAGAACCTTGCTATTTCCAAAATAACTTGAGTGTAAATAAATTGTTCATTACCAGATGTAAGTGAAAGGGAAATATTTAAAAGCTGGCTTCTATTCCCATAAGTCAATTTAAGGCATAATAATAATAAACTAGTAGTAATCAAAGATCAGAGAGTGCGTTCGACGATTTCGATTCACTTGGCTGCATTTTGATTTGGTTTCCCGAAATTCAAGCTTTCTTTAATACTGAAATCAACATTTTAAATATCAGTATGAAACTCTTAACATAACTGTAGTTGATGAACATGATTTTTTCCGATTTATTCATACAAATACAATGTTTGGAGTTTTTTGCATTGCGTGACACCGCTATTCACGAATAACAAAGCTGCATGCAGTCAGTGTTTCGAAAACCACAGACTGTGTATGAATATCATTTCTTTGTCGCCCAACAAATGCACATGCAAGCTAAAATGCAAACATAAAATTGACGATTACAAAGACTGTCACCGCACTGATCGAAATCTGCTGTTATATATTCGCACCAGGAGTTGTACAATCTTCGAAAGGCTGATTTGAACAGTAGAGCGTCACAACCCTGTACGCGGGCAGACGTTGAATCTCCAATGAAAAGAAACACAGTCCAGAATTCGACAACAATCCGCAAAAGCACAATCAAGAACTCGACAATCCACCAAGACGCGAAGCAAGAACGTGAAACTCGACTCCGCTAGAAACGAAGCACATGGTCGACGGAAATGACGTCATTTGCCCCTGAAAAAAAATGTTCGGGGGGGCCAAAACGGACTGTACCTACACCACCAAAATCTCGATTCAAACTGGTTTATAATGCCTTCTCCTTTCGTCGAACGCAAAAATACTTTTATATCCAAAAGAAGTTGAAGAAGAATTTTTGTAATGTTTTGCATTTCTTTAAAAGTGGTCAAGTGGTACACTGTAAATATTTGTAAAATTGTTTGGATGGTAATGATAATTTTCAAAAGTACTGAAAAGGGGAATATTTTGGTCCATTGTTTGTCATTTGTTAAGACATGTTAAGTTTATAATGTTCACTATTCCAAAGTATGTGAATAAAAAAATGTTCTGTTCAATTTAAGGTAACATGCAGGGTTGTCACTTTAAAAAATGTGTAGGGTTTGGGCCCGAGGGGGGTACTTGGGTCAGTTTTTGCTGGGTATTAGCCGCTGGCATCTCAGAACGCCAACCCCACTTTAGTCTATTTTTGGTCCAAAATAGACCCCATCTTAGTCACTTTTGGGCAAATTTTTCCTCGGTACCCTCAAAGTCTCGAAAAAGTGCGACCCCATTCTAGTAACTTTATTGAAAATCCTTAAGAAGAGGACCCCATTATAGTCAACCGGGTCGTGAAAAGGCAACCCCATGCAGCAGCACATCCCCAGTAGGCCCTTATGAGGGAGTACCCTCCGGGGGTTTGGGATGGGAATTGCCTAAAAAATTATGTATACTTCTATTTACATGTAGCTAAAACATTACATTATTTTATTAAATGTAATTTCAGCTTTGAAAAGTAATCAAGAACTCACTGAAATGTCATTACAGAACTATTCAAACACCATGTCCTCACATCCTTCCTTGATTAATGGGAATTGCAAATTTACGAGAGCAGCACACAACTGAAACAGCACATCTGCATAGCAACGTAGGTATGATGGGATAAAACTTAAAATTCTAAAGTCTTTCAGCCTGGCATTAGCTCTTTCAACATGGATCCGACATCTTGCTATAGCCTTTGTAGCCCTTGCCTCGCTTTCAGTGAAAGTACCTCTGTTCAGAAATGGAGGTATATTTACTGACACTCCATGGGGAACAATGTCCTGGATGAGAAATCCCTTGTCAGCAAGTATCATATCCCCAGGGGTTAAGTGTTCGATGAGGCCTGATTCCTGCACAATGGCTTTGTCTGAAATAGATCCTGGGTAAAGCTTACTTACATACGTTATGACAGCATTTGGGGCAACACCAACAATTACTTTGAATGAATTCATTCCACGATAGGATGAGTATGTTGCATTTTGCTGACTCATAAGTCCAGGCGCTGCAACCTCAATATCAGTGCAGTCTATGACTATCCGACAAGATCCATATTGACTAAAAGATGATGGCGCTGATAGTTTGTTTTTGTCTCTTGAGGGAATGGTCGTCATTATGTCTTTAAATAAAATTTCATGCAACACATGAATAAATGTAGTAATAATGTTAGCAATTGTAGCAACACTACAACCAAATAGCTGAGCTATGTGTAGGTTGGTATAGCTCTGCCTGACTTTCATTAAGGTAATAAAAATCTGGTCCTCAAAGGATATAGATTCTACCTTCCAGCCCCCAAAATAATTGATTGAATCTTTAAACCTTGATGCATGTCTCACTACAATGTCAAAGACTTCCTTTGTTGGAAGCCCAGTTTCCATCCTAATTACATCTCCTGGCAGCTCTGTTACAGTGTAGCACTTGTTCTTGTATTGTAATCTTTCTTTTAGATTTTGTACCTCTCTTTTTGCAATGTCAAGTTCCGCCTCAAGGATAACTTCTTGTGCTGATTTTTCCACTGGTTCGTTCTCATTTTCAGCTGTTAGAAGTTTATTTTGTTGAGCATGTTCAACCAATTCAGCGATTGTGCATGTCTTCTCCTTCACAGTCTTTTGTTTTTTTGGAGGAGATCCCCTTTGCTCAGGAAATAGTTTGTCTTTGTTTCGCTCGAAAATTTCTGGGCCGTTTGACTTCTTTCCCTCTCTAAAATGACAGCTACACACCCTCGAGTGCTTGCTGGGCATTCTGTCTTCTCTTCTGTAGAAGGAGATATAAAAAATCAACTCGTGTTATTGTTTACACCTACAAACCACTTTTGCTTATGCATGGTGAAAACAAGAACGTGGTACAAAATTCAGGCTTTTAACACATCAGCTCACTCTCTTACGTAAGGTAAAGCAAAGCATGTGGAAAGTTATTGAAATTAAAGCATTAAAATTAATAAATGATTTTAAAAACACTGCATACTGCGTACGTGCAGACATTTGTCGCGTCTTCAGTCCAGTTCCGAGTCGCACAAAACTGCCGTATTTTACGTTGTTTTTAAAAAACGATGATTAGGAATACCTCCGGGGAAACCGTTACTAACCTTATCAGACGGATCCATCGTTTGTATTCGTGTTCTTCCTTCTTTTCGCTCAGAAATGAGAAGAATTTACAAGTGTGGCTCTCCGATGCATGGTTGCACGACGGCGAAAAGCAATACACCATTTCCTTCGCTCAAGATATATTTCTTCAAACAAAAGCGATAATCTTAGCTTGTAATTGACCTCTTAACTCTCTGTTCCTCTTTGTGGCGTCTTTTGTTGTAATTTTTAAAGGGTTAATAAGGGTTTTGACCTCAATACAAAACGATAACAAAGATACGTGACCCACGCGCAAGAGATATCGGATTTGTTTAGAACTGAATTTTTAGCGCCATGGCAACGTGACGTCACACTTTAGGACTCTATTGGACATGTTAAACGTTGCAATGATGTTTATGATGAAAACTCCGGTTTGTTACAAGGAAAAGGAATGATAGTAGAATAGTGTCTTTTTAAGCATATGTTACTTCTTTGAGATGTTAGGTCAAAGACAGCCTACAAAATTATTCAAAATATCATTTTTTGTCATCTACAAAAAGTAGAAATTGTTATCCATACAGAGAGTTAAGGGCCCATTAACTGATCTTTTTCCACTGTTGCTAAGGAAAATTTATTATGATGTATCCCTGTCATATTGTTTTCTCACAGGATTTAATTGTTTTCTGATTGGCAACATCAATGATGATGTCATCAGGCCACTCCCATGGTCATGTGACTAGTTAAGAAGAAGTCTAAAGGCTCATAAACTAAATGTAAATTATTTTTATGTTTCATTATTAAAGTTAAATTTCACTTCCTTAGCAATGCATGGAAAGATTGGTTAATGGGTCCTTATTCATCAAATTCAGAAGTCAACAATGTGCATTGTAACCCTTAAACAGGTGAAATGTTCACATCTTAGTCCAATAACATACTAATAAACTTATTTCTGAAACAAAACAGAAAACATGTCAGGCAAGGCTTATAGGCTAACTAAAGGTATGACCGGGTATGGTTAAAATATATACTGTCACCTTCTTGGAAAAGAAATCTAACAGGGGTAAATTTAAGGACCGTCCCTCATTTACTTCACCATCAATGGATTACATTTAATGCCTGTTCATTCGTGACTGTCCTCAACGCAAAGTTAAGAATAATGGTCTATTGAAATTTTAGCCTGATAAAGAATGAATAAACTCTACACATTGCTTGAAAATGTTAACTCCACAGTTGTCATCATTTGGTAATGACCTTGGCATTTGGGTTAACTGTTCATCAGATAACTCAATTGCTGGTGGGATAACATTAACCTGGTAATCTTCTTCTTCAACTGACACCACACCTTCAGGATCCACTCCAAAAGTCATCAATTTCTGCTGGTGACAGTGCAGTGTGACCAGAATGCATGTTCTCTAACATTCCCCTTTCCCACATTTGCAAGGGTGACTGGTTGTTTTCAGTTGAAACTGGATGATTGTTCATTTGCTGAATAAACTCTTCCAAGGATCTATTGATCCTGGGAACAAAGACATGATGAAGACTGAACAAGTGAACATCATCTGATACGTCAAGAATGCTTTCATCTTGCATTGCCTCAAAAATGCGCGCGTAAAAGGTCAACACCCCAGAGTAGACATCTCGATGAGCTCTTTCAACTCTGGAGTTGTGTACTGAGGATCCAGTAATGATACTTCCTCTGCCTTGTCCACGGTGTTCTATCATGTATTGGCCAACATAAAAGTTCTCCATACCGTAGTCACATCGAACACGTGATGGTAGTCCCCACTGTTCCACTCCATTTTGGAACAAAGAAAGGACTGTATCAGCCCTGTTGTTGTTGCAACAGGAAGCATATATTAGCAATCTGGTCTTGCCATCAATACAAACATGAGTTATCAATTTGTATCGTATTAGTTTGTGGCCAGAATCAATATGCCAAAGGCTGTTAGGGGTTGGCACAAAATATTTTCTGCGATGGATTGTCATCCTCCACCGCAAAGCAGTGCCAACAGGGTCAACCCGACGTAAGCACTCACTGACTGTCCATCTTTGAACTCTTAAACCACGGCTTCTCAATGCACCAATGAACCTCCTCCTTCCAATATTAGGGGTGACGGGGCCTTCACGTGAGTTACCTGTTACACTTGCAAGAATCTAATCTAATTCATCATCTGTTATATCTGAATATTTTTCGAGTTCGTCACTTAATCCAAACTCTCTGCGCCTCCGCTGGATGGTTGAAACACTCACCTGGAGCATATCTGCTATTTTTTGCCAAGAAAAAAAACAGAGAGCGCAAGTGTTCCAGCTGATCCTTGGAGATGTCATATCGTCTCCGTCCAGCTCCAAACTGTGTTGTTGTCACAGATGTAGAGTAGGCAAGGTCAGAGACATCACCTTGCTCTTTGTTCTCTGTCTCAACTGGAATCTGAGCCACAGATTCCCTTAAATTGACCATTTCGGCCTTAGATTTCACGTGGAGTGTCACGTGACTTTTGATGTAAACAAACCGCGAAAGTTCGGACATCCGAATTGAAGCACGTACTATACGTGTAGCAATTTCCGAGTCTCTATTTCGAATTCCCTTCACTATTAAAACTTTCCCCCGCTTTAAATCTTTCAAAATCGAATAGTTCTATGTTCAGAATACCATAGCAGAGGAATAACACCGACTTCAACGCCATGAATGTGACAGAAATTCGAAGATTCGGCGAGGGCACATGTTGCGAATAGTGTACGAACAAAATGGTCACGACTAAAAGGTGTGCTTATGGTACTTGTAAAAATGATTCGAGATACCCTGAATCCTGGAGAAGAAATGCAAACGGCGATCCTGTCAATTTCTTCCATTTTCCTGGCGCAAAGAGGCAAATGGAGCGGAGGCAGAGGTGGATAACGGCATGCCATCGCGGCGACTCGTTCGTGTGTACGAAAGATAGTTACATATGCAGTCTTCATTTTGTCGGTGGAAATGGTCCGACAAAAGAGGATCCTGATCCTATATCTGCCGTTGCTAGCAGGGAAAAGGTAAGTTCATCGAGTTATGCTTTTTAATATTGTTCGCCGTTTCAGTTAAAATTTCGTTCCGTGCCCAGGTATCACGACTCAATCGTAAACGAAAGGCATCTTGTGAACGAGAGGCTCACAAAGAGCGAAGCAAGAAGATTTGCCTTGAACGATCAGCAGCGAAAACTCTGTTGACGCTTAATCGTCAAACGGGAAAATCAAAAGACGAACATGCCGCTGCCAGTGCCCTGTTAGATCTGGCAACAGAGCCAGTGATGAGCTCAGGAGAGCCCGATGAAGAAAGAAATGATGACGAAGAAAGCACGCCTGAATTCGAACTCGGAGAGCAAACCGACGAGTTCCCTGAAAAGATGGAGTCACAAATCAACGTCCACACACAAACTGATGAAAAACAACTAAGAGAATGCAGCACGCAAGTTAGTGAGACATTTTCAGAGACTGAACATATTTTCCTACTTGTTTGTTTCGATGCTATTTTCGTAACGTATGATATACTGCTGTGTATGTTAATTTTACATCAGACTTCAGGCACGGACGAACTGTTAAAGAATTTATTCATGGAGAGAGTAATGAATCCGAAGAAAACCTACCACTACACAGGTAAAAAAAATAGATATACTTGTATCTCGATTATATATTATAGTGTAAACAACAGCAGCAGCCGAACACTGTTTGATACAAAAGCTAAAACATCACTTATAATTATGTAATTGCAGTAGTGTTTACATATCATAGGTATGACAAGGGAATGTCTAGAGCTGATTTACAGTGAAGTGGAAGAAAAGAGTAAACGGATGAACATGTGGAAGGGTTCACGAAAAACCAAGACAGGAAAAATACAGGATAAGTACTTGAAGGTAAGTGTAATATTGTATCTCAGTTCCAGCCCAGACGTCCACCCTGCTGTTCTTATGCTTTAGGAATAAGTATTCAACATTTTTTTGTTTTTCAGAAAAGACAAGAGCAAATCAAGTTGACAACTAAAGAGCAATTTGTATTTACCTTAGTGCGACTTAGAAGATACCCAAGTCTGGAAATGCTATGTGATGTATTTGGCATTACTGCAGGAACTGGAAGCCAAATATTTATTACGTGGGTCTTGTTTCTAGAAAAGGAATTGAAATTCCTTTTACCCTTTTCGACTAGAGATGATCTGACTGGGGTATCTAAACCACACTGTTTCAAAAAAAAATCCTTAACTAATCTAAGAGCAATAATAGATTGTACGGAATTCTATGTTGAAAAACCCTGTAAGCCCTCCAGCCAAAGAGCTACGTACAGTCAATACAAGTCCGCGAATACATTTAAGTTACTAATTTCAATGTCTCCCATTTTGCATTTTAATTTTGTGTCAAAACTATACAGTGGCAGTATCAGTGACAAGGAGATTGTAAAATCCAGTGGTTTCTTGGATCACTTACAGCCAGGTGATGCTGTAATGGCTGATAAGGGATTCAACATACAAGATTATCTAGCCTTGCGTGAAACTGTACTTATTGCACCCCCAATCATGCGCAAAAATAATGTTTCTGCAAGAGCATCAACTGCTACAAGACGGGTTGCAACTGCAAGGGTTCATATTGAGCGTATAATAAAGCGACTCAAGTCATTTAATTTTTTAAGGGGAATTATTCCACTTACGTGTAAACCTTACATTAGCTCTGCTGTCACTGTCTGTGCAATACTAGTGAATTTACAGCCATCCATAATAAAGGCAGGCACAAATAAATCGTAATTCCTAAGAGTGGTTGCAAAAACCTAGAATACTGCTATCCATTGGTGGTTATTATCAATTTAACGTTGCACCAGTGTTATATAAATTATTCACTCTGTATGTATAGTTCAGCTCAAAATAGCTTGTTCCTGGACAGTTACTCTGCCCTGCATACCTCAGTTAACTTTTTTTATTTATTTACAAATAAAGCCTCTAGAAAAGTTCTGGTCAATGTTCTCTTGGTTTCAGCATCTTTAGGATCAAACCACTGATGTTCAGCATTAACATATCCATTCGGATTACTTTCATAGACCTTTAAATCCTATGGGATAAGGCAACATGGGTTAGAGAAACTTCTATAACCATCTAAAGAACATAAAATTTGTAAGATACAGGATTTGATTTTTTTTTTATTATTTTCAAGATTTAACAAGTCAAAAGGGTTTGTTTAATGTAATGATTATTAACCAACATCTACCTTCAGGAAATGGTCAAAAAACAGGAACAGGTGAAACCCACAGTTGTTGCTTCCTGGCAACTGTTGTGGTACCTGGAAATAACACAAGTATGCCAGTATAATTTTCTTGAGAGCGTGCATGCTATATGGCTTTGCTGTACTAATAAAAATATTTATATACTATTGTATTTCTTTTTTTATAAAATAATAGACAAGTCCATATCATAATAAATGTTCATTATATATATAGATGTACCTTAAGCACATGATTTGAACGCTGGCTCGTCTTTGAGGGTATCCCACTGGATGTGCTCAAATGATCTAAGAAGCTAATTTAAAAAAATAGCGATGCCCAAACTTAGCCAGGGTAAAATGTATTACTACAATTCTGGCCAATCAAAGAACTCATATGGTTTGTGGCCCTGTAAAATTAGACAGACAAAAAATACCTGTTGATGTTGTGGATTTCTTCTTGCCGTATACGGATGTCCCATGTCAGTGAGTCCATTATCAGAAGGTGCCTTCAACAGAAATGCCATTTACAATATTAATTCAGTGTATAAAAAGTTATGTTTGTTATACGCTTTATAACCTGCAAGATGCCATGTAGCAGTAACTTAAAAAAAAACTCTAACTCTTGAACTCTTAACTACAATATTCCTGCACTAATAGTTCTTTGCTTACCATGGTGTTAAGACAGCCAAGAGCCAATGCAAACTGGAAAAGAAATACAAATTACTGATGTCAATTTCTTAACTCTGGTTGGAATACAATTAATTAGACCATTTTGTCTAACATTTTGTATAGAATATTTCTTACCTTCTATTGATTGGAATGAACACATATTCATTGTTTAGCAGTTCTTTCTTAAAAAACTTCTCTGCTGATGTCAGCCGAACCATTCTGAAAATAACAGCAGCATTATATGTCAATTATAAACAGTTAATGTTATCAAGAGAATTTGTAATATTTTAGTATTTTTCAAGTATAGTAATTCGTACCTTGAGGATCTTTTACCAACATCTTGCTCCCCACATAGAGTGGAATAGAAAAAGGTACTAACAATGGGATGTATACATTGGGGTAGTTGCCTGAAACCACAACACAACATCATTATAGCTGCTTATATCTGTTGGGGTTTCATGCATGCACACTTGAAAATGAAACTGTAATACTGCATGAGCAACAAGAAGTACATACACTAAATCAGCAACTCACTTGAACAAAAACAGAACTATTGTGTCAGTGATCATTTCCTCTGGCTGGACAGTTTGCACATCTGCCTTGTAGATTTGCAGACCAGAAAGTTGAACACTTTCTGGAGATGTGTCAGGGGTACTGCACTGTGATAAATCTACAACCTGATCTGATTGACTAGGACAGCTGTTGCCTTGGAAAGTCCTGTCATCTGCAGAGTTTGTCTCTTGGGAAGTAGCTGGGGAAGTGCTGTTTCTGTTCACTTCAGACATGGGCAGCTGAGAAGAGCTGCTCTGTTGTGAGCAACTGGTGTCTAATTCACAGCATACCTCCTCTGATAAATCTAAAAAGCAAAACCATAGCAACATAAGGTTCTTCTAAACCCATGAGGAGGCACAGTACAAAATTGTGATAGAACTGTTCAAAGTGCAGTGACTGGCTGAAGCTTTTAATGACTGTTGATAAATTTAATTTGTGAGTTTATAGATGAAGAGTACTTATTTGATTGACAAAAATGAAATACTAAAATAGTAAGAGAAATAAGAGTACATGTACCTGGCAATATTGTCTCGGAAACTTCAGCCATCATAAAGGGGAGAACCTTACTAATCCAAAACTTCTCCAGTTTTTCACATACTTTGGACATGAAACTTGGGTTGTAGGGGACCTCAACTACAAAGATTCCTTTTTTTGTCCACACAACCAAAATAGCTAAAGTCAGGCCACTCACAAACATTTGAAGCTGAACTTGAAAGTAGTGCTTTGAAGTAGGCTTCAAAGCAAACTTACTTCCATCTTTAACACCACCAATTTCTGGGGTAAGGAAAGCTTCTTTTGGGTGCAGATCTCTGTGTTTCCAGGGGCATTTGTACTCCACAACTTTGAATGGACACAAATCAGAACACTGACATTGCTGGATATTGTCCAGACTTGCGCCAAGGAATGGCTTTGACTTGGAAATGAGAAAGCCTTTAGAGACCAGTTCCAGTTTGTGGTGGGTATGGCTAACAACTCGCTGATATGCCCTGCGAGCACTTTCCTCGTGAAATAAACCCCACTCCCTGGCATTTTGTGGTTCCATTTCTTGCTGTTGATCAGCGTTAATGTGAGGTGTCTTGCCTAATGCAATATCTTCTACCAGCTTTGCAACATTTTCACTTTCATTTCTCTCAAGTGCCTCCTGCCTGGTGAAGACTCTCTTGCATTTTGACGCTGTGATGAAACCTACCTTGTGCAGATACCACTCCTCACATTTCCATTGCTTCGAGGTCATACTCTCAACCAGCTCCATTTCCGTTTCACTAAAGGAAAGCAAGCTCAGAACTTCTTCAGGTGAAATGTGGGGGTAGTCTGTCAGGAGCTCTTGCAGTTTAGTTTTCATGATACTCGTTTTGTTACTGGTAGGTTCGTTACAGGGATCGGTGTCTGCTTCTGGGCTGTAATAAAGTTTTTTGAGTAAGGGCAAGATAACAGGTGTACCAGTCTTTAATTGGCATAACTTTTCGGTAAATAGTCTAAGGTGCTCTTCGTCGTGGGGATCAGTATCTTCTGGAGCACGGACATCAATCTCGATGTTTTGAGGGAACGAGTGTGTACGTTTCATTTTTTTATGAGAGGGCTTTTTAGCTTTCTTGATCTCCAAATTCTTCACTTCGCACGCTTGCGTATCTGCTCTTGGTCTTTTAACCCAGATGCATGGGGTACTGGTCACACTGTCTTCACCACGAGTGTTTAACAAATCTTCTAGGGCATACATGGCAGCAGCAATGTGCTTGCAACCCCCGTCTCGACCACCTTTACACTTACATCTCGCCTGAAGTACACTGCCTCGGTTCGCACCTCTACCCTCAAGAATAAACCAGAGATCGTAGAACTCCTTTCCTTCATCAGTTTTCATTTTCATGAAAGGCCGCACTTTGGCTACATAAATATGAATGCCCTCTTGATTCAACTGAGCAGTTAGTAAAGATTCCACATAGCCGTCATTGAATAATCGATAATCTTCAAAGGACTTGTAAGCGGCGAGTCCCTGCTTGTCGTAATCAGTGGAATGGTAAATGAGATAGTTGAAAATATCGTACAATCCAAACGGCGGCGACGAATTGAAGTTGTTCACCGTCTTCACGGAAAATGGGTTGGGAATTAACATATCATGAATAATTAATTTGTCTGCATCATTGGTTTGATCTTTTTCAAAGTTTGGGTCCACTGGCAAAACCATTCTTTCGACCGCGGAGGCGATTTCCACAAGCGAAGTTTTCAAATAGCCGCTTACCGATACTCCGCGTTCCTGTAAATATTTTTTAAGTTCTGCCACATTCATAGCGTTGAAGTCGGTGTTATTCTTACGTTCTGACATTCTGAACGTAGAACTATTCGATTTTGAAAGATTTAAAGCGGGGGAAAGTTTTAATAGTGAAGGGAATTCGAAATAGAGACTCGGAAATTGCAACACGTGTAGTACGTGCTTCAATTCGGATGTCCGAACTTTCGCGGTTTGTTTACATCAAAAGTCACGTGACACTCCACGTGAAATCTAAGGCCGAAATGGTCAATTCTGAAGGGGTGCCTCTATAGCATTTGTCGGTAGCCCTGTCGGGTTGGGGTCACCTCTCTCTAAGTCAAGTATCAACAGAGATAAGGTCCCTCTGGCATCTAGTGGATGATGTCTTGCTTCAACCAGGAGCCGATTACCCGGAGCCTCCATATGTGTTGTACCCTTGAGTCAACCCTTTCCGACGAAGAATTATTTTTAGAACAGGCTTTCCCGCGAAAATACATTTTTTCCGAGAACGTCCGCATATTGCCGTCGTGAGAAAAAAAAATGGCGTAGGAAGAGGGAAATTGGCCAACAAGTTTTCTCCGTGTTCCACCACCGTTTTCCTTTATATTTTATCAATTCCTTCTTTTACGATCGAGGGAAGCTGGTTACTAGTTAAAACAGTTAATATATGACTGTAATGAAAGTGTTGGAATATATCCAGCGTGTGTTTACTGTCTCGGGTAAGACCAGGGCGATTACCCAGTTCGAATAATTGTTTAGTTGGATGCTATGGAAAGAATCCTTTTGAAAGAGAGTTTTTTTTTAAAAAAATGAAGCGTTCTGGTGATGAGTTGAATTTTTCTGAGGGAGAACGAAGTAGTAAAAGCAGGAAGACGTTGAATTTCGCCTGCGCCGATCGCGATGGTACCGAAGGAAATGCAAGTTCTAGTAGCTCGATTGGCGATGTTGCCGGCCCGGAAACTGCAAAGGAAAAGCTAAAAAGAAAACTCCTTCAGAGGAAAGATGACGGGGCGGAGATACTGGAATGTTGGCTCCGAGAAATTTTAGCCGCAAATTTAGTTGGTGAGATACTAGATCTTACTATCGAGCACTCCCCCTTCGAGAGCTCAGATGAAACTGCCACTCCTGGCCAAGTACTCGACTTGTATCCATCTGAAAAACACACCTACGACAAACAGGCAGGACCATTCCAGCCTGTTCGACTTATTGTCAATGTTGACCGCTCTTGGAGTTTACAGTGTCCAGTATATGAACATATGATTATCAAGTCGGGCAAACTTCAAGAAACGGCGAATGGCGCTATTGTCGATCTTGCTAAGAACCTTCTTTGTTCTAATCAAACACTTTGCCCGGGATTTCTGGAAGACGTCGAGGCACTAGGATATGAGCCCAAGAATATCCGCATTATGGCTGGGCCAGTGAGAAGTATGCATTCAAAGAGGTGTAAAATTTGGCATATTCCTCTGCGTCTGACGAAAGAAAGATTAAATGCCTCTGACCCTCGGTGGAAACGAGTATGTCTCGAGTGTTTAGACGCCACAAGGTATGTGAAGAATCAAGTGAAGAAGAAAAAAAACTTGGATGAAACCACAAAGTTAAAGAGGCAAACACCAAGTAGTCACTTCCCGTGGAGATACCTTTCTCCTGGCAGCAAAATAAAACGTGCAAGGAACATTCGTCAACATTGATCGAGGCTGAGCAAACACGTTCAGCGATTTTACAAGTGAACGAAGATTGAGTTGCCCGGTGAACAATCTAAGGAATTATGTAATCTCATCCAAGCAACTGAATGTTCTGAGGCAGGACAGAGAGAGCTGAAGAAAATTACTGCAGAAGGAAATAAGCTTGAAGGAAAAGGGGGTTTAAAGGCAGACTGACCTTTTCACTCCTATAAATCAGGCATAGGTAAATAAATTAACTTAATCTTTCTCAGGAAAATTCTACCTAATTAAAGAGGGTTCAGTTGAATCTGAGCTGCTGGTTGCATGTGGTAACTTCTTCCAAGGATTTGGGCCACAAAATTTAAAAAAACTGAATAATCTAATCTCACCACTACTTTTCTTGTCCATTCTCTACCAAAATATGTGGTCAAGCGAGTTAAAAGCCTTTGAGATTGGCAAGTATGCATGTATGATGATAAGTACTAAATTTTCACATGTACTATACCCTTATTCCTGCAGCCTAGACAGATTAGACATCTGTTGGTGTCGAGTTAAATATATTATATAGCACATCTCTGCTTATTACTGGAATTACACTGTTCATGCACACGAACCCTGTACAAGCCAAAAGTGTAGTACGGAAAAGGTGACATTTACATCTTGAGCACATTTTGGTTACTCACATTAAAATTTCTTTACTAACAGTGACTGGCAAAAAGGGAAACAGATGGTCACTATCCACTATCTACTTAAACTAAGCTGATGTCACTAAAATGTCTACCTTGGTAGATTTATGCTGGTATGTTTGTTCCAAGGAATCTTTGACCTTCTTATCGTCACAAAAAAATGTGTTGGCATAGTAAGATTGAAGGGATCCACTATAAGGTAACAATATTTAATATAAATGGTAAGCAATACAAAACTACAAGCTTACAAATTGGCTTTAAATTAAGACTAAATAAAAACTTGTCCAAAAAGGACTGACACAATAACAGCAATGCTATATGCAATACTGGGCACCTAACATATGCCAGGTTTATACAAAGAGTTATGAATAATTTAACATAACAGAAAACAAATGACTGGCAATTAGTTAACATAATTAGAACTTACGCATTTACTTTCTTCCAGCGATATGTTTTTCGGTTGCCATCCATGTGACAAGCCAATTGCCCTTTTGAGCGGCATGGACAAGTCATGTGGTCTGTGCCTGCTTCTTGACAGAGGTCAAACTGGCAATATCGCCATTCCTGAAAAGCTTTAGAGAATGTGGCAGGGGTGATTGTGCTGGACTGTAACAAAGAAATAAAAACTAATTAGCTCTGAACTTTTAATGTTCAAAAAATACTAGGAAAGGCCATAAGTACTGGTATGCTTACACAAGTAGTTACTAGTTAATTAACACAAATAAGTAAAAAAGAACGTTAACATTAAACAACCCATACTCTGCCTTTCTTTTCTGAAATCTGAGCCAGCGTCTTCACAAAAGCAATTGAGGATGACCCTGGCATATTTTTTTGCATGATGTCCCAAAACTGAAACAGAGCCTGGTCAAAAAGATATGAGGCATTGGTGGGACTGCCTGGCCAATATCCCAAATGCACAAGTGATACCTCACTTGCAACATTACAAGAGGCACATAACATCTGTGGCATATGCAAGTCAAATCGCCCTGGTGAAAAACACAATTGCACCTTTAATTAATAACTAAAGACAATATAAAATAAAAATAACAAAATTAATGTAACAACAACTGACTAATGACAACACTAATCATAAAGGAAAACAAGGAAATGTACTCATGGTTCCTGAAAAAAAACTAACCATTCTCCCAAGTGAAGTATTTTCATTTGAACATTTACTCCCTGTAATTCCCAGTTTGGCTTAATACTTCCCTTGTAAATCTTAAGTTATGGGTCAACCCTCTCCTTTGGAATTAAAAAATGACCTTCCTTTGGTTGAATGTGGATATAAGTTCCTGGAACCAAACATTTTTGCAAAGTAACACGGTCCAATTGAAATAATAATAAAAAAAACTGTTCCACAGTCACTGCCCCTTCCTTTAACTCTAAAGGGGACTTGTATTTTTGCATGAACAAGTGTGAGAAAGTCCTCAGCCCATAACCAAACATAACAAAATTGATGCAACAAATCCCTGGGGCTACTTTGCGTGTTAACCTTTCAGTTACAAAAATGACTGACCTTTAAGATTTATCAAAATGCATTTAGATTGTGAAGGTATGGCCTTCATAGGGCCCTGGCACTTAGGACAACAGAATGCATCAGCACTGCATGGAACAAAACGGGCTGAAACAGAAAACAAGAAAGGGATTATACTTGTTTAATAATCAGATAGACTTTGCAAAATACCTGTTATTTGAGGAATTTCATTATATCCTAAAACAAGCTACTCAGCAACTTGAAACAGCGTAGTAAATTTCTGCTCATCAAATTAAAAATGATGTTAGGAAATTTTGAAATTTAAGGCTTCCACTAGTTTCTGTAAAATTTGGGAGGAAATCTAGAAAAAGATTTCTTTGTCACTTCCAATTAACAATAACTATAATTATAATAATAATAATAATAATAATAATAACAACAATAATAATAATAAATAATAATAATAATGGTTTACTAACAGTATTTCCAGCTGTTTAAAACTAAGTTACCTAATTTACTAACAACAGTTTCAAGGCCTCAGTTAGTACAGTAGGTCCACATCAGTCCTTTGGCTGCCTTTAATATAAACCTACTTATCAAATAAAGTATGTATGTATGTATGTATGTATGTATGTATGTATGTATGTGTGTGTTCACCCCAGCCCACTAGCGGGGACATCGATATGGAAACACACCAGCACTGTGGGGTCTGTTCAGTTAGTGGGGACATTTTTGGGTCCCCGGAAAAAAGTCCCCTGAAATAGGCCTTTTTTGGCTTCTAGACCATATAACTGGGGTCATTTAGAAAGTCCCCATAAGTTGGTATAAAAAATACACAAGTTGAGTCCCCATAAGTCAGTAAAATTTTTAATCTTAGAGAAAAGTCTTGGTTTTTGGTGTAACAGATTAATTAGCCCCCCAAAAACCCTAATGCCACAAAGGTTGAAGTGGAGAATAAACAAGAACCGAATATTTTTCCATACACACATACACACTTTACACACACAAAAATTATTTATTTACCAAATTTCAGATATTACAGTTTCAGATCAAGACGTTACAATTAGCAATATATTATATTTATACTCTCTTCCAAATATGGCAAGTATTTGAAATAAATACAGCTCGTTTTAACCAATCAGCGTTGAGAAATTTCTCTGCCTGTATTATAAGACAGGTAACAAGAAGTAGTACAAAACTTTCACACAAAATTTCAAAATTCTCACTAAACATTTTTAAAATGAGTAACCTATTCCACAACATTAAATACATGTACCACGTTGGTAATTATTATTTACATCTGATAAATATGCAGAATCCAAGACAATTAAAAACGATAGCTTGCAGTTCAGGCGGTTTATTTTTGCTACTTCCTTTTGTTTTCAAGGCACTGATTGATACCAAATAAAATATTGAAGGGAAGGGGAACCGTCATTAATTTGAAGCTTATTTTTTAAAGCCAAAATGGCAAAACTTGAAAAAGTCGCCTGACTTTTTCAAGTTCAGACCCTGAGTTCCTGGTGTTATCACAATGATATCACTTGTTTTTCAGCTTCATTGCATGGACGTGGACACGGGTGATTGTCAAAAAAATGGTAGGATCATAATAGCCGAAATCATTCTCAATGAATATTGATTTTGACTGAATGTCGCCCAAATCAAGCATCTTTTTTTTTGTTTGTGTTGTGTCTATACTTTAAGGTGACTTGTGGGAGCACCTACCAACTTTAAAGTATCCATTATCATACATGGGTTGCACATAGACTCAAGATCACGTGATTATGGTATCACTTCCGGTTTTGGGGGTGATATATACTTTAAAGCCCCCTGATTTGACCAGGAGTGCTATTAGTGAGTGCGCAAAAATAGATAAAAAATTCAAGCCAATTGTCATATTGTATCATAATACGTGTTTTTTGAAACAGGTGTAATAACACTAGTGACTCTGTTAAATATTGCTGTTTTGCAGACTCTCCGGGTGGAAAATTGCCTGTGGAAGGAAAATCAGCATCTTCCAGCACCATCTTTACAAACCCTACTCAAATGCTATAAATGACTTTTTACAAAAAATTGCCGAGAAAATCAATTGTCTGCCTGAAAAATGCGAAATTAGTGAGTCAAAATACAAAATTTTTGCAAAAACTGAACAGTAACATGTCGCGAAAATTTCAGGTAATAAAAAATGCTAGTAATAAGGAAGCCCATGTGCAGATGTCTCGGCTTTCTTCATTGGATGGAAATAGGAGACATCAGGACACAGGCTATGTGTAAATGAATAGCGTTATTAATCCACCACTCACACTAGTGTGACCTTGCTAAGTATGCCTGATAAATAAAACATATTCTTATTTGAAATGAAAGAGGATGCCGAAATAAGAAATCAGCTTATACAGTATAACTAGATTCATATATTTGGTGTGCTAGACCTGCAACTCTAAAACTAACCGGCTTAACATTCTAGGTAAAAAAAATCAATATTAATGGCCCGGTTTATACTGGAGACGGATCATCCGTCTTTGACGAACTTGCATACTAAATGAGCAAGCAACGATAGTTCGTCTGATAATTTGTCTGTGTATAAACACGGGCAAACAGACGGATCATCCGTCCATACAGGTTATCTGGATAATTCGTGTTCATCGACGAACTATCCAGATAGACGGATCATCCGTCGTCTGGACGGATGATCCGTCTTCAGTTTTTTGTCTGAGACAAGACGGATACGCAGGGCTGTCAGGCGGGCCTCTTGATGGAGAAGGTCTATCAGCATGTAGAACGGCATGTTCCACTTTCCTGAAGCACGGCGGTGGAGCCCATGATGCCAACCTTCTATGTCGTTGTTACTCCTGATGGCCATCATGAAGACGCTCCAGGCTGACGGAGGCCAGGTGTCGTTGTGGATCCACGTTTGGGAGACGTACTCCACAAACTGCTGTAGCTGGTGCGTTACGGCTTCAGCTCTCAGCTGCTCGAACATCGGCTGGATTTCTCCGGACCAGCACGTTGTAGGAATAACCGTCACTGTCGGCAAGTTTCGTTCCAGCGCCTTCGTACGTACCACCTACCAGTTCATAGGTAACCGTATGATGGACGTCTTCTACAGTTGGGACGTGAATGCTAGGGTCCGGAATTGATTCTTCCATGGCCATGGCCATGGGCCTTAAACAAACGAACAAGGAAAAATTAAAACGTTGCAAACACAAATTCGTATGTATGGGGGAGAACCCCTTGATTAAGATCCCCTTTACAGTGTTCTCGATATCAAGACCGACATATCAAAAATATTACCCCGATACAAGATGCGAGCGACATTCAGTTTAGATTATAATTCGTCCCTTCAGACACAAATATCAAATATTAAATATTCGCTAGGGTCAAAATTGGCTCATCAGCAATAAACTGCGGAGGAGGTGTGTACTTACAATAGGCAATAGGTTCTCGAAACAGAGACGTTGTAGGCTAAAAAATTCATTTTATTTTAATACTTGACTGTTATTATAAATATTACATTATATTGTTGTATACCTTGCTCTAATTAGATAGGACTAGTTTTGATCTTGCAGTTTATCAAAAAGTAAAAGTATTTAAGTCAAAATATAGTAAGTCACACCAATAAGTATAAGAAAACTGGTTTTGATCTTGCAGTTTATCAAAAAGTTAAAAAGTTAGTCAAAACTTAGTAAGTCAGTTTAAGACAGACGTCACTTCGCCGTTTTTACTTCATGGTATGACGTCATACCATGAGGTTTAGTGAGCGTTGGATGTCACTCCATTCCCGTTAAACAATTAATTTATGCATTACATCCGCATTAAAAGTGAATTAAACGCGTTTTCCCCTGTCTCCCCTACTAGGTTTGGTTTTGTCCACAAAGACGTCCTATTGTCTTCTGTTAATATATGTGGGGGGAGGGGGTGGGGCAGAAGCGGCCTGTAGCCAGATGTTTACAAAATGGCTTCTGTCGTGTCGAGCTGTGTCAAGGCGGTTTTCGTTCCTTTTGCTCCATCTTTGATCAAAGTACACCTTTAAAGACTTCACAACGAACAGATAATGTGCTCAAGAATGTTCGAGTGGAAAGAAATGGGCTTTAAAGTCTTAAAAGTGACGATGACTCCAAGATTCATTTGGATGACGAGGAATCTATCAGCCGTAGAAAGAATGCACTGTACGAACTATAGGGAATGAACGGAGCGCTTCATGGTCTGGGAAAAAAGGTAAGGAGTCCTCATTCTACTTTGTTTCATTTTGAATTTTGTATGAAGCTGGCAGGACGTGTGATTAAAAATTAAGTGTACTTTTAACATTTCGCAATTCGCTCGAAACCAGTTTATACCACTGATAACAGAACTACAATCAATCACCTTTATACAAACTTGAATGAATCGAGAGTCCAACATAGTTCAGTGACCATAATGCTGTGTGGATAGCAATGAAAAACACTCGACTCGTTTTTCTTAGGATGTAATGACTATCAATTGCTTATATAAAGTAGCTTAATTGAAAAGTATGTGTCAGAAAAATAAGTGAATTCAGTATTTAATTAAATGAGAATTTCATTGTTAGAGTTCTGGTCAGAAACTCTCTATGTCTTAAAACAAATAGATATAAAGGTCCCCTTTAAATTCCTCTTGACCCTTTGGGTCACAAACTCTCCATTGTGCAGCTGTACTTATTAGTTTAGTAGAAATGGTTGTTTCTTGTTCTGTTTCGCTTACTGCCCTACAGAACATGTGTGATGATAATGATTGATGTTGATCTAGTGTAAACAATTATTATGTATAAAAATGTATCATAAATGCTACCCCTTCTGTAAATCACTACAATCAATCACCTTTATACAAACTTGAATGAATCGAGAGTCCAACCTAGTTCAGTGACCATAATGCTGTGTGGATAGCAATGAAAAACACTCGACTCGTTTTTCTTAGGATGTAGTGACTATCAATTGCTTATATAAAGTAGCTTAATTGAAAAGTATGTGTTAGAAAAATAAGTGAATTCAGTATTTAATTAAATGAGAATTTCATTGTTAGAGTTCTGGTCAGAAACTCTCTATGTCTTAAAACAAATAGATATAAAGGTCCCCTTTAAATTCCTCTTGACCCTTTGGGTCACAAACTCTCCATTGTGCAGCTGTACTTATTAGGTTAGTAGAAATGGTTGTTTCCTGTTCTGGTTCGCTTACAGCCCTACAGAACATGTGTGATGATAATGAGTGATGTTGATCTAGTGTAAACAATTATTATGTATAAAAATGTATCATAAATGCTACCCCTTCTGTAAATCATTGACAAAACAATTAATTTTTAATTATCATTATTAATATGTTTTATAAACGTATTGATTCCTACTTTTATTCTATTTTAGAAGAGAAATTTAAAACAGAAAGTACAAGATACAACATTGAAAGTATCCACTGGCTGCATATGATGTTCTAAATGTAGGTGCTTCAGAATTTTCATATTTCTGCACTTTGTAAAGAACCATTGTTTTATGTAATAGTGGCCGTAATATTGGAACTGGTGAAATCTGTGACCCACATCTCCTAATTTGATTACCAATGAGGCAACTCTTCAATCCACAGTTCATAAGGTTTTAATTAAAGGGGGACTATCGGTAAAAGCCTGTAAGGATTTCTTTAGTCCTCCTCCATTCTTTTATATGTTTTTCTAATAATTTTTATGTAACATGTAGTGACCAAAAATGGAAATAAATTTGATTGATTGATTGGTTGACAGTTATGACTGGCCACATCAACTATACTTCCATAATTGTGGTGCTTGTGCTGTGTTTGTTATTGCATATTCATGATTTTGTGCTTTTGGATCGGACCTACTAGACGTGTCTTGAATCAGAAATGAACGCGAAGAAACTCTTCGTTGGTATTTATCAAGGAACTAGAAGGGTAAAGTCCTCACTTGCGGGCATCAAATACATTTATTTTCCAAGTTGTGCTTAAATTTCGTATTACAAATCCGCCACACCACCACCTTTTAACGAGTAAAACTACTCTATTTTATTTTATAGCCATCGCATTCCCAGGTACTCTTTCATTAATAAATTTCAGTAGCTCATTGCCAATGTGATTGACACCTAAGAAAAGTGCCACTCGTTACTTATGGCCAGGCTTTTAGCCAGCATTTGAATTTTAGGTGTCCAAAACATTCTCTAAAGCCTGACTCCAGCCTCTTAGGAAGATCAGAGGACAAAATGTAAGTACGTAAGGTGTATTTATGCAGTTTTTGAGCAAATTCGATTTGAAGTTTTCTAAATTTGCTAAAAAAAAAAACTCTCATTAAAGCAATTTATATTGATTTTCTCCAAAAAAGTGGGTGTCCAGAGGACACCTGGACGGCCATCTGGCTAAAAACCTGCCTATTGTGACCGAAATCTGTCAATATGCTCCCAAATGTAACTTGTTAAACAGTTGAAAATAAAAAATACGTTCCTTCAAATCTAGACTCCTATTTCACTAAAGACTTATGTTTCCTGTCAAAACGTTATATATATGAGATCAGGACCTTATTTTTATAAACATGCTCACCTAGCTTATGGCTGCTTTTTAACATGATGCACTTTTCAACTAAAACACCTTACAAATGGAAAACTTTTTAGTTGGAATAGAGGCATTCTCGTTCCCAGAGGCCACGATCCTTTTGGTCAGCACCAAGAATCGAGACCTCTCCCCGCTCCCAACACTGGAAGTCCACGATTAATGGACTCATTGTTCAAATCTGATAAATCTGATTGGCTGAAAACTACAGAACGAGTACTCTGTGCATGCTCAAAACTTGGCAGTGGCCAGAGGTCTCGATTCTTGGTGCTGACCAAAAAGGATCGTGGCCTCTGCGGACGAAAATGGAATAGAGGCAAAGGGCAGCGCTACACAGAATAATTACCACATACCATGAGGTAGCTCGAAGGAGCCTTTGATTTCTGGGTGTAAGGACACCCAGCTACGCATCTGGTACTTTTGTGTTACTTCTCTGATAGACTCAGTCTAAAGCTAGAAAAGTTGCAAAACAGGGCTGCACGCATAATAACTGGGTCAAAATACATTTCATATTTATTTTTAAAGTAAATTAATGTATATATGTTTTCCTTGAGATGAATGAATGATGAAGCACGTACTAACGTACTAACTATGAACGGTCAAGCAATTACTAAAATTTTGCATAAGCAGCTATTTCTAACAATAAACTAGAATTATGCTTCTACAGCTATGCCGACATCTCAGCTAAAGACACGTATATGGAAATTCCTATCATTACGTCTTACGCCTTTTCAAAGGGCACCCCCCTACGCCTTAAGTACTTTCGTGTTAGCAAAGGGGGAGGTTGATCGCGCAACACGCCTTTACTACATAAGTACCAAACATTCTCCTCATCGAGTGATGGAGCAATGCTTTGGTATCCACATTTCACACTCCTGGGCAGTTTGATTGGAAATATGTTGTGATGCAGAACTGCCCACACAAAAAAATAAGCTATCCTTCCCCATTCTAGATATTCGGAAATCACTAAAGTATCACTTTCCGGTTGATAGATTAGAATAACAACATCTTGGGGGCTAATGACAAGCATGGGAAAAGCATTTTCATCGCCTTTATCCTTGTGGCGTAATCTTTGAATTTTGGAGAACATGAAAAGTTGTGCAATAGCCTGATGATATCCTTTTCCATAATCTCCTTCGCTTGTAGACTTGCCCTCCACCACGGTTTTCCCTGGTGAATCGTCCTTCTCTGCAAAAAAAAGCACTATTTTAATATTTCTGCAAACATAAACTTATTTTCATAATAATACACTTCCTGAGTTACAGCTTCGATTACAAAACCTTGAACACCCAAAATATATTTGGAATGTTTATTGTGTTGTAACCAATCACAGGCGAGATCGTTAGAGCACAGAAACCACAAACACAACGAATGGGTTTCCATCGGTCACGGAACAACTTGTATCGTGCTTTTTTTTTTTAAGGATAAAAGTTCTGTCAACATTCTTATCGAAAGCCGCATACAGTACAATTTGTTAAAGCTAAATGATTTTATAAAAGAAAAATCTTAAAAGCCAACGCAACGGTCAGTCTTTCAAGCGACGTAACCGTCATTTGGATACAGTTGAACTAATTATAGCCACAAGTTCAAAAGGTCATGCTAGTGGGCTGTGATTGGTGCATTTCGATCCGTCTTGCTGTCCAAGGTGGATGTCAAAAAGATAGCCGCTATGCACGGAACACTAAAAGCGACTGAAAAAGTACAAATTCATGTTGCTTTCCCTGTTTGTGGACTAATCCTTGCTCTTGTTTTTGGAAGATCAAGGGATTCGATTTATTCCTGTCAGGATTCTAACCCTTGTCGCCCAAAGGCCAGAAGAGGTTGATCGCTGATGAAATCCAAATTCTTGGAGCGCAAAGTACACAAGTTAATTTTTGTTATTCCTTCTGAAATATCATTCGTAAGTTTTTTTCCTGAAGGCGTTTATGCATGGTCATTTGGTATTTGGGCGATTGCACGCAATGGGAAGCCAGCTGTGAGCGGATTCTAATAGAAAAGCCGAAAAAGCCGAGTAGACATCAAACGAGTGAATACATTGTACGTTTAGACCTGATTTGCATATTTTTGAAAATTCGCACCGCCAAACCGTCGCATCGGCCCAGGCTTGTCGGCTTGTCAAAAATCACTCAAAACTTTCATTTGCTAATGCAGTACATGCTGTTCTCAAATAGGAAGAAACAGAAATTATTTCCTTGTAAAATTTCTGCAAGAAAAGGCCGAGGGTGCATGTTGAAACAAATCAAGAATAATTTGTTTCGTGACTAGTGGGGAAACATTCGCTGTCTGTGGTTTCTGTGGTCTGAATATCTCGCCTGTGATTGGTTACAACACAATAAACATTCCAGACATATTTTGGGTGTTCAAGGTTTTGTAATCGAAGCTGTAATAATATTAATAATTTTAATAATTACCTCTTATTAACCGAGCTTAGTCGGTCTGTATGGGAGAATCTTTACCGAGCTCGTGAGTAAAGACTGAACGTAGTGAGGTCTGTACTCACGAGCTCGGTCAAGATTCTCCCATACAGACCAACTAAGCTCGGTTAATAAGATGTTTATTACATGGCCAAACAAGAAACCTTTAATTTGTTTATCGGCGTTAAGTAAAGGTTTTAATTCCGATTTAATTGTACGAGTGAAGAGATCAAACTTTAAAGTAATTTCCACGAGTGGAGTACCCTGGGTGCCAGAGGGTTTTTTTTCCCTTTGGTTTGGCAGTCGAAATTTAGCAGCGAAGCCGCGATCTCAGCTCGAGCCCCCCAAAAAATCATCCACTTTCACGTTGAAATTACAAGTTTATGTTTTATACGGAAGTGATATAGTGTCTTCCAACATAAGCAAGAGTAACCCGCCATGCAGTTGTTTATAATTTTACAGATGACTATAGAAATAATGCACCTTAGTGTAGGGAAAACGAATCAAGTATCAATTCAAGGCAATGTACTATCTTAGTAATTCAGAAGGAACTGATTTTCTATTGCTATCTAAGATTCTTTCTGCACTGTCGATAAATGATTTATTAATTTAATAGTAGCAGTTTTGCTGGTAACATTTGTAGGTCTTTTAGTTAGAGACTGTTTTGTATCATTGCAGCATGCTCTTAATAAACCCCGCTAACTCGAACTGATTTTCGCTTCCCTTGAAGGTTCTCAGTATAACTTGATGCTTCTCAGCTCGACAGCAACAATAGCGTGGGCCAGAATTTCCCTCTCATCATATCAACTCCTTGGCATCATCGCTAATGAGTAAATTATGCATGATCAATAGGATTCGCCACCTATTGGATTACTCTGCCCTATCCATCGTAATCAACTCACTTGTTTTCAGCAAGTTGTTTTACTGTTCCAGAAAATGGTCTGGAACCAGCAAGAGCAATATCTCTAAATTACAGCTAGTGCAGAATTTTGCAGCACGCATTTTGTCCGGGAAAAAGAAATATGAACACATAACACCTACACTGAAACTGCTTAGACTATTACCTATTTTCGGATGCATTGTATCTACGGGACGCCACACTGATGTATAAATGCATGAATTCACTGGCTCCACACTACTTGGTTTCAATGTTTGCAAAACGTTCTGATGTCCATGACAGAAACACAAGTAATTGCAAAGATCTTCAAATTCCCAAATGCAGAACAGCGACAGCTCATCAGTGCTTTTCATACAGAGGGGTTAAATTATGGAACGCAATTCTATCTGAGCTCAAAGACAAAAAACACTTAAACTTTTCAAAACCTCTCTCAAGAGATCATTGTTAGATCGTTGGCTCAAAGATTATTCTTAATAATTTAGATAACAAATCAATTTATTATAAATAATTAAATTATTATTAGTTTTACAATTTTTTTCATAGCTAATTTATTATTATATGTTCTTCAGTATTTGTATTTCTTTTCATTCTCATTTGTATTATATTTTTTAGGATAAGTAATTAATATATATTTTTTGTAAATTGGCCTGAAAAGCCCTGTGGGGAGGACCAAGAATAAAGCATGTATGTATGTATGTTAAAAACAAAAGGCTTTCTTTTCTCAACTGCTTAAGTTATGTGCATTACTGCGGAGATCTTTCATTTGCTTACGATGTTAACAATCAAGGAAAAAAGAGCAATCAGGATTTTGTGATAATGTGTGGTTCCAGAAAATATCCATACTCCCCCCACGGAAGGGATTGGAAATTCCTGGGGGGTGGGGGGTTCTCAAAGACTCAAAAATTTAAAGAAATATGGGTATGGATATTTAATGGAACTGCGCAATCCCCATTTTTATAGATTCTTACGAGAAGCTAGGGAGTTATTTATATAGCAAATAGTAAATCAAGCTGCCACTTGTTCCTCAACACCACCTTGAAAACAGTGAGTCTTCCTTTGTCTTCTTTCTTGTCTTTCTTGTTCCTTTGCTACAACAAGTTAACAATTCCAACTCATGATTCTAAACGTAATGTTCTAGATAGAACTTACCATTGTCCTTCGGCTCGCTCTCTTCTGATGATAATTCACCAGCCTCCGATACACTTAAACAAGCAACTGCAACTAAAGCATCAATATCATAATCAATCAGTGGTGATCTTGTGAACTAAAAGTCTGCTTCACTCAAATTACCTCCACTTTGTTAAACCTTTTTGCAGTGTTAATTCATTTTTGAAGTGTTTGAGGGATGGGAACATTTTTCAGGGCATCTTGAGTTAAAAAATATATCATAGGGGTGCATGGGAACCCTACCATCAATGAATGCCTTCAATTAAAGGGGCACTGTCACAGTGTTTTTTCCACTATTTTTAAAGCGTTGATGTCAGCAACGACATCATCAATGACGTCATCGCTTTATAACTGGCGTGCGATTGCTGTGAGGATTGCCGGATTCTTTGAGACTGTACTGCACAAACAAAGGGCACTGTCAAATTGCAAGTGGAATAAATACACCTTATTGAATGGTTTTAAGGGATTTATTATACCACTTTCTCCTTGTCTGTTAAACGAAAAACATTAAACAGATTCTTATAGTAATTTTTTTAAACTATTCTGCTAGAATTTGGTTTGAATACGTTTATTTTCAGCCAAGAACCAGACTCGTTTCTTTTTACTTTTTTAGAGGGAAATTTTAGCTCAAAACAAAGATCTGAGGCTGGCATGATCAAATGCGATTACCATGGCAATGTTACAACTGCCGATCCAAATATGGCCGTTTGCTGCCTGGGTTTCTAGGATGTAAAATACATCCTCAGAAACTTGTTTTTTAAATAAATGGGTAACAGTGACTAAGTCTACCAGCATTTCTCAAGAGCATTAGTTCTGAGTGGTACTGTACAAGACTCATTATACATAGATATCTTCAGTTGCTATTTACCCTGCGAGACAGAGCTTACTTGTTCTCTTTATGCGCGCGCGACGTACAAGATAAGTAACCTCTGCACGCAACCTCACGATTTCCTATCGAGCAGGCGCGAACTTCGCCATGCGAAACGCCACTTCCTCTTTTCCTCAATACGTTACTTCCTCCGACTTCGTGGGACTTTGTTGCTTCTTATTGTCAGGAGGTGATATTCAAAACAATTACATCAACAACTTTGACGACTTCCAACAACAGCACACATAAAAGTGCAGTAAGAAGACTGAAAAAGCGAGCGCGAACGTTTCATAGAAAAATTAAAAGTTGTAAAAGAGAGCGCGCGCTTTTCTCATTTACGTGTGCCGGCGAGCTGTACGCGTCAGTTGTAAATCGTGCGCAAGTTTAAAATTCTTCACCTTTTTTAAATTTATTTGTCCACGGCCGTGGACGGAATCGTGAGATTGCGTGCAGAGGTTACTTTTCTTGTCGCGCGCGTAAAGAGAAAGTAAGCTCTGTCTCGCAGGGTAGTTGCTATTTGGCATCATACCTGATTTTGACTCCCTCGCTGCATCCTTCCCCTTCGATCCTGGTGGGAAGACTATCAAGTCTAACTCTCCATAATATGCTCTTTTGGAGCCTGTAAATAATAGAAAAAGTCTGTCAACATTTGAAAATCATTTGAAGGTATTCTGAACAAGACATATCCAAAGAGGTCATCTCAACCTTGGTGTGTTTGTCCCCACAAAATAATGTGTGTGGTCACAGAGATGTAGATTCAGTTTTTAACTGCTGGAACAGCCTTTCGGAAACAGAGTAACACAACCAGGGAAAAAAATTACAGAACAACGTTTTCCTATTTAATTGGAAATTTGGACACTTTTGAGGAAATTTAAAATTGCGCCCAAGTTCTCAATTATCACAATCTTCAAAGTTTAAGCTAGTTATAATTTTGCAGCAAATTGTGGAAACTGTGAAGACAAATCAAGGATTTTGAAAAAGCACAGTTATATAGGAAAATCCATTACCTGACGAGGGAATTCCACGTTAAATTTCACGCGAAAAACCGATATCGCACTCATCGCTTCTGCGATATTGGTTTTTCAAGTGAAATTTAACGTTGAGTTCACGAGTCAGGTAATGGATTTTCCTTGAATCGCATAGCATTTAAAAGTTAATAATATTTTGCTTGGGGGTAAAAGCTGCCATATATAGCGCGCGCACAGGAAGCCATTTAAAATCAACTGTCAGGAGCCAGCGAATCGGAATCAAGCTGAAAATCGATTAGAAAATTTTGTTTGAACCACGAGATCTTCGCTCGTTTATAACGTTTCACACAAGCTTTTAACTATTTTAACAATGGATTTGAGGTATTTGACACAACGTTCTTGTTTTATTCAAACATCTATTCCGAGCTTCCGTATCATCAGCGAAGGACAAAATCATATTTTAACAGCATCGGCCGTGATACCTTTTCACAAAGAAATACACAGCATGCATCCGAGGCGCTGAATATTCAACAATGTCTAGTGGAGCTTTGAATGAGGTGGGACCAGTCTAGTAAGTATCTTGAAATAACAATCATTTAAAACCTCGACACTTAAAATGCCATTCACTTAACTTTTTCACTTTGAGAGTTAGGCCTGTTTGAAATCTCGCCAGCTCCTCGGAGTTCGTTTCGCAAGCACATTACACTTTGTTTTATACGGTTGTTGATTTCTAGAAACCGCCCTAACTTCTGTCGATTTTAAACTCGAGTAACTATTGTGGGATCATATGTGTTAGCCAAGGAATGTCAAAAGCCAATTTCTTCCTAAAAGTTTGGAGTATTTGAATGCCAAAGTAATTTAAAACATGCCTGTTGTTTACCGACTTAGACCGGCTGTCACCGACGGCACGTAATGATTGTCGTTGTGTTCTTGTAGGTTTAATGGTGAGAAAACTGCATTACAGTCAAACGATCGACATTATTCCTTAAAAAAATAGGATTCCGTTTGTAGACACGAAGAATTTGAATGAATTTATATTTTAGCAAACACTTTTATGGTGTTTGCGTTACCGTTTGCGATCGAGTTTGTTCAGTTCACACGGTATAGCCGGTTTCACTGAGCTGGTAGAAACAAACAGTGCTTAACCGCTTCTTCTGTGGCTAGCACTCTCCGACACTAAGGGGTCACTAAAACCATTTTACTTTCAGGTTAAGTATAGTACCGTAATTCTGTGGACGTCTTTCGCAATTTTGATAGCTGCTCTTTTTATAAGCGAGCGACCTTCGCCGGTTTCTTGTACTCACGCGGCTTCTTCTTCCCCTTCGCGCAAGAGAAAGTTAAATTTCAGTTACACTTGAGCAATACGTCGCTTACGGTAAAATTCTTTTTTTCGTACTACTTTTTCTTTATTCACACTGCCTTTGATAAACAGAAATATATACATTTTATGTGATAATTTGCGATCTTGTGGATGTTGATGGGGTCGCTTCTACGGTGCAATATCGCTCAGCCTCACTTTCAAGTCGCAATTCCGCGCTGAATACCCCCTCATCTATAGCCAATCAGAGCGCGAGAATTCTCTGAGCTATGCGATTCTAACTAAAATTGCTACTAAATCTAAATTTAGAAGGTGAATTTTGTTCTATTTATGACAAAATGTTATTTACTATTTGTTTTCATTCAAATGTTGACCTTGGAAGTTGTTCTAGAAAATCCTGGTGGCAATTCAAAATTAAGAGGGGTGTTAGCCAGTAAACGTCTCTCAAAGCCTGAGGTGATCATGGTACATGTACTATTCAAGCACAACCCGTGACAGTGTCCATTTAAGTTTTTGTGAAATTACTTGATAGAAGCAAAATTTCCTTACCTATTACTAGTCCTTTCACGTCGTCACTCAATTTTCTCATTTCTTCTGGCAGTTTTAAGTTTTCATCATATGTGAGCTTTACCATCTTGCCCTTCTTTTCCTTTATTTCGGGCTTGCTGTTAATAAGGCAGGTGGAACCTGTGAGAGGTATAACTACCTCATTCGCAAATAGGGCATTAAATTCTTTTTCTGGGCGAGAGACTGTGTTAAAACTCTTGGCACCAGTTGTTGGCAGGAACTTATCGAGACGCTCCCAAGCCTCCTTTTCCTTGTCGCCTTTCAGTTGAAGGCACTCAAAGGCTTTTTGGAAAACCTTCGCAAAAGACACTTCCAACTAAAAGGAAACAAAAACAAAGTGGAATTAAGAACTAAGCTAGGTTGAAACCAAGAGTCTTCAAGCTGTGATAAATTGTTAAATAATTGACTGGAGACCACAACAATAAACAATGAAATTCATGAATTTTTAATGTGTGCTAGGAAATCAAAAAGCCTATTGAGTTATTGGAGGATACTTTGGCAACCGAAAAACGAAAGGTGAGTCCAATACACATCATACTAAAAGTACTTAATCTAATAATAAACAATTATCAAATGAGGCTGAGTATGATATCAAGAATTATGCAGACCGAGGAGGGTGTTATAACACCCTCCGAGGTCTGCATAATTCTTCACATCATACGAAAGCCGAATTCAATATTAATTGTTTTATTAGTCAATCAAAATATTTCCAAAATTTTGAAATAGTTCAATTGTAGGCTTTATAAGGTTCAATAACATGCCAAGTTCACAAGCTCACAACATGCGAATCTAAAAAAGTCCAAGTTTTAAATTGTGAAATTCAATGAATTATAATACAAGTCAAGACAATAACTTCACCACATTCAAGCTGAGAAATATTCAGTTCAAAATTAATGAGTCAATCCTTCCTTACTTCAGCGTAAAACTTCTTCAATACAGTCGCTAGTTCATTTGCAGTTTCAGGGAAGGAATGGATGTGTTTTTCTTTAAATATTCGTCAAATAGAAGTTGGCATCCTTTATTTGCTTTCTGTGTACTCTTGCTGTCCTTTAGTCAGTAATTGAGGCTATTTCTTGTTCGCTTAGCGTTTGAAATCTTCCTGCAGCCATCTCGCTTTCCGCTCACTGCCAGAACTGAGGCCGACACAGGCCGGTGCGCGCGGATAATTTACGTCATTCGTCCAATAATTTTTCGATTATTGGACGATTGACGTCAATCGTCTAATAATAGAAAAATTATTGGACGAATGACGTAAATCGTCCGAATTTGGCCGGCGTTAGCTCGTTATGAAAAATTAACCGGGATATTTAAGCCAATCAGAAGCGCAGAAATATTTTGAATGAATAATAATAAATAATTATTGGATGAGGTTAGGGCAAGGTAAGTATTATCGACCGAAGCCGAAGGTTGAGGCTGATAATACTCAACAAGACCTTGATAATTCTGGATATCACGAAAAAATCGAATTCAATAATAATTATTGTTTTATTATACATTGAAAATTTCAAGGAAAATATAAACAGCAAAGAAAACAACAGTACCTCACAACGTTTTCAAACATCGTGCTAACAGGGTCTTATTCTTTGGTCAAGATTTAGGGAGGTTAAAATGATAAAGAATTAATGTATTCGCTGCGTTGAAAAAACAAAACTTCATTAAATCAAAAATGTAGTTTTTTTTAATTTAATATGTGTGGGGCTATGACGCATATTTCGAAGTGAATTACGTCATCGTGACGTCATTATGATGTAATTCACTATGAAATACGCGTCATAGCCCCACACATATTAAATTGAAAAAACTACATTTTTGATTTAATGCAGTTTAGTCTTTTCAATGTAGCGAATACATTAATTCTTTCTTGTGTTTAACCTCCCTAAATTTTGACCATATATGGTCAAATGGGGGGAAATTTGAAGTTCTTTAATTAGCTATAACTTTACGACATTTTATCCGGTTGAGATGGGGTTTTCACTGTAGATCTTACTTTTTTGTTGCAAAAACGCCTGGCCCATTTTGAACACTGCGTTCCAAATTTTAAAGGGTTTTACAAAAAAAATGACATCACTAATGACGTCACTCTTTAAAGAAAAGTCCAAAATACCTCCACAGTTATAAATATTGAAAATTTTTTTTTCTCCAATTGAGATGTTCCTATGTCTTGCTTCATTTAAACTGTAAAGTTCTCCATTTTGAGCCAAAAACTGAATTTTTAAGAAAGTTGCGGAAGAAAAAGGCCCGGGTCGCACTTGTCGAATTTTGTTCAAATTTGTGTTTGTTTTAGATTAAAAATCTGTCATCATGTCATGTTTCCTAGTGCGACCGGCTTTTCGCCGGTTTCGAAAAAATTCGGAAAACTGACTAAACTTCAAAGACGCCGTCTTGCATGGGTGGGGCAGGCTGATTTTGAAAAAAATCGAGGAAAACAAAGGAAGCCGCTTCCGGAGCTGTTATGCCTAATCGATTTGACCTGTCGAAGTTGATATTCTACCCGATAGTGGCGCGAAATAAATTTATTTCGCGCATGATTGCAAAATGGACGGACGATTTCCATATTATTATGCGCCGGGATCTTTCCCAATGAATTTTCCCGACTTCAGCGGCTATAACAACTATAACCCAATGCAGGCTCGACCAGACCTGAACTTACAAGTGCCCAGCGGCAGCGGTAATTCGGCGGGCCGATCCATTAGTCCAATATCTTCAAGCCCGAGTGGATCGACCGACGAAAACCACGGCAATGCGCGTGATGCGGCGACAGGAGAAGAAACAACCCAAGGGAGCAAAAAACAGTACGATAAATTGACCAACGAGGAACAAAAAGCACTGTTAAGCCTTTGGGCCGACCGTCACGAGCGTTTAGAGAGCAAAGATGCCCGAAAGATTTGGGATGAAATTGCGCGGGAGATTAATCGAAAGTTTGGTACCACGCGCACAGGAGAAAAATACCAAAAGAAGATAAAATATCACATCGAGAGATACAAAAAAGCCAAGGATTGGAACAGCAAGCAGACTGGTGGACACAGATGGAAGACTGTCTTTTACGATGAAATAGATGCTGTCCTTGGATGCAGGGACGTAGTTACGTTACGACACGTAGCCGAAGCCGGCACGAGTGCATCAACTTCTGCCCCCAACTCCGACGCAAGTGAGTCCAATAACAGCGAGTTACCAGGACAAAATACAAGCCCAGAAGCTCGAACGGAGCGCAAAAAGAAACGGAAAAGAGCTAGGCCCGAAGAAGAGGATGAAGAAGGAGACTTGATTAAATCATCCTTACCTGGAATGGAAAAACAACGAAAGGAAATGAACAAATTCATGGAGAACTTTACAAGGGTGCAAGAACAACAGGCCAACACGATGAATGCACTAGTCGGGGCGCTGACAAATTTCCTGCAAAATAGTAGTAACAACAATAAATGACTGAAATAGTAAGTTTGACAATCGTTTGCAGAGACAACAAAGCGTTACTGTTACAGTTCTTCTTTGAAATGCAATTTTATGCATATTCAAATGTTACATTGCCGCTTCCGGCGAAGTTGTGTTGAAATGATTTAAAAAAAACTCAGTGATTGACCATCGGTAAATTTCGAAGTGTCGGGGCATTTATTTTTTATAATTTTATTTTTTGCAATCAATAGTGTTATCATGGTTATCATAACTTTACATAATTTTTGTCAAGAAATCATTTTGTAGTGAAAACAGTCCAATAAAAAGTCTAATAAAAACTGAAACCAAACTACATTTGGTAGATGTACGGAGGATACATACATAAAGGTTTAAAGGTATTCTTTAAGGATCTCCCTTATGTTATCACGGTCTCGTATCACGTTCGGGGGTGGACCTCCAGGGTCACAATCATCATCTCCTTCCTCGTCTTCCCATTCATCGCCGCTTCTGATGCAAATATTGTGCAAAACTGCACAGGCTACAGCATTACGTACTGCAAATGATATTCCACTGTCAAATCGTTTCAGAAGTATTCTCCGTCTACTCTTTAAAACACCAAAAGCACATTCAACCTTTACTCTTGCAGAGGAAAGTTCCTTATTAAATGCTATTTCCCTTGGGTCCCGTGTGCCCTCTGGGTACGGCTTCATAAGCCAAGGGGAAAGCGGATAGGCACTATCACCTAAAAGGTATGGACCTATGTCATGAACATTCACATGAACAGTCGGCTGGGTAAGGATATTCCCATGTTCTGCTCTTTGAAAGATGGTACTGCGCCTCAGTACACGAGCATCGTGCATGCTCCCAGGATATCCACATGAAAAATCCATAAAAATCTTCTTCCCATCAACGATAGCTTGGATAATAAAGTCATGTTGTTGATACCGACTAGAATAATCCGGTGCACTGCACTGGTGCACTGGGTGCTTTAATTCTAATATGCGAGCCGTCAATAGCACCAACAACATTTGGTAGGTTGGTAAGGTCTGTAAACGTTGCAATCGATGTAATGACCTCAGCAAGAGTCTCTGGGATATATACTCGTCACGAAGTTCATAGAGACCATTCACAACGTCTTGTACGGCCTCGATAACAGTCGATTTACCAACATTAAATACTGGGCCAATGCTGGAATATGAATTTCCGTGGGCCAAGCGGTACAGTCCCTGAAAGCAAGAACTTTCGCTGGAGGTAAACAATTCCTGAATCGCGTGTTTCGCCTCTCTAATCTCGGGCCCAAAAATATGGAGTATTGTTTCGAAAGTGTTCCGGTTAACCCTTAACTGTTGTCGAAAGTAGTCCTGTGGAATTGCTGGGTCGTTATAATGGATGTCGAACCACGATTCGGCTGGGCGAGGAATAGTTCATGTGTAGGGACTATTACGAACTCGACGCAAGTGCCGTCTTCTTCTTAGAATAGCAATGTTCGTCATTTCCCTATATTCATTTGCCCATCTCTGATACAGCATGAAAAAAGCAAACATTTGCTGCAGTTGAATGTTGATAATTTGAAGAAGTAAAACAGCAATAGCCAAGCAAAACGCCTGATTTGCATTCATGTTTACTATAACCACACATTTACCGTGCAGTTGGCGCGTCTATCTGAAATTTGATCAATGACATGTAATTTGCAGTGCGACCCTGAAAATATTCTCAAATTTTTGGCACTTCCGTTTGCGGTTTCAAATTTTTAGAAGTTTTTGCATGGGCTAATTTTGGTTTTTGACTGTAGTGCGACCCGGGCCAAAGCCCTAGCAACCGACCACTTGCAAACATGAAACAGGATGTTAAAGAATGATAAATATTTGTCATTTTCTGTCCCTCTATAATTTTTCTGTTTATCGTTTCTGTTTCTATCCTTTGCATTTAAAGACTTATTTAACTGCCTTGGTATAAACATGTTTCTCAGATTAAAGTTTTTAAAAAGAGAATGTTTCACGATCTCAACTACAATCTTTTCTTAAAGCCTGTTTAAAGTGGAGCAATCGCTTATCACAGAACGACAGAATCACACCGCTCACGGCATGACAACATAATTGGCCGATGAATTACCATCCATCGCCCAAAAATGACATCCTACAGATCCTTTCGTTACTTTTAACTTTAAATAAGCGATTGTTGACGCAACAGAGTACACTGCCGTAAAAAAACTGAAAGAAATTCATGTTTTCTGCAGCGAAACTGACAAAAACATTCTTGACATTGTCTCCAGTAAACATTTTGACAGCAAAACCCTTGCCGCCGCAAAAATCATACTACAAAGCAGATCAAGCTAAAATCATCCTAGAAATAAGTAAAACGCTGTCCGTATGGCTTTTGATACTCGCATTAAAATCTTCGCGCGGGGGCAGCTCTAGTGTCAACTATTACTAGTTATTATTTTGACAGGGAAAATCGACAAAATGTCATCATTCGACTTTCCTAGCTATACGAAAAGAATTATAAGCGCAATATTGCATGTAAAAATTTAGTTATTCACTTACCACGTTTTCTTCCGAATCCTTAGCTCGTCCCATTTTACTAAATCGTACATATGAGAATGGATAATCTTCGACAGGAAACCCTACGTTTCCCAACTGCAGAAACCAAAACGTAGGATACTGAAATTCATGAATAGCAAAATCTTCACTTAATTTTTTTGCCATTGTGCTGCGCGTCAGATGAGGCAGGACGCGGAGGACGCCACGTCGACAGTTAACGTCGACAGAGCTGCAAAACCACTGCGCATGCTCATGCGCGCGCGGGGAAACTGGAAACGACAAGATGAAACCATAGCAACGTTTACGTAAAATGGCGGAATTTTTAAAAAAATTGAAGAGCGCGGAGAATTTTACCCTGGATTGAGGAGCAATTAAAAAGGTTAGGCTTGAAACTTTCGCTAAAGACTGGTCGATAATAGTTCTAAAACATATCTTCTGTACACCATACTTTCAGCCTTGAACACTCATTGAAATTTTGCCGCGAAGTGGAGAGTTCCTGCCGCGAAAATGAAGCTCGTGGGGATTGTTGTGGTAATGAGTTTGTTATTGTCCGAGACTTCCGGTGCGCGGACGTGTTGGTGTAGTAAAAAAACAAGAACAGGAGAAGAATGTAATGGGAAAATGAGGAGATTCAATGCCGCAATAGCGAGATATCTAGGTGTAACAACATATGGCTGGGCATGCAATCGACACTGGGTCCGTCTAAATCGCGAAGCAAATAGTTTTTGTGCCTGTCCACTTCCTGCTCCTGAACACTCTCATGACATTTCTACCAACATCCCCGAAAGGTTCTATAACATGTTCGACCGCATTGGACAAAACATGAGTGGCTACCGTCGTGGTACGCGCTGGTGTTCTCGATGTAGAAAAAACGCAGACAGGTTGTTCAAGAATGAACTTGACTACCGTTCTCCAGAAAAGGTAAGGTAACCGGTGTAATACTGCGCCCTTTGAAATGAGTGGCAGGTAAATTTCCGAGTTTAATTGTGGTATGCAAGTGTCAGGTCCCGTAGAAAGAAGTTCCTTTCGTTAATTTCAGAGGAAGAGTACAGATGATGCCACATCCAACCACACCTCATCTATGCAAAACCAGGTACTAAAAATCACATACACAATACATTTGAAAGAAATATTTTAATTCGTGTTAAATTTATGATCAAAGCACTATCAAAGTGAAGCCATTTTTCTGAATAAATCTGCTTTCCAGAAATCTTCAGATGACCAGCCGACTGAATCCATCATTCTCTCAGAAACTGAGTTAAACATGGGTGAGGAACAAAGTCAACTTTTCACATGTAAAAATATGAAATGTTATTTAAATAATAGATATTTTTTTCGGGTTGAATTTAATTTGGAATAAGAAAGTTTCATGCACAGGTTTAACCACAGCAATAAAATACTTTAAATTTTATTTAGTCACATAAAAAAAAACTACGGTTGGATGATTGCAATATTCAAATTAAATGTGAATGTCTGAAATCAAAACTATTCTGGAATACAAGGCGGCACGCGCTGACTATTTTGACTATAATCAATATGTTTCTAAACCCAATTACTTTTTACTATCACTAGCTTCCTCGTACCGTATGAAGATCTTGTTAGCCGGTTCCAGCTGGCTCTTTATCGGCACTACAACACAGGAGGGGAACCCATCTATGATGCAGACCAAATGGAAACATTTGCAAACATTCATGCACCAACACTCTTTACACAGCTACTTAATTCAATCACCAACGGGAACAGTGCTCAAAGCAAAGAAGGAAATGAGCTGCAAAGAAAAAGAACAGTTGTTTTATTGCATATAATGTCATACTTTAGGTAAATGTACACACAATAATTACATATACATTGCTACTGATTTGTTTTTAAATAGCAACAAATATTTCTTAATCACTTGAGCCATACTGCAAAAAAAAAAAAAAAGACTGAGCACCTATTAATTTTCATGCTATATGTAGGTCGCAGAAGACTGCCCTGTTCCAAAAGCAAAGTGGACTTCATGCTCATTTAAGTGGTCTCTCACTCGCTGGGCTGGCAGCAGGAACAGTAATTGGTTTCGCACAAAGTCCTAGAGCAGTTCTTAAATACAAAAGTGACCTAGCCTTGGGGCACCAAAGCTATGTTTGTGAACAAATTGCAAAAGCAACTGAGGTATATCTGATTGTAATGTTCAACAGTATATTCACTCCAATGTACAAATAAAATAAATATTTCACAAATACTGCAGGAAAACAAACTGGTTTCATATCATTGGTCTAAGGTCCCGGTCTAAGGTATCACAATTGTTATGTTGAAGAAAAAAATGAAGACAATTTATCTTCTTTTCTCTAGCTGAATTTCTTCATAATCTTAATGGTGGACGATTATCACAATGTCCATGCCAAAAAATTTCCAACAAAACTTGTTACTTCATGCGCAGTGCATATGGCATCATGCCTAGTGGACATCATACAGATTCCAGCAGTTTTGCGCCCTCCAGATGTGCCGGTACACAGGCCTGTGAAGGTCACAATTAAAGGCAAATGTGTCACTTGTTATGGAGGTATTGACAAGAATGTCGCATCCCAAAAATGAAGCAAGCACTGGTAAACATGAAAAAAACCTTCATGAGGCAGCTTCCTCCTGTTACGCTGAGGCTGAATCCAAAACAGCTTAAAGAGTCACTCAGACAGTTGAGGCAAGTTTGTCCTGGATACTGAGAAAGAAGGCACAACAATATTATTGTTATAAATAATAATATGCGGGTAATGTTCATATAAATATTTATTTTACCACAGGGTGTATAAACAGCTGAGCCACGAAGACCTGTGCACACTGGAAACCTGTCATCTCCTATCTGAACACGAACAGCCATTTAAAAGTGCAGAAAATTACAGAGAGTGCTTTGAGAAGCTGCTACAGGAATGTCCCTCATTTAAGAGTTACCTTGAAAAGAACATTGTTCCATGGCCTGGCTGCAGACTGGCCAGGGTGGTACTACCCTAAAAAGAATGTTGCGCAAGGAAAATGTCCGCTCCTGCAACAATCTGTAATTTCAGAACAAGGACAGTTTCACGTGTCCCTTAATGCTGCAGAAGACACTGTTTTAATTTTTAAGCATTTTTTTGACCAACTGTACAAATTCGTATTTGGACAGGACCTTCCAAACAAGCCAAGAACCTACAAAGTGACAATCTGTTTAACTGCTGCTTTGTTAGGGTGGATACAAATACGGGAGAAACATCACGAGCCAGACGCATCTTGGATCCCGCAGAGATACCGGGCTAAAAGCCCGGTATCTCTGCGGGGTCTCTGGAATTTCAATTCAGCTAACTCTCTTCAGGTGATCGGTAAGCTTTAACAAGAGGCGTCAGTTTTCGCGCTGGTAAAGTTAAGGTGTAATAATCCTTAAGCGCAAAAGTTCATCTTTTGCGGGCTTTAATTGAATTTATACTCTTGAGAAATTGCAGTGGTTTGGGAACCGAAAATCATTGGATGTGAATTCAGTTTAATTTAGCCTTGAGAAAAAGCGAAAACTGATGGTCTAAATAGTTCTCAATAAAGTACTCAAGGCTTCGCTGGCCGTGACGTCACGATGGACAAAGACATCGGGACAGCCGAGCTGACGTGTTTACCTCTCTGGTTTCTGCAGAAACCAAAACGTAGGATGCTCAAATTCATAACTAGCAAAATTCTTCACTTAAATCTTTTGCCATTGTGCTGCGCGTCAGATGAGGCAGGACGCGGAGGACGCCACGTCGCTGGTCCGTCTAAGAACTAGGCAAAATAACAATAGGCTAGTGCAATAGCGTCAGTTACGCTTTAGGGGTTATTTTTCCCTAATCAAATTAAATCTGATTGACCTGATTGGTCCACACACGAAAAGCGCGAAATTTGAATTTACAATTCAAATTAAAACACCTTACAAATCATTCAAACAACTTTTTATTTCAGATACACATTCAATACATTCAAAACTGTAACATATTCAAAATTTAGACAATTTCTATGTGCTAAAAGCGAGAAAGATACACCGATACCAAATAACAATGGGATTAGTTCAGCGATATATCAATCAGCGAACCATACCGCTCGGCTTTCACAAAGGAACTGTCAAATTGAGATCCAAAACAGCAACAAACCACGTGGATCGCGCCAAAGTCGCGCGAAACTGTAACAAATAAAGCGAATACACAAAATAAAAATACCTCGTTGTAAATGTTCTGCATTTCAAAATATGTTCTCTAAATCATGAAATGCATGTAACAACGTCCACCGCGTCAAAAAAGAAGCCGGCGTTCGTCGTGTCGGTTTCAAGATCTGGTCCATTTCCGAGCGATGGGAAGGTACTCCACAAACACTGATCTATTAGTATCTATGAACTCCAAACTGATTCCCCTTCCAGAAATTCCTTCCAAAGCATCCATCGGTAATCTAGTGAACAGAGAAAAGCTATGACGTGAACGCTGATCGAATTGCCCGTTCCGTGAAATGTTTATGTACTTGTCAAGAATCGAAGATACGGATACGCGTTGAATATCGCTTTCTCTACAATTTCGCACACAACCTTATATGTTCAATTCCCGGAGTCGCCGAGCATCGAAACCAGTCGTACAAAATGCGAAGAGGAGTTGAATGTCCTGAACAAGTCGATTCCATAAATCTCGGGCAATAATTTCAACGCCACTTTCTGACAAAGCTTTCCTGTGTCCACAGCATGTCCGCCACTAATCAAGGTGATATCTTGACCTTCGAGGAATGTTTGTGCTGTCGACTTTCGTCAGTGAAATTCAAAAATAATTTCCCCACCAAACTGAACCCACGCTTCCAAAATCTTGTGGGCCAAGATGCTCAAACACAAGATGCTCGATATAAGTCACAGCAAACAACGTTTTCACGCAAACGTGTCCAAATCCCCACTCGTCGTGTTGTGAACAGCAGCAGCCTTTCTGGACTTTCTGAAGGGTATTCCATCGACTTTACAGCGTAAATTACATTCAGTTTTTAAGAAATAAAATATATATTTTATGAATATGTAAAAGAGCGATTTCAGATAAAAATGACGCGTTTTCCGCTCGTAAAGGGCAAGTATGCTCAGAGCTTCGATAACAAATACAAGATGGCGTCATGTCCAGATCTCGCGTGAAGCACGTTTTGAGTTCTAACTTTTGATTGGCGCATAAGACAATGCTTAAAATTGGCCGTGAGGTGGATAGCTGGGGCATGGGGAAAACTAAGTCAAAAAATGTATTTTTAGTGGGTTTTTTCTGTATTTTTTAGGCGATTTTGTGGCAAGGGCCAATCAGATTCGTCGAATTAATTGAAATGAATAATTAAGCCTTGACACCTTTTAATCGATTTTGCGTTTTGCCTGCCTAGTTTTTACGCGGACCATAAATTTAGTCCGCTTACGCCCGCGGTCATGCAAATCAGCGCACGCCCTTTTTTGTCTAGCAACTCGTTACCTCCTGTTACAACGGAACCACCGCCTTTGTTTACGATTCATGGGGAAAATAGGCTTTGTCTTTGAACCAATCAAATACGGCCTTTTTGGCAGCATTTCATCATCCCACGAGTTAAACATGGCGGCAGTAGACCCGAAGGGAAGGAAGGCGATCGAAAACCGCGTGTTTTTAGCTAAATTACGGAGAAAGTTGACATTTCTTCCGCACCTTACGACTGACAAAGATGTCGATGGGATTTTGGAAGGGTTTCGAAAGCCGTAAGATTGCAAGAAAAGGGAAGTTTTGTGGACGAATCCATTCGTATAGCTACAAAGTTATATCATTCAAGGACCCAAATCACTGGTAAGTGTTTTACTACAATTTTGTTTTGCGACTTTTCGGGAATTTTTTTCGTCACGGTATTTGCGTGTGTAAATTCCGCCATGTTTAAAGTCCGTTAAGCTTCATCTCTGATATTTTTCATCGCTAATTTCGAATTTTCGCTCGGTTTTCTTTGACCTAGTCCTTTATTTAGACGAATGCACATTATAAACACTCAAGAGATTCGATTATGTACATTTATTGTTCGTTAAAGCATAGTGATAGTGCAAGATAAAGCTTAAAATGGGGAACAAAACATCGATAATCATTGGTCTTCTCTTTGTCGTTTTAGATTTCGTCGTTGTTTTTGAGGAATGATCTCTCTGTTTTGTGGATGAACCACAAGATAGTGCTCTTCAAGCATCCTCTTTAGACGCTCAGTAGAGGGATGGACGCGAGCAAAGGTGGCAGACAAATCCACAAACTCATGATGAATGGATTCTCCGCCCTGTTCGCCGAAGAAGCCGAGTGGAAAATGCCACATCTGAATGAAGCTGACAACATGGTCTTCTAACATGTGCATCTTCGGAGGGAAGGTTGCTTGAGGAAATTGCTCCCTGAAATAAGCTGTAAATCTGCTGATATCTTGTGCTGTGAATGAAAGGAAGTAGATTGAAATTAATAGAAGATTACCTAGTACTTACCACTGAAAAAAACCCTACCACTTGTACCGAACAATTATTATGTCAATTCTTTTATTACCTAGTATGGTGATTTCTTCATCCATCATTGGAGCACTACCATTGTACTTGAAATGGCATTTGGCGAAAAGGGTAAACAATGTGTGGAACTTCTGCTCTACTCTTCACTTGCCTTGTCCACAACAGTTTTTGTTATTTTTTGGATGCTTGACTCCTAATGAGAATAAGATGGTTTTACATTATTTCTTAGTGTTATTAATTTAGTATTTAAGCTATAAGGTTTGTTTTTATCCACTAAACCTACCTTGAGACATATGTCAATGTGGTTTCCAACAAAGCTGTTGCTGTGATATGCTTGCCTCTTGACATTTATAGACTGTAAGGTGTCTTCTAAGGCCTTGTAGATCACTCCAGATTCTCGCTTAAAAGTTGCATTTTTTTCTACTTCACTGCCAAGTGTTTCCTGTTCACACAAAAATCATTTGCATAGGTTTTAGGAATTAATTTTGAAGGCTTATCACTATAATAATTATTATTATAGTGTAGAAATATTTTCATTATTCCTGAAGTTAACAGACATTATTGTGAACAATCATTAGGTAACTAAACTTGTGGAAAAAGGTGCTAACTGGTTGTTACAACAACAGAATATGCTACAAATTTGTGATCAACACCTCCTTTTTTGCCATGTTTTGCAATTCCTGAGCTCGTTGCAAGTGTAGGACCACAAGTGGGTTGGGTGCCTCTGGTGTATGATTTAGCCCACCAACTGTTATGAGATAAGTTGCATATACTGCATTCTGCTGGGCTTCCTGCAGATGTTGGCTAGCCAACTGGTAATGTTTCCTTGCTTCGCGAAGCTCAGTTACGTATTGATCAAAGACTGCGTCCCCTGTTGTTGCATCATTAGTCTCGGCTTTTTTGGCAGCTATCTTGGCATCAAGGACCTCACAATCAGCCAACAGCAATTGATAAAATTTAAGGAATAAACCAAGGCTTATGTGCAACCCAGGAACACAGATCTAGAAAATATAACAGAAAGAAGTTGTAAGAAATTACTAGCTTGAATTTCTCTTGTTTCAGGGAAACGTGTGCTCAAGCCATTAAAAGCCAAGACTAGCATCAGGATGTTGCTATCCTATTTTCATAATTTCTTTTTACCGATTAACTAACTTACTTGATCAATAGGTATTTCCAACAGTGGCTCGTGAATTACATTGAAGTACAATTTGGCCTTCTTCAGGTCCCCCCCTCCTTTGTCCTTGAAGTCCCTCAGGTGTTCTTGCATTCCTTCAAGTGTTCTTTTTTGTGCTTCTCTCCTTTGATGTTTAGGCATGTGCATTTCAGTTGAAAGAATTAAGCACCACAGGCAGGGATAACGTCCTAGAAGACAAATATACCACAAAAAGAGTGTTTTGTCACTTATTATAATACAGACCAACTGCACTATAGATATAATCATTGGCTAGTGCAATCGAATAATTTTAAGTTGAATTTCTTACCATTTGGTCCAGAAGTTCCCATTATCTTGCAGGGGAATTCATAATCACCGAATAAGAACAGCATCACTGATTTATTTCTGCAAGGTCAAAAATTAATAATAAATAACAAAATAATAGTATTTCTCATGTAAAATTCTCTTTCAATCTTTCCAGTACATATTTTGAAAGGTATAAGAATATCTTACTGCAGTTTGGTCTGCTTGAGTTCCTCCAGCTGCTCTTTATATATTTGGAGTGAAGTCCTCAAGTTGTTCCTTGTGTCCTTAGCTTCAAATATGGAAAAGACAACCGTTTTCTTGCTGGAATTTGGTTTCTCTAGGTTGGCAAGCTGAAATGCAAACTTCATGGGGCCTTGACCATGATCTCCTCCCAGTTTGACATACAGTCTATCTTCTGGAATCATGCCACCATGTGAAGTCAACAATTCAGCTCTGACAAGAAAGTTAGGTTGCACAAATGTAAGCATGTATTACAAGAGCATGTAAATAAAGAATTGTAAACTGAAAGGAACTCACTTTGCATTTTCATCCACAAATGTTTTAATCTGTTCAGCCAAATTATCCACATAGGCCAGTGGAGTCACTTTTACAGCGGTTACCAGTTTTCCCTCTCGTTTGAATTGGTATTCCATTGGCACCATTTCTGCTATAAGGCTATCTCCAATCTGATCCTTTTTTTGTTTTCTTTGTTTTTTTTCGCTGTCCATTTTTATTCCCCATTTTTTGAACCACCTTTTAAGATAACAAGGACAAAAAACAACGATGTGTGGGTAGAAATATATAATAGGTTGGTTTTATATGTTTTGTGAAGTAATGCACTAAAATTAATACCTCCTCAGTTTGTTAAGGCGAAACCATGACAACCCAAGATCTGCTTTCATGGCCAAAGACTGCTTCTCAGGTAGCTCTAAAACGATATCTTTACCCAGGGCCTCCTTAATCAATTCTTCGCGCTCCTGTTTGTTCTTTTTCGTTTTTAAGTACTTAACAAGCTGAACATCCATTTGGCCTTTGCTGATTGCATTTCCAAGATTTTGCAAGTCTCTTGTACGCGTCCTTAACTGCAGGGCTTGAACAATCGATGGAATCGATGATCGGAAAATCAATCGATCAATCGATGACAATCGATGCCTTGTTAGTTAATTGGCATCGATTGGTATCGGTAATCGATGACCAATCGATAATCACAAAAAAGCTGTTGTGAACTTCATCGATTGATCGATTACGGTATGGCATTCTGGTGTAAGTTTGAGCAGTTTGAAATGCTCCATTGCTGTATTGTGTTTGAAAAGTTGTTTACTAAATTCTGTAAATTAATGATAAACAGTAATAAGGTAAACCATATATTTCACAAATACACAGATATCCCAACAGCAGGGCTTAACAGTGAAGTAAACCCGAGTTAACCAGAACTAACGCACCTCGCCAACAGTAGTTCCTCACCGAGCGTCGATCGTTACAACCTGATCGTTAACACGTTGAAGCTGTGTTTTTATATATTTTTCTTCTTGTTTCTATTTCCCCAGATCTCTGCCGATGCACAACCAGGAAAGATGAAGGTGATTAAAGTTAGCCGTTTACACTGCGTTTAGAATTTCAAAGTGTGATTTGCAGTGTCAGTGCACTGTTCCAGTTCCAAGATTGTCGAGAGAATAGGCACTTTGGTTCCCAGTCTCGTCGCTGCCAACTAAATATTCAATGGATTTTTTTCGATGTACTTAACCCTTAAGATCCTAAGGGGGACACTAAAAAATACCGTTTTTTACCGTTAAATCCGATTTTTTGCTGCTATAACGCTAAATGGACCTCAAATTTACTGAAAAAGCGATTTTCTACCAAAAGACTAGATTTTCTTGAAGATGAGGTACATAAATGTACAATATTTTAATTTGGCGCATGCGCATAAGCCGAAATTTGGACTTGTTTTTTTTTTTTTTTTTTTTTTTGCTGGCTCTTTCCGATTTTTTCCTCTTGCCCTTTTCCTTTCCTTTCTCTTTGCTCTTTTATTCTCGTTATCTTCTACTACTCATATCCTCTCTGTCGCCTGTAAAAAGTTGGATATTTATAATGGGTAAACCTTGGAAATGAGTCGTTGATCAATTGTAGGTATAATGGGCCTTTTTGTCACCATTTTTGCACCAAAAACTGATCACGTTTTCTTCCATTTGCTCCCTCGGAAAGCGGTCGATATCCAAAACAGACAGCTGTGTGGATAGACCTATCCTAGTTCTATGATCTGCTTATCAAGAATATCTGGTGGCGTTAAATTGATGACGTCACAAGTGGTACAAAGAGCATGACCAATTATATACGCATATATGCGTGGTTAGTACTCTAAGGGTTAATGAAATCCTGTAAAATCTTATCGTGTATATACTAATAAATAAAGACAATGTTTATCATTTGATCAGTTTTTCAATCACTTTTTTTTTGTAGGTATCGCATCGTGATTTTAAACAAACAGACAAAACATATTGCTAACTTCGTATATGTTCGCTAAAGCGCATGTTATATCAGTTATTGACGCCTTCAGTTCTAAAAATGTAGTTTTTGCTCCGCCACATTGTTCAGAAGAAATGACTTGTGACTGAGAATGTAGAACAATGTTCCTGACTCATTACTGCAGTGGTAGCGAGTGATCAGTGTGTTTCTACCTTATAGCCCATTATGTTATGTTGCAATCGACGTCACCTTTTATAATTATATTATCGAGAGTTAAATCTTGTTTGTACGTTTTTGCAAGTCATTTAATAACCTGTTAAGGAAATTATATTGCCGTTGGAAATGAAAAATACAGATCTGAGATGTACAATTCTTACACTTAAAGCAACACAGTTTATTTATACACAGTTTCAACTTTTTACTGTTCTAGCATTCATATGAACAGTTAACGTTAACGTTTATCGCAAATCAAAGTTGTCAATATATCATGGTTTATGAACGTTTCGAAACGTTGGTGTCTGAAAAGTACGAGTACATTGCATGTATTAAATTTGCACAAGTAAAAGGCTGTTGATTGATCACCGTCAAAAAAAAAGCTGAAAATCGATGAAAATCGATGCTATTAATTGATCGATTGTAATCGATTTCGATGATTATCGATAATCGATGAAAATCGATAATCA
>OX393561.1:19084049-19119049 GCA_947652115.1 Blastomussa wellsi
CCCACCCGAGCCACCCCTGGATCCGCCACAGAATATTGAATGAATCAGTGATAAACATGTTTTCCTGACACGATTGCACGCACGCCTGTGTTCAAAGACAAAAAATTCAGCTGATTTGTGGGGTCAGATTGCGTTTGTTTTTACAGGGAAGATTACATCAGTCTCATTAACCGAGGCGCTAATTGGTGGGGAAACAGCTGCTGGTCACTTTCTCTGCAGATTACAGAGATAGTCAGTGTTCAACATGTTATGCTTGCAAGGACGTTGATTGTGAGATCTTGCCCGTATCCCTTGTAATGGCTCTATGTTTCCATGACTCGGCTGAGCATTGTTAACTGTTCGCTCATAAAAAACTCGGACTCACCATGCTGTCATGCATACCAGCTGTCCGGTACCTTTAATAGTGTAAGATTGAGTGGCAATTAAAGTATCAGTTCCAAAGTATAACAAAAGAAAATGTATTTGGCATCTTATATCTCTGTAATCTGCTGCGCTGAAGAAATGACTGGAAGCTGTATCCCTACTGATGCCTTAGCTTAGCGAGACAGAATGATGATATCTTTTTGTCAGGTTCCCCAAAACCCGCAAATCTGCACCGGAGTCGAATCAAAGCAACCTGTATCAAACTCAGCAAAGCTATTTATATCTATTTCTGAAATGTTGTGTAAACGGTACGGTAAAGATTCGTCACAATGCTTTTACCTCAGTGCGTTTACCCCTGCACACTTACGGGGACACGAAAACGCCTGTTTGGCTTTGCCCTTATGGTCCGTTCCTATAAAAATTGTTCTGGGCCCGTGAACAAAACTGCCTACTTCAGTAATTTTATATTAAAGGAAAAAGCAAGCTTTTACGGATTCAAAACGATTATGGATCTTTATATGGTCCCACGAAACAATAGACGCACTTCATGGCATTATCTGTGCCGGACTAATTTTTTGACGGATCCGCACTCAGTTTTTGTATATATACAAACAGGCCTTTTTCGTCGGTAGCGTATCATTACGGAATCATCGTTTTTGATTCTTGAGTGTTGTATTGATGGAATTAGTGCGTATGCAAAGAGCTTTATTTAATATTGTGGAGAAGGTGACCGCCTGGTGTCCCCACCGTGGCTGTTATTGACGAGATCTAGATATATATTATCCTCTCGATCTTCTCGTTGTTCCCATTAATATAAACAACTACAGGAATAAAAACATAAGGACGGCTAAATTTTCTTTGTAGGCGCAGTCAGTAAGTCAAACATTTCACTTTTGTCAGAATAAGAGTGGAACCCCGATGGATATAAACGATATGCCGAGGGAGCGGTAAAATTGTATCGTTATATCTGTCTCATACATTTTACTGTAACATGAATATCCATCATTATATCAGGAATATCGTTATTAAGTTTAAATCGGGTTTTCACTGTAATTGAGCAAATAAAACGTGACTGTTTCTTGCGGACAGTTGGTCCTTACATTAGGACCCACACACACAAATTTATATTTTGTTTATGGAGACAGTAACATCTTATCAAGCTCAGCAAAAGCTATTGAAATAAAGTCGAAATAAAGGCAATTATCAGTGGCCATGCCGTAAGCGTAAAGTTCTTTTTATTTCACTTGTCCTTGTTTGCTACATCCTATTATTGACCAGTCATATTTTCGATTACCCACTTACAAATTCAGTCCCCGCAATGCAGGTAACGCCTAGATTGTCAAAAGATTCATTAACAATGTCTTTATCGGCGCAGTGACGGTGCGTTCACCCCTGCACACTTGTGTGGACACGAGTATGAAAAAACCTGCACTGTGCTGTTTTTTCTTGTTTTTCAACGCATACAGTACTGAGCTCGGATTATGCTAGCAGTGCTAAACTGAAAATAAAAAAGCTTAAAATAATGCTCGTTTCGCTTAAAATTATGCTAGCACAATTTGCCAAGGCTTACCGGGTACGGGTTTGCAGAAAGACATTTAACAGCGGAACAATTTTATGTGATAAAAAATGGCGCGAAACCGATCTGCGATTGTGGACTTATTAAATGCGTGTGCTCAGAGCTTAATTATCTCTTTAATCTTGGAGAAATGGCTGCCTAGGTCATAGGTGTTTGCACAAGTCCCTTTGTAATTAACGCGACTGATCTTAATCATGGTCCCCGTAAACTGATAGACACAAATTGTTACCTCACAATTCAAAATTTTGTTAACACTCAAGAAGTTGAAGCCTTAATGAGAAAAACTTAATGAAACCTGCTTCAGTGAGCACAGTTATCCAATCTGACAACTTTTTTCTGTTCAAAGAAAATAATTTCTTCTCGAGTTTAACAATTTGAGGAATGAAATTATCGATTCAGTATGTCGAGAAACTTCTAGATAAAAATACCACGACTTATGAGGACCAATTTGTTTGCAGAGTGTTTTTCCGGCCAACTGATGTGATAAGGGGCATGTTTTGACAAGGGAACCTTGTTTTTTTTTTTCTGGTCACGCATATTAAGCACGCGATCTTTTCATAAAACCAATTCAGTGCTCAGTTGGACGAGGACTTAAAGTCGAAATAAAGGCAATTATCAGTGGCCATGCCGTAAGCGTAAAGTTCTTTTTATTTCACTTGTCCTTGTTTGCTACATCCTATTATTGACCAGTCATATTTTCGATTACCCACTTACAAATTCAGTCCCCGCAATGCAGGTAACGCCTAGATTGTCAAAAGATTCATTAACAATGTCTTTATCGGCGCAGTGACGGTGCGTGCACCCCTGCACACTTGTGTGGACACGAGTATGAAAAAACCTGCACTGTGCTGTTTTTTTCTTGTTTTTCAACGCATACTGAGCTCGGATTATGCTAGCAGTGCTAAACTGAAAATAAAAAAGCTTACCACCGTTTTCCTTGATACGCGACTTTCGAAATCAAAACACCCGCGGAAACGTTTCCAAAATTTCCGTCAATCATACGTCGTATGCAAACATTCGACCTTTGATAGCCAATTAGAACCCGTTTAGACGGAAACCGACTGTTTGATTGAAGGAAATTTTGGAAACGTTTCCGCGGGTGTTTTTATTTTCAAAGTCGCGTATCAAGGAAAACGGTGGTAAAATAATGCTCGTTTCGCTTAAAATTATGCTAGCACAATTTGCCAAGGCTTACCGGGTACGGGTTTGCAGAAAGACATTTAACAGCGGAACAATTTTATGTGATAAAAAATGGCGCGAAACCGATCTGCGATTCAGTGAATTGTGGACTTATTAAATGCGTGTGCTCAGAGCTTAATTATCTCTTTAATCTTGGAGAAATGGCTGCCTAGGTCATAGGTGTTTGCACAAGTCCCTTTGTAATTAACGCTACTGATCTTAATCATGGTCCCCGTAAACTGATAGACACAAATTGTTACCTCACAATTCAAAATTTTGTTAACACTCAAGAAGTTGAAGCCTTAATGAGAAAAACTTAATGAAACCTGCTTCAGTGAGCACAGTTATCCAATCTGACAACTTTTTTCTGTTCAAAGAAAATAATTTCTTCTCGAGTTTAACAATTTGAGGAATGAAATTATCGATTCAGTATGTCGAGAAACTTCTAGATAAAAATACCACGACTTATGAGGACCAATGATAAGGGGCATGTTTTGACAAGGGAAATCCTTGTTTTTTTTTTCTGGTCACGCATATTAAGCACGTGATGCCTTTTCATTGCTTGACTCGGAGTTCGGACGAGGACTGTGCTATTGGGGACACGGTGAGCGACCTAATTCTCTTTCCTCCCGATGACTTGACTCCAAAACTTGAATATTAATGATGCAATTTATTCCCGATTTTTCTTGAACCTACAGTGGAACTTCGATTTAACGAAGTCGCTAGGAACCAGCCCAATTTGTTTGTTAAATCGAGGTTCTGTTCCATACATTTTACTGCAGTAACTTTGCCCGGGACCGAGAAAATCGTTCGTTAAATCGAGGTTTTACTGTATTTTCGTTTTCGTTTGCCTTGAGGCTCATACTGCTAATTTGTTTGTTAGTATTAGTTTGGGATGGATGGTTTCAGTTGCTCGTAACACTATTTTCAACCGCTTTTTACATCGGCTGATGGCGAGGAGGACAACGAGATCTAGTCGATTGACCGAACCGCATGCAAAGGTAAGTAGGAATAAATTCATTGCATATAGAAATTAGGGTATATCTGATCATAAATATTTCCACTGTTGCTAGATGTTTCGTGCAAGCAAGACTCCGAAAGTCCGAGTAGATCATTTATTCAAAAGCATAAGAAATGCCCGCGGTTTTTTCTCTTCCCGTATCGTATTGAACTTGTGCGCGGGAGAAAGTCTGTATTTTCCCGCCAAATTGTAATATAAGGAGAGTGCTTATTGGTTATTAATCTGAACCAATGGGATTTGCTGTTCTATTATGAGTTGGCAACGATGGCGCGGCGGCATAGTCTGCGAACGGTAACTCGAACGGTTCGTTTTCCTGTTTTCCTTTTCCTGTACGCTTCGACGCTATGTCCAAGCGCACAGGAAACAGCGAAAAAAGCTGGAATACTTCTTTCTTTGGAGAAAAGGCAAGGGTGGTGGGTGGGGGTTTGGTCGACTGTTACTTTGCATCCAGAGAAAGTGAATGAAGTGTCTGAATAGAGTTTCGAAGGACCCAGCAGGTATCTGAGTTTGTCAATCTAATTTTTACCAGCAGAAATTGTTTTATTTTGAACATTATTTCTAATTTTTGTGGTTGCTGCAACGTATAACCACGAAGCCCTTTATTCCCTTAGTTGGTGTTTTGATTCTGCGTTAATACCAGTTTGCATAGTTAATGCAGTTATTAATAATGTCTTGCTAATTGGATGTTGATTGTTATCAGAAGCATATCACCTAGAAGCGTCCAACTTCTCGATTATGTTTGGAACAATGCTGAGGATTATTCCCGACCAATCAGAATCGCTGAAATAGTTTTGTCCTTATAAGGATTTAATTTTCGCCCGCATCAGACCAACAACGTTATAAGATTTTCACCTTCACAGCGAATCAATTGAATTCCAACTTATAAACCGTAAAATTCCCTACAGAAACTGAAAGAAATCTACACATTATAAACTACTGAGCACAAAACAGAAATTCTTCTTCAAAATAAACTTTATTTCATCGGAAAGCATTTTTTGAAAAACAAGATTATGCCGTTGTCATGAGAAAGCGCGCGCTCCGGGGGGGGGGGGGGGGGGGGTACTCCCCTATATAAGCTATGTAGGTATGTGCCGCCCCAAAGGGTATGGCTTTTGAGCTGTTTTGGTCTGAAAAAGGGTCTGGTTTTCAAAGAAACCATGACAGCGGCACAATATGGTGACAGAATTAGGCTAAACATTTTTGCCTGAAACATCGTTCGGTGATTTATTACTATAAAATGATGTCCATGGGCAAGGTTAAGGTGTCGCAAATGAAGTACAACCTTTATAAACCAGGTCTGAAAACAGGTATGGATTTTACAGGCCAGATCTGAAAACGGGTGTGGAAAATGGCATGTTTTGGTCTGAAATAGGGTCGGGATATGAAGACCCGGGCGGCACACCCCCACCAAGAAATCCAAGGAGTACCCGCCCCGGGCGCGTGCTCTTATTTTAAGCGGACTTTTGTATAACAGTTACCTTCTTTTCCTCCTCTTCGTCGAGCTCCATTTACACAAAATAACTTGTATAGACGAAAAAGTGACGAACAAAGTTGTTTACACTGTCGAAAGGGTAAAGGACAAAAGATTACCGGCGATTTATTACCGAAAAGTTTTGAATTTTTTGTTGCGCGATGCTTGCGCGCGTCTCAAGGCTCATGTGAGGGAGCAATCCATATCAGGAAGTTAATTTTGATTGGTCGAGAATAATCCTCAGCATTGAACTGAGTCGCGCGCTTCTAGGTAATATGCTTCTGTTGTTATTTAAAGGAGCCTTTATTAAGAAGAATTCAAGCCGGAGACCAAGAAGGCTTTGAAGAAAGATTCATCAATGAATTCATAGGTAATATTTGCATGTACATCTTATATTTTGGCTTTCGTTACTTTAAGGGGTTTGGATCTTTTTCACGCACAAAATGGCGTAGTTAAATAAGAATGACGAATCGCTACGCGATTTCTGTACGGGACAGAAAATAAATCTGTTGTATTGAAATGTGACTTGGATTAAATAGACCCTTTCACGGTTTCTCGCGCCAATTGGTTGTGGGGCAAACACGGCAAAATTTATGGGAAAAATCAGGAGTTTGATGCGCGTTAATATTTTGAGGATCGTTCAGATTCTTAAAGTTTTGTGAATTTCAAACTAAAGATACTAGCTAAAAGAGTTGGCTGATTAAATTTAAAGCGGATCGGTTTACCGAGACGCGAGATATCTCACTTTTTGTTTTTCATATATTTGTTTGTAAAATGGAACTGCTGATTTAGAAACATTTGTATGAAAAATTAAAAGTAAAATTTTTCACATTTCAGTAAGCCGATCCCCTTCAAATTTAATTGCCTAACTTTTTGCTGGCGAGCCAAAGCGAAGTAGCACACTATTTAGTACAATAGGGCGAAATCGGCAAAATTTTTCGGATGTAAGGTCGGAGACATGCGCAGTCGATTCCGTTTTCGATATCCGGGTTTCTTGTGATCCGGGATTCTTGTGCACGAGTAGATTTGGAGCCTTGTACATTCGTCCGTCAAGCTGTGTCAAAGAAAGCGACTTCAGTACCATAGACAAATAATTCAAAGTATTCTTCGGCCTTCCCGTGGTCAAGCTGTGTCAAGGAAAGCGACTTCGGTACCATAGAAAAATAATTCAGAGTATTCTTTGCCCTTACCGCCCGCCCGGTAAAAGCGCTGCTTGGTGAATTTGAAACGGCCTGCAGGCAGCGAAATACGAGACACAAAACCCTCAACTTGTTGCGCACCTGGGGTCGCGCAACATTGTTTTATTGTTGCGTTGCAAGTTTTGAATCAATGTTTCACGGTTTTCACTCTGCGTTCAACTGTGATGCAAGGGTCTACTTTGAGCAACCAATTTCTAGATCTAGCAACAAATATTTTGTTGCTAGTTGTCATTATTGCGCGACAAGTTGAGGGTTTTGAGTCTCGTATTTCGCCGCCTTGATGGCTAACTGGCATAGATAGTATTGAGTAAGCTGTATGCATGATTTCCTCACCAATTTTCTCGAAACATTTTGGACGGATTAAGCTCAAATTCGGGGAAGAATTAGAGCAATAGGTCACCGATCGATAGCCATCGTCAGACCGGTGAGATTTTCAGTAGTTTGGCGTTAATTTCGGTTTGAAGAGAAGGAGTTTGCTGTTGGCGAGCTCATAACAAAGTCACGCAACACACACACACATCGGAAGGTCCACATGTGGTTAAATAATTCAACCATTGTGTTACATTTTCCGGTTGAGGCGAAAGAATACTCCAATTCCGGGCAATGAATGTTGAGTCAAAATCTCTTCCCGTTGGGGTAAATAATTTAACCATTTCAAAACGTATTATCAGTATTTCCTTCTAAGTCTGACGCCAGCACCCACTTTCACGTTGAAATTACTAGTTCAGCTAGTATCTTTAGTTTGTAATTGACAAGAAATTAAGAAACGCAACGGTCCTCAAATTATCGCGCCTCAAACTCCCGATTTTTCCCATACATTTACTGTAAATTTTGCCGTGTTTGACCCCCAACCAAGGTGGCGCGGAAAACCGTGAAAGGGTCTATTACGGTACAGGAGCCGATACCCAGACAGTTTTGATTAGTGCATGATCTCGCCTTCTTTTACTTGTTCTAACCTGTAAAATTTGAGAAATTTCCGGAAAGTTAGTTACATTTTCAAAACTTTGAATGGCTTACTGTAAATTGAAAGGCCCGGTGGAAGAAGGGCGGTAGAGATTTTCGCTAAAATTTAACTTCGCCAAATCAGCTCCAAATTTCGCATGCTTGTTTGTTTACATGTGTTTAATAGTATTCTACACTTATCTCACCTAGTTTCTGCCTCGTCCTTGAGATATAAAGCCAGGAAAGTTGTCGGCCATGTTGTTGGCCGAGTGGGACTAGGACAAGTATTGCAAAACAAGATGGCGGATTAGAGAGAGACTGGGGCGAGTATTGCGAAGCAAAATGGCGGGTAAAAGAGAAATAACAATTTCCTCGTTGCTCTAGCACTATTTACGGCTGCCTGGTGGATGCAGGACATCCTTTAAGTCCGAATTCCCGCGAGTCACTAGCATCTCTCGAAGAACTGAGAGGTGTTCTGCCTTTCGAACTGGTCAACAGTGCTTTTTCGGCGCTCGAAGTGAAAGTTGGCAGTTCGAGGCGGATCGAGCCAGGCAGCCAAGTCTATTGCAGGTTTTTTCTCGAGAACTGCGCCAATGTGAGTTTTGCAGTGTCCACATGAGACCTGCAGTGTGCAAGTTGCCGAGAAAGGACCTGTCTTTAGACTTAAAAAAATTCTTTGAGTGTTCGTCAGGGGGCCTTCCCTTGTCAAAAAATTCCTGATGCCTCATTAAATATGCATAATTCACAGCCATGCTGGCATAAACAGCTAAATAATGTGTGAGTGGCTGTCTGCCTTGGACCGCGGGGTGACTCTGAGTTAATAAAGCAAGGCAAGGAACAGGAGGAGAGGTCGGCTGGCTCAAGTTGTTGTCTTAGCAGCTGCCTGAAACAGATAAATTTGCCAGCGAAAAAAACTTCTTTAGCTTCGTATGTAAATTGTCCATTTTACTTCAGATCATGCGATGCTCTCGAGGGAATTTTTCTCTTTGTGTTACTTAAAGATTATTCATTCGTTTCAAACAAAGATGTATTTGAATTTGAAAGAAATAATTCTCAAGGGTATGAAACGGGGCAACAAGCAAACGACGCTTACGATTTAGTGAGTTGCGTGTTATGTTACAGTGTATGGTGGACAACCGGCGAAGTACCTGTAATTTTTGCCCTGTGAATGAAGCAATAAAAGAGAAAAAAATAACAAAACCAAGTGTGTTTAAGCTGAGAAACAAAAAAAAAAAAAACACGACCAGGGTGGGACTCGAACCGCGGCCCGTCGATTCTTATCTCTACGGGGGAGAAAACGCTAAGCCAATGCGCCACGTACGCACTCGGTGGATTGTTTAGGCAAACTGAAGAGCTAGTGACTTGCACTGACACTATTAATATATTTTATTTTTATTTTTCTTAATAACACAAAGAAAACAGTAAACAAACACCCGAGCAATGTTTCTTTATTTAATTCAAGACCAAATTGCTAAGATTCAGCCACTTTTGAGGAAAATGAACGATTTTCATTTTTGCCAAAAATCGCTACCGCCCTTCTTCCACCGGGCCTTTCAATTGTACACAACATCTTGTAAAATAAAATTCGTCATTCGACTACGCCGTTTTGCGCGTGCATTTTTTCTGTATAGAACGAAACCCCTAAAAGTAACTCCCACATATGGGCCACATACACTGTAGGTATGTGCCGTGGAATAGGGTATGGTTTTGAGGTTCTTGGACCTTAAATAGGACCTTAAATAGGTTTTTCACCATTTAGTCAGGTAGGGTATCATTTTTCGGGTTTGGACCTTAAATAGGGAATCATTTTGGGGCTTTTTGTCGGGCTTGGGCCTTAAAGCGAAGCGATCTGGAATGCCGGAGTTGGGGCTGGCAGATGAAAGCTTCGAACAGTGTAGAAAGCCGGATGATCTCTGGCGAAAGATAAAAAAAAATTTGCTTTCTTAAAGATTCTTTGATTTTAGCCATGATTTCTTTCAAACATGACGTGAAAATTAAGTGACTCATATTATGTCAATAATTAAAAAGTGACTTCATTGCCATTAAAAATGTTCATATGTAACAATCATTTTAACTATTCTGAGATAATGTTCTTGTCCTCTTCAACACTACTGATGCAATTGAACTACACATGTATATACCATGCCTTTAAGACACTGTGAGGGCACCTTTCTTGTTGCTGTTTTAATAACAAGTTGTGTTTCTGTTTAATATATTTTTTACACTGGTCAAATTCAAGGACATGTACAGTACAATGACAGGGACAAAGAAATAAATTGTATCTTACTCAAATTCCTGAAAGTAAAGTGAGTCAAAATGCAGAATTTTCGCAAAATCATGAAATCAACATGTTGCAAAATATGCAAACCACAAAATCGCGAAATTAACATGTCGCGAAATTTCACTTATAATAAAAGTAATTTATTTGTCTTTTCTTTAGGGAGAGGTGTGTTCACCACAAAAAAATTTTTGAAAAATGATTTCCTACTTGTGTACAATGGGGAGCTTGTTAGCGCTGACGAAGGATATCGACGAGAAGATCATTATCACCAAGACTTGGGAAGCTTTCTCTTTTTCTTTAAAGATGGTGCCAAGAACTTTTGGTAAGTGACACTTGAGTGCAACACTAAAGCATTCACCCCTGCACACTTATGGGGAATATGGAAACACACCAGCACTGTGGGAACTGTGCAGATAGTGGGGACATTTTTGCGTCCCCAGAGAAACCTAGGTTTGAAAAAGTAAAAAATAAAATTGAGAGGATAAGAATAAGAATGTGTAGCTCCAGAAAATATCCATATTCCCACCACAGAGGGAATTGGAAATTCTAGAGGGGGTCAAAGGGGTCAAAGGTGAGGGGAGGGGGGTTTGAAGGCAAAACATACGTCCAGATGGTTGGGAATCCGGCCAGTACAAAATGCAGACTGCAGACCGGGTACAAAATGCAGACTGCAGACTGAGTACAAAATGCAGACTGACATAGAAAAATGTTTTTTTGTCCAAAGCGGGGTAATATTCGATTTTACAAAATACCTGTTGTCACACAATCACATTTCTTCGTCATCTTCAAGGAAAAATTGCATTCTTTGGCGATATATTTGCCTTGTTTTTCTAGGAATAAACTCTTTAAATTAATATCAGGTGATTTTGCTGGATAATTGTTGTAAAGATGTACGGAAAAAACAAAAAAGCAAAGTACCACTGGCAGTGTGTCTTTCATTCAAGACTCAGTATTGGGGCACTGGTGTTTCGACTCAGAGTCAGACCAATTTATTTGTTTTTTGTTCGGGGGATCTGACTTGGTCACTTTTGTCTGGTTATGTGCCACTGACATCTCAGAACCTACCCCATTATACTCTATTTCTAGTCTATTTTGCAGCCAATTTTAATGGAGCCCATCTTAAAATTTTCTTACTCTTTCTTTTAGTGTTGATGCTACTTTTTCTAAAGGGCTTGGCAGACTTGTTAATGATGCTCCTTCAAACAAAAGCAGCTGCAATTCAGTGATTCGAAAAGCCAAAGAAGGAACAGAAACATACCTCGCCCTCTATGCTCTTAGAGATATCAAGATAGGGGAAGAATTACGCTACGATTATGGTGTGAAAGATCTTCCATGGCGCAAGCTAAAAGGTATTCATCCTATTCATAAAATTGATTTTGTTGAAATGATCAACTCAGTTGATAATTTTGCACCCTGGAATTAAGGGAAAGGCCCTTTTACTACAAAATGGTTGCCATATCTTCAGCTCTGCTCTGCAGATGTCTTAAATCGAAGGCGAGAGACAATGTGGAATATACATTTTTGAATAACATTTTTTAACGTTCTGCAATCTTTCAACGTCCTGCTTTTACAAATAGTTATTCTGCCAGCTTCCTGACTTTACGAAAGAAACTAATCAGTGTAGTATGAGTCGCAATTAACTTATAACATTCTAATCAATGAAGAGACTAAGAAAAGTTTCGGTTTTCCGACAATATTTTCCACCTTTCTGTGTTGTATGATTTGGACACCATATAAACCTATCCACAGTTGTAAGATGAGCAACTGATCAATGGACAAAGATAACTAATTTTTCAATATTTTTCACCTCCACTCCATACATTTGACTTTTTTTTTGAAGTTAGCTGCACTAGCTTCCCTTTCAGGCACTTGTCCTCAACTTTTCACCACAATCTGCCACTGATTTATGAACAAGGTCTATCTTTAAAGAAGCCAGGCATGGGATAAAATAGTTATGCAATGTTTTCTTGTGGCATAATGTGAAATATCCCACTTGTGACTTGGCTAAAGGCTTGTGTGCATAGTAAACAAAGAAGCCACTTGCGGGATATATGTATTTCCCATATTCCACTTACAACCACTGTATTACACACCTTTTTATTTTTATACAACAAGTGATAGAGTTCAAAATGTTCTGATTCATGACCTAGGAGGAACCAAAGACAGCAACCAAAATGTCCAGGGCAGTAATGGCAAGGCTGATGTGAAACTGCTTGGAAACGATACGAGTAGTGGTGAGGGCATTGGTGGCAGAGGCAGTCCAGTTCTGATTCATGACCTAGGAGGAACCATAGACAGCAACCAAAATGTCCAGGGCAGTAATGGCAAGGCTGATGTGAAACTGCTTGGAAACGATATGAGTAGTGGTGAGGGCATTGGTGGCAGAGGCAGTCCAGTTCTAATTCATGACCTAGGAGGAACCAAAGGCAGCAACCAAAATGTCCAGGGCAGTAATGGCAAGGCTGATGTGAAACTGCTTGGAAACGATACGAGTAGTGGTGAGGGCATTGGTGGCAGAGGCAGTCCAGTTCTGATTCATGACCTAGGAGGAACCAAAGACAGCAACCAAAATGTCCAGGGCAGTAATGGCAAGGCTGATGTGAAACTGCTTGGAAACGATACGAGTAGTAGTGAGGGCATTGGTGGCAGAGGCAGTCCAGTTCTGATTCATGACCTAAGGAGGAACCAAAGACAGCAACCAAAATGTCCAGGGCAGTAATGGGAAGGCTGATGTGAAACTGCTTGGAAACGATACAAGTAGTGGTGAGGGCATTGGTGGCAGAGGCAGTCCAGTTCTGATTCATGACCTAGGAGGAACCAAAGACAGCAACCAAAATGTCCAGGGCAGTAATGGCAAGGCTGATGTGAAACTGCTTGGAAACGATATGAGTAGTGGTGAGGGCATTGGTGGCAGAGGCAGTCCAGTTCTGATTCATGACCTAGGAGGAACCAAAGACAGCAACCAAAATGTCCAGGGCAGTAGGCAAGGCTGATGTGAAACTGCTTGGAAATGATACGAGTAGTGGTGAGGGCATTGGTGGCAGAGGCAGTCCAGTTCTGATTCATGACCTAGGAGGAACCAAAGACAGCAACCAAAATGACCAGGGCAGTAATGGCAAGGCTGATGTGAAACTGCTTGGAAACGATATGAGTAGTGGTGAGGGCATTGGTGGCAGAGGCAGTCCAGTTCTGATTCATGACCTAGGAGGAACCAAAGACAGCAACCAAAATGTCCAGGGCAGTAATGGCAAGGCTGATGTGAAACTGCTTGGAAACGATACGAGTAGTGGTGAGGGCATTGGTGGCAGAGGCAGTCCAGTTCTGATTCATGACCTAGGAGGAACCAAAGACAGCAACCAAAATGTCCAGGGCAGTAATGGCAAGGCTGATGTGAAACTGCTTGGAAACGATACGAGTAGTGGTGAGGGCATTGGTGGCAGAGGCAGTCCAATAAATATTACAACACCGTACGATATTTCCTCCTTGAACAAAAATAACTTCATTACATCTGAGTCGTTGCAACGATTTCAGCAGTGGAAACCTGGGCTTAATCCTGAGGAATGCTGGCTAAATGATGAGGTAAGGTCCATGCAGCTGCACTCAATCTGAGAACTGACAGGACTGGAGGAGTTACCATTTAAATAATTACAGTTTGACCTTCAGCCAGGCAGCTCTTACAGTGTAAAACTTGAGCTCTCCTGGCCATGGCTGTTACATGCATGCTTGACTGTTCCCTTTATAATTTTAATTTTATAACCAGATAACTTGCCTATATCTAGTAAAAGTACAAGTAAGAAATGAAAAGTTATTACCCAGCAAGTAAATCTAGAATTTTACCTCGGCTGCTCTGTTTTTCTTTTCTTGTTCTGCAAGGTTTCAACATTTTTTTCTCCTGGAAAACTGCATGTGGACTTAACACTTTATTACATAGTTTCAAGCTCAGTGTTGGAATTTACAATTATTATAGGGAAAAGCTTTTCAGTTTTAATTAAAAATTCGACAATGCTTGTGTGTATAAAATGCTATCAAACAGTCTTGAATGAACTTAGTACAAAAAATAATTAACCTGTGCATGGCTGTTTTCCTTATAGGGAATAAATGGATATAATGCACTTCTTGCAACCAAGTTTCAAAAGATGGTAAGATTAGATGAATCTACAGCTATTATAGCTATTATTTGGTAACAGATACATATTCTGTGGTATACATACAAAAAATTAGCTAAAAAAGGTCTGTTGTCATGTTAATGACAATACTGTGATAATGTGTCACTTGATATACAGCTATAACCTTTTATTTTTTCAACAAATATGTAACACTTGTCAAAATAATATAATCGTGATGCTCTCGAGATCGGTCATCTGTAGGTAACAGATATTATGCGGTATACCGATACATGTAGACTGCCAAAATTTGTCCAAAATCTCAGATATTGATTATTGAGCTATTTGGCAAGCTCCACTGGTCTTTTGGTAACTTGCATTATTTATTATATAAGTTTTTGTATGTATGTATGTATGTATGTATGTATGTATGTATGTATGTATGTATGTATCTAGTAACGGTACAATAACCAAAAATCTACCATACTTTATTCTAGACTTATTCGCCAATACATTAAAAGCAGGAAAGCCCCATCAAAAACCCTGTGTATTTACTATTTAACAATTAGACTACGAGCTGAGTTTTCTGTCAGCGAATAGTCAGCAATGTGTAGTGAATATATAATGATGATGTAATAATGCTTAGTGATGTATACTATAATTATAGTAATGCTACCTAGCAATTTTGTGTTTATTCCTTTTTTGTTTTTAATTAAAGGGAAAAGCAGTCTACTTCTTTAGCTCGTATTTCTTTCAACGGTGGATAAAAATGAAGGATTCACGAGAGAAAGTTCTTCATTCTGTTTGCAAGGTAATTAGTCAATAGAAGTGTTTCTTTCTCAGAGGCAATCCATCAGACACCATACAGTACACAATGTAACTTTAAAATAAGTGTATTAAGTAACTATACTCAGATTCTTGGCAGTAATTTTGATATGTTAGATATAACATGTGCATGTATGTAAACTGTTTATTATTGATGAACTGTTCACTGTACAGATGATAATTGGTTATTTCTGTTGATTAATTTATTGTACTAGGCCAAGTTGTTAGAGAAGGAAGCTTGGGTCATTCCAATAAACTGTGAAGCACATTGGACAGTAATGGCAAGTTTATTCATTTATTTTTTTTTCCGTATTTTTTATCGCGGGACATGCATGGGGACAGCACATTTTGATGCTTTGCTGCTAGGACGTAATGGCACTTTTAAAGCTAGGCTGCTTGACATTATGGCACTTTTGACTCTACACTGCTATGACGTTACAGCACTTTTGACGCTACGCTGTCACAGCTCTTACTGCTATAAGGGATTAGAATATGATCGTGATCAGGTTTGTTAAATCTTGCGCCATTTGATGTTGAATGAAATGTTTCTTTCCTTTAGGTTCCAAATTATATATTAATCTGGTTGCGTGTTTATAGCGTGTTAGACCATTAGGTTCCTAGTTGGCAGACACCATACCGAGCCAGCAGATTCTATTCCTGGCTGTTCTTTTTGCCGTGTTCCAGCTGAGGTTAGCTTGTTTTAGCTCCTCCTCTATTGGCCTCCTCCAGGTCTGTCCAATTCCATCTACGTTAAGGGCCCATTCTAGTTAATCTCGTTGCCAAGTTACGCGGTTGCTATGTAAATGCAATTTCGCTTCCGGTTTTATCGTCTTGAAATCATGTTTCTGCCGCGGCCAAATTTGTTTTCGTTTAGTTTGTCGTTCTTTTCATTTAAAATCTTTTTCTAAGGACGGAGGTGAGTTCTGCAGGAAACGCAAAATGCCTCTTTGCAAAAAGGATTATGCTTCTTCCACTAAAAAAAACCGCCAACATCGTTTTAGTAGCCATGCGCGCATTAACACATGCGAAAACATTTTGTAGTGCTCTCTTCAAAGCAATAAAAATAACTCTATGAAAAAGATAAGTATAAATTTTAAAACATGCTGTCATTAGCTATAGCCTAAGCAAAAACTACAACAGCTTTTAAAGTTTTGGTTAAAGCCCACCAGTGATACGACGGCTATGACCGTACGACGGCTAAATTTTAGCGGCTACAACAAAAGATTTGGACTAATAATATAATGAACTTGCCGTAAACATGAACGGTATAAGCATACGGCTAAACGGCTAAAATTATTCCTTTAGCAAATTATGTAACCAAATGAAAAATATACAAGACTCCGAAAACTTAAAGACTGTAAGCATTATTCATTCAACCAAACTAGATTCATGCTCAAAATCAATTTCTGATAAAGCTTCACGGCGCCGTTTAATTTGTAGGCGAAAATGTGAAGCAAAACAACTGGTCAGTTTTTTGTCCTGGGTCACGTGACTTTGGGTACTTCCTGATGATGACATCAACTTGCTAACACCTTCATTCTAAACTTAATTACTGTCTAAGTTTGATCAAGTAAAAGCAAAGTTGTGTAAAGTTGCAGCCAATTGAATTTTGCCTAGCAACGGCCAAAAAAGATACTATAATGGGCCCTTAACGATCTATAGCACTGTTTATAGCACTTGTTCCTAAATGAGCATACATGGTTTCTGTATCTTAACTTGAAAGCTGTGCCACTAAGTCGATCCGAGGTATGTATCTCTGGAGGTTGATGTCATGACCTCGGCTTAAATGATGTTTGGTTTTACATTTTCTGTCCATGGGACACGATTTTGGCAGTTACAATTACTATCATGGGTGGTTTTGATATTACTCACGCAGCCATAGCTTACTGAAATTTCTCTTTTTTGCACAAGTGTTATAAGACCCCATGCGGTTCCTATCTAGTTGAACATGATTATTCTATATCCAAGACAACAACCTTGGATACTCCGAAAATCAGGACCAGTTGTAGTGAATTCAAGTAACATAAGACTTTGTGCAGCATTCCCTGTGTTTATTGGTAATTTTCATTCCATGTTATAAATGGAAAAACATGACTGTTCACGCCAAAAAGGAAAAGAAAAATAAGCCTTCCCCACGTCCTGTGTTCCCGCGTCCCCATGTCCCCATCTCCATTAGTTCTTGAGTCCCAGTCCTTATGTCCCCATCCCTGCCCCCCTTTTGGTGAGAACCAAGAAACAGATAATGTCCAAGGACAATTTCTAAATCCCAATTAGATCTGAAACAGTGGATAAAGAACCACACTGTTGAAATGCCACTATTTTTCTATTATTTATTTATTATTTATTAATTTAACGTCCAGTAAGCAACTCTGTAGGCATTTAAAATATTTCCATTCTATTTTAAATGTCTAGTTGCTGGGATGCCTGTGGCACCCAATCATAAAATGCAAGCCGTTTTCCTACGTCGAAAAAGGGGAAAATTGCGCAATCGTTACCCAGAAGGCATTGCGTGCGTGTGTGTAAACTTGATCACATCGATGGAAGCCATATTGCCGTGACTGCTTCGCTTTGCTCTTCGCTTTCGAACGAGTCGTTGGAATATTTTTGACTGATTGAGGTTAGTTTATTTGTTTTAAATATGCTGCTGTTAGCCGGCTTAAAGTGCACAAATGCCTTCGTGAACTCAGCGAATTTCTGTCAAACAGCCAGAACGCAGAAACGTAAACAAATCTACATGTATGTAAGCTTATTTTCATTTAAGTCGCTGTGCCACAATCACCTACACTGTACAAGTATCATGCAAACAAAATTAGTATTTAGGATGTATGTCAGACTATGTATATACTGTGAGAAGTTAGAACTAATAATAATTCTGAAAATTGCTGTGTTTTGTTGTCTGGCTGTTAGTCAATTTATATATATTGGAGGGTAATTCTGTTGTTTCAAAGTTTATATTTGTACATAAGCTTTTTGCTAGGCTTGACATTAACATGGTCTTGCCTGTGTAGACCTGTGTAGAATAAATGGAGATGAATTTTTTCTTGCATTTGTATTAGGAAGTAACAATGCTGAAATCATATTTCATGTCAGTGCAGTGTTTATTCAGTGAAGTGTACATTTGCAGCTTCTTGATTTTTCTCTGAGTGTTTTCTTGTATGGATTATGTTGAAAACGTTTTTAGCCTTTCATATCCCTTAGTTTTTATAGGATCTATCATAGATGCAACCCAGTTACGCTTCGTAAAGCGTCTTGTTCTATTTAGCTGAATAATTTACTTGGGATGAAAACAAAATGGTCAATCATAAATCACAAAATTTGAAAACTGGGAATATCACCTGGGGTACATGTATATTCACGGATATTTCCCAGTTTTAACTGAGGCATATTCAGTCACTTGACGCGTTTAGGCAGTGTTCCAGATAAGTTTTCAATGCAAGCTGTCAAAAAGAAATTCCAACGGGTTAATATTTTACTGCTTTCACCAAATCATTACAAGTTTTCTATCAATTTTGTCGGGCTTGTGGAAAAATACTTTGATGGATTGTAATCAGAAAATAAATTGTTAATGTTGGTGTTCTTGTCTTCTCCGTCTTTGCAGATTGTTAATTTGACCACTAAGTCAATATGCCTTTATGACTCTCTTGACTGTGAAAGAGATAATACTACTGATACAAGGCAATTTGAGACTGTGAGGTAAGATAATTTCAATATTTTTGAGAGGAAAATAAAGTTTATGAGATATTTCTTTTGTGTACATTGTAATATATTACCGCTGTTTGTATTGATAATCAACTTCAGAAATCACATACCCTGCGAGACAGAGCTTACTTTCTCTTAACGCGCGCGACAAGAAAAGTAACCTCTGCACGCAACCTCATGATTCCGTCCACGGCCGTGGACGAATAAATTAAAAAAAGCTGACAAATTTTAAACTTGTGCACGATTTAAAACTGACGCGTACAGCTAGCCAGTACACGTAAGTGAGCACGGCGCGCACTCTCTTTTACCACTTTTAATTTTTCAATAAAACGTTCGTACTCGCTTTTTCAGTCTTCTTAACTGTACTTTTGTGTGCTGTTGTTGGAAGTCGTCAAAGTAGTTGATATAGTTGTTTTGAATATAGCTTCCTGACAATAAGAAGCAACAAAGTCCCACGAAGTCGGAGGAAGTGATGTATTGAGAAAAAGAGGAAGTGGCGTTTCGCATGGCGAAGTTCACGCATGCTCGATAGGAAATCGTGAGGTTGCGTGCAGAGGTTACTTATCTCGTACGTCGCGCGCGCATAAAGAGAACAAGTAAACTCTGTCTCGCAGGGTAGAAATCACAACACCAGCGGAAAAGTTTTCAACATTTCCTTCAGTCTTGCATGTCATCAACAGATCAGATCAAAATCCACCAATCACACCCACTTGTGTGACCAACCACTGCAGCATAAAGATAGGACGAAGGGAAAAAGGAGAAGCGAAAAAAAATAAATAAATAAAAAACGAAAGGCCTAAAGTGGTGGGATCAGGATTACCAAGGATTATCTCAAAATTTTACTTTTTGCGCATGCCTGAACGTCATGAAACATGATTCGATCTTGAGTGAAAAGCAAGGATGGGTTCTGTATTTTAAAGACCATTTTAAATGATTTGAAGCTATTTTACCTGCTCACCGACCTGATCCAGGTTTCAATGGGTTAAGGTAGGTTGAAAAAGATGCATGTACCCTGAAAGTCTATTTAATGTACAGCATACTCTTCTGATACATTTTACAGGAACATCATACAAAGAGTTCACAGACTGTGTGGGAGAAAGTGGATTTCCGGTGACTGGAAGCAGCATGTTGTCAACGAAACCCCAAAACAATGTAACTCATTTGACTGTGGAATTTTTTCATTAAAGGTGAGTTTAAAAATGTCAGTTGTTTTCAAATGGTACTTGCGTTATCATTTGCATTTTACATTTCTCATTCTACAGTGTTTGCCACATTTACATGCATGTCCCGAGGGGTGAGGGAACTTGGGTATCTTTTAGGGAGTACATGATGAGTCATGCTGCCTGGGACTTCAAATTTTGGCCCATGTTCTTAAAATAATTTGTCCTAAAATTGATACCCTGTTCTAGAAATGGGCCAATTCTTCACGCCCCGTTCTAGAGAGTTTGTGAATTGAAATAGCCCTATCTTTATTTGTCAGTTAACGCATTGAGCTGAATTTTTAAAAGCACTCTGTCCTTGAATAACTTCGAATGGCTGTGTGCAAATGAAACTGTAGCTTTCACCCCGGTGGTGTTCTCACCCAACAGATTTGCAGGGGCATCCACAAGTTAGCAGCTGCGTAGACCTCAAGCATGCATTATTTTCACATAGAACAAGGGAAACCATCTTCTAGTTAGACTAGTACAAATATGGATTATACTGATGTACTGAATTTATTTCAATTGATTGTGTGGCCGAGGGAACTCTGTTATCACATAAATTATATAGAAAGACCTTAATGTTTGCTTGTTTTTCTTCTTTTTCTCTAATAGTTTGTTGACTGCGTTATTTCTGGGAAACCTTTGTCCTTTACCCAGGTAGTACATGTTATTTTATGCAGTTAAATGCAATTTAACATTGTTAACAACAAAGAGCGCTTGCATTCCCTGGTTGTCAACGGTGTTGGCACATATGTGTCGAACTCCATGTGCTTACCGGTATATGCAGTGGATTGTAGCGTTGTGTACAGGACTGGAGGAGGAGTTTACTGCATTTTGTAATTGCTTTAGCATGCCAGCTCATCACCAAGCAGTTCTTCTCCCATCCCTTCCCTCCCTCTTTCGATTGTTTCCGCAGTGTGGTGGTTATTAATTGTTTAAGGAAAATTTTACTATCTGTTAAGTAAACAAAATTCAATGTGTAATTCCCCCAGATATTGCACATGACAATTCAAGTAATCCCTGAAATAGGCTATGTAATAGCCTCTAGGGATGGTAACTTTTGGTAGCCGCTTTAAGCAAACTATACCTACAGGTTTTTAATTTCTATTCTTTTTTACAGAATGACATCCCTCAGTTTAGAAAGGAAATGAGAGAAGAAATCTTCGCAACAACCAGTGAAAATCGGTGTTCGAATTTTATCCGACATGATCGGTCAGTTCATTCAAATAGTAAGTCATATCTTTTTTTTTTACATATTCTGTTATTTTCAGTTTCTTATTTCTGATATTTTTGGGAGTGGTCGGTGGGGGGATCCGTAGAAGGAGTCCATGGAACCCCGGATCCGTAAGGTAGTCCATGGACGAGGTCTGTAAGGGGGTGCACGGACTGGGGATTAGTGTTTTTGGGTCACCCCTAACAACCAAATATTAGCTGTTTAACCAATGGCACCATCCTGTTAGAATTTTGATATTCAGCTGTATTTAATGTGAATTATTTATATATGTTTTGTATCCTTGTCAAAAACAATTATTTTTCATGATAGTTAAAAGAACATAGTCAAACAAATACTCATTACTGCATGCATCTTTTTTTAAGTGAGTTGCCAAAGTCAAATTCAGAAAAAGGATGATGAGGTAAATGCTCTGCTTTCTTCTGTTAGGTATAAGTGCAAAAATAATTCTTTTGGCTGCATGAACAGCTGTCAGTGGACTTAAGGATTTGATTTTATCTTGAGTTTCTGATTACTTAAAAAATTTGCATTTGTCGTTTGGAATGTCCATCTTAATACGCCTCCACTTATTTTGAATGAAGTAATGATCCTTCCTTATTTGGGTATAGTTGATTGGTGTTGTAAAAACAGTGTTTTCTTTTTTCGCTTTTTCTTTAAAAAACTAAATATACCTGTAGAAGGGGCCTTGGTCATCCTCAGATATGTGACTTTGAAATCAAACAATGACAGTTCAAGGCTAGTGCTGCTGGGTGTTGGTTTTGGTTTTCACATTGTTCCGTGTCTGGAAAGATTTCTAAATGGCCAGTAAAAAAAGTTAGGTATGGTCTGAAAAAAACTGTATCGAACCACCTCAATGTTATACTTTATTGAACTTGAGGGTACAAAACACTATTTTAATATTTTAAAAAAACTCTAACTAAAAGACACAATGTTGTTGAACAACATAATGATTGTGTTTTAGATGGAGCTCTTTAAAAATTGTTTGCTTCTAAATCTCAATTATAAACTGCTGTTTATATTGTTGTAGTAAAATGATACCTAAGTAGGAGCTTACAGTTTCTCTTGGTTTGGTGGAAATTAAGCAGATTAAATTATAAAAATATTGTAGAGTTTAAAATGCAAGAAGTCCCAGTGGGTCTTTGTTTTCTTTGCGATTTTTTGCAAATCTTTGTTTTTAGGTAATTTTTTTTTCGTTTTTTGAGAATTTAATGTTTAAATGTTTATCCATTGTTATTATTTTACAGTTATCAAATATTTCAATTTAATAGCATGCGAAAATCACTGTTAAGCAAGGCTCGAGATCACTAAAAGGGGAACAGGGACGTGAGAGCTGGGACGTGGGAATGCGGGATATGGGGACGCAGGGATATGGGGACACAGGGATATGGGGATGCGGGATGTGGGGACCAGGAGATATCAGACGCTTGGACGGCACATTTTTCTTTTCCTTTTTGGTGTAGCTGTCACTTTTTCCAATTTGTCCATAAATAACATATGGAATGAATCAAAGTCTTGTGTTACTTGAATTCACTACAACTGGTCCTGATAAGTTTTCCGAGCATCCAAGGTTGTTGTCTTGTTACCGTGAGGGATCTGGATATAGAATACGCAAGAGAACCACAGGGGGTCTTGAATACTCGTGCAAGATGGAGAACTTTCTAATAAGCTATGGCTGCATAAGTAATATCTAAACCATTTTATCCAACCACAACAAGGCCCAAATTAAAAAAAAATAATTAATATCCAAGCACGTGCCCCGTGGATGGAAAATGTAATGACCAAAACATCATTTACTATAGCCTTGGTTTCGACATCAACCTCCAGTGAGACATACGCCAGAGTTTAAGTTGAGATACAAAAACCGTGTATACTCTTGCTCAAGAGAACCACAGGGGGTCTTGAATACTCGTGCAAGATGGAGAACTTTCTAATAAGCTATGGCTGCATAAGTAATATCTAAACCATTTTATCCAACCACAACAAGGCCCAAATTAAAAAATAATAATTAATATCCAAGCACGTGCCCCGTGGATGGAAAATGTAATGACCAAAACATCATTTACTATAGCCTCGGTTTCGACATCAACCTCCAGTGAGACATACGCCAGAGTTTAAGTTGAGATACAAAAATCGTGTATACTCTTGCTCATTTAGGAACGTCAGTGTATAAACATGCAACCAAATTAAGTACATTTGAAGCCTAAAGAAAAGAAACATTCTATTGAACACCCGATGGCATAAGATTCAACAAGCCCGATCATATTTTAATGCCCTTAATACATAGTGTTAAAAGTGGTGTAACGTCGTAGCAGCGTAGCATCAAAAGTTCTGTGTCGTCGCAGCGTATCATCAAAATGTGTTGTCCCCGCATCCCCATGTAGGCGGTCCCCACATCCCCTTGTCCCAGTTCTCACATCCCAGTCTCCACAGGTAACACAGGTAACTATGTTTTTTTTTGTAAGGGACTCCCTAACCCCAGCTGGAATCAAAACTTTCTGTTTATTACAGCTTCACAGTTTTCAAACTTTGGCCTTTTTTAAAACCCTACTGAACAGAAATTCATTTAAAAATGTATTACTCCATTTAAAAATGTGCTTACTCAATTCTACTTAAAATTCATAACTTTTGGTGGATTCAAACACAGGGTAGCCAATCAGAATAGTTCTATGAAGTGTGAGTTCTTGATGCGGATGTCTTCCGCAAGTTGACCAATCAGAGAGGGAAGGGTAATGGACTGTCCAATCAGAGGATAGAAAGTTTAACTACATTAACTTTATTAACCACTTGTAAACTTCATTCCAAAGTTAACCCTTGTTGATGTGAAAATTATTACATCTTTCAACTTTCCATTTCTGAAATGTAAAACGAAAGTCTGCAGAAAACCTTTCAAGTTTGATGCGATTCTTTCATCTTATTTCTGAATGATTCATGCTAGGCAACACAGCCATGTTTATTTTCCTAAGTTAATAATGAATTCGTTTTCTTTGTGCAAACAATTCCAAGTATCCTGCACAAAGAAGTTTGGATTTATTTAAATTATAAAGTAATTAATTTGAATCATGCGGATGTCCGCATGTTGATCAATCAGAGAGGTCAGGGTAATTAACCACTTGTAAACTTCATTACATTACATACTTAACCTCGTAAAATATTGATGTGAATATCACAAGTCAGATAACGGGCGGCAACTTCATATTCCTATTTCCGAAATGTAAAACAAAAGACTGCTGTAAACCTTTCAAGTTTGAGGCGATTCCTTCTTCTTATTTCCAAAATTATGAAGTCATGTTTATTTTCCCAAGTTTAATAATATATTCGTTTTCTTTGTGCAAACAACTCCGGAAGTATCATACCGTATCGCGAATCATGAAGTTTCTGTTTTAAACAGATATCTGCCACCGGCTAAACAAGAACGCATAGTCTACTTGAGAAACTGAAACAGTTATTATGTTTGCAAAATTATCTTCGAAACAGACGAAATTATCTTGATTTGTTTATTTTCTTCAAACATCTCAGAGTCATGTGTCTGATAGTGAGGCTGAAAGTGTTGACTCTAGTTGTGCTGAAAGTCCCACCTTCCCTGCTCTATTTAGAAAAGCAAAAGTAGAGGCTTCAGGTAAGGATAAAAAAATACATGTGTTGAATCGAAATTAATTAGAATTCATTGCACTAGAGGTGTTTATGAGTGTAAAACAAAAAAAAGACATGGAATTTTAATTTGCAGTTGCCAAATATGAAAATAGAAGTGCACGGTTGAAACAGTTAGGAAACAAATCAAGCATTGTCATGTAACTTTAAGTAACAAGCATGGAAAAGTTCATGTGCACTGCCAATGAAAGAGTGTCTTTCATTTTGTTCCCAGTTTGCCCCAGGGGGGTATTCAGGATTTCAAGTGACAGGGATAATCAGGGATGATGATTTTTTGGGGGTATTAAAAATAATTTATTTATGGTAGTGTCCTTGCCGTACTTTAATAGTTAACCATGGTGTCCCTTTAAATCGCACATGTTATACATATCAAAGCATGATTATTATTTGTAATATTTGTAATTAACTTAGTAAAGATATTTGTTATGGTTTTACCTGGGTTGGTCTTGTTTAGATACTTTAATTGGGCTATCACTATGGGCCAAACTACCCAGTACTCTTAGATCAATTACAATATGCAAATTGAAGTCAAATATAAAGAAGATGGACCTCGTTTCACTTATGTAAAATATAAGAAATATGGATTATATTGTATTGTATGTATGATTTTAATGCACTTTATTTATAGATGTTAAATTATGTATAGCTTTTTATTATCTTTATCAGTCTCCCCAATTAGTAGGGCTATATGCCACGCTAGAAGTCTGAGACCTTAATAAAGTTTATTATTATTATTATTATTATTATTATTATTTAGTTATTAATAAAGTTACTGTCGAAACAAAATAGTTCTTGGGTGTCTCTAGCATTGTTAAAATGACTACCAGAGGAGGGAAATAAGAGAGATTCAGATTGCATGATGATTGCGTTATAGCATTACCACTTTCTTCGACTTCTAAGGGCCACAAAATCGGCATGGAATTTTTTTGGGTTAATTTTTGGTCCAGGGATTTTTTTTTTTTTGGGGGGGGGGGGGGGGGGGTTGCTGGAAGCCCTAAGAGTTTTTTTGGGTCTTGACTTTTGGGTTCATTCGATCATCCCTGTTACTTAAAATCCTGAGTACCCCCTCCCCCCATGCATTTTACACATGGTGTGCAGCCTGCAGACCTTTTGACCTGGTTAACATCTATTTTTAAGTGTGGACAATATCCTTTTTTTCTGTAGGTAACAACAGTCATTTCAGAAAAAAGAGGAAATTGTCTTTTTCTGATGAAGAATTGTCTTCTTCTGATGAAGACAATGGCACCATTCTTTATCCAGGTAAAGATAGCAATCAGCTCTATAAGCCATAATGTTCAAATTCCCTGCTTGGGGCTTTAACACTTGCATTTCTACTACCGTTTTTGGGCTAGCGCGAATGTATACATTTTCCCGCCTTTTTTCATGCGTAAAACCTTCACATTTGTCTAGACAAACTGTCGGCTTTTTAAACTGAACAAATTAACGTTGCGAGGCAGCGTGAACATGTTAAGTTTCCAAGTCAGAATCCTCGAATGCCTATTAGGGTGCACATTAAAATAACAATTCATTTTCCGAATGTCCATAAGTAGATGGTTCATGTTTAATGAAGTGTGTTTCCACCAAAAAGAAGGTACTGTTTTAACAGTCTACCTTTTTTGGAATGACTTTTTAAAGCTAATGTCCTGTAAGTTGCGACTGTGGACCTTAAAATGCCAATACCCTCTTTTTGCCCCCGCAGGGTTTTGGCCCAGACGGCCAAAACCCGAGGAGGCCACTATTGTAGTCCCCGCGTATAGAGTATAGAATTTCTGTGATGAGTCTGTGATGCAGAAAAAATCTCGATTTTTGAGGAAAAGGTTCGCAAAGGATTGCAAAAGTAACAAATTTCTGGTAGTTTAACTGAAGAAATCATAAAACTATTAAAATTATAAAAAAGCGGGGACAGCTTTAGTGAGAACTATTACTAGTTTAACCATTATGAGATGCAAGATTAACTCCAGTCTCAATGCCCAATTTTTTTGTTACAGTGTATAATACAGTAGCGTGCATAAATTTCCATTTTTTTAATTTTAAAGATAAAACAAGTCAAACTACAGAGGCCTCGGTGGATTCAAACGATTGCCATGAAGAACTATCAAAAGACAATGATTCTTCTTCTCAAGAAGACAATGATTCTTCTTCTCAAGAGGATGATTTGTCAGCAAGAAGCAGTCTCGATGGAAAAATTACAACCACCACCCCTTCAACAGGAGGTTAGAAAATAGCTGTTTTTGTATGGGCTTATGATTTATCCAAAACATTGATGCTTCTTTGAACCACCAGTACACATTTTCAAAGGAAAGCGGAAACTAAATCCCTGGATAGGAATGCATTTATATGATAATCAATATTTATAATCAATATTAATCTTGATGGTTGTTAATTATCAATTAATACTAGTTGCCTCTTTTACAGAACATTGTTTCTAAATCTGGGACATGAATTGGTGTTAATTTAAATATAATTTTGTGTCAAAATGGAATTGAATAGGGCAAAATTTTTTAGCTCCACCTTAAGTCGGATCTCTATTGTAAAATTTAGTTACTTTTGCGGGTTGCCCAGTCCACGGTGGCTTTCAATAGTTATTATTGTATTATAATAGTGGACAATTGTTTGTTGCTATTTAAGTTAAATACATGTAATCACAAAACAGAATGAAAACAAAAGTTTCCAAGATTTGTTCTTTAGCCAATAAAATGTCAAGAACAGAACAGTGGAATTTCAACTTGTTTTCTCACTGTGAAAACAGATTATTGGGTGACCCTGGTGACAGTAGTCAGACGTAAACAAGTAAACAGAGTGAAAATATACATAGTTTAGCCCAATCTTGTCCCCAGAGGCCGCGATCCTTTTGGTCAGCACCAAGAATCGTGACCTCTAGCCGGTCCTAATTTGTGAGCATGCGCAGTGTAGTTGTTCTCTAGTTTTTAGCCAATCAGATTGTCAGATTTGAACAACGAGTCCGTAAATCGCGGAATTCCGGTCTTGGTAGCAGCCAGAGGTGCTGACCAAAAGGATCGCGGCCTCGGGGACGAGAATGAGTTTAGCCATTCTTCAAATTCTAGAGTACTACAACATACTATTTATACATGCCGGCGGTTTGAACACTGCAATACAATGTTATAAAGGAATACCTTAAAGGCTTAAACTACTTTCTGGATAATAAACAAGTACCTTAAATTAAAGTCCTAAAAATTGTCCTTAAAATACCTTTTCTCTTTAAGTCCAGATAAGATACCTCCGTCCAAGTCGGACTTTAAGCGTATTTTATCAGAAAGTATCTTAAGGCCACACTTGTAAGAACAACGTGCAAAGAGTACCTTAGTAACCCACATTTTGTTTTTCATTTTCAGTGTCTGTTCGATTTGCACAAACGAAGGAAGGGGGGAAAAGAGTGTACGACAAGAGACAGGCTTGCTACTACTGTGGTTCTTTATGTGCAAAAATTGCAAGGCACTATGAGTTAAAGCACAAGAATGAAACAGAAGTCGCAATGGCACTTTCCTTCAATAAAGGATCCCCGAGAAGGAAAATGCATTTCGAGAAATTACGGTTGTTAGGGAACTTTCATCACAATGTGACAGTTTTGGAAACCAAACAAGGAGAGCTTATTGTTATGAGACGACCCTCCTCTGGTGAAAAACTTTGTCAGCCCGGTAATTTTCTTCCTTGTGAATTCTGTCTTGGTTTTGTAAAGCGACAAGAATTGTGGAAGCACGTGAAATCGTGTAAGTTTAAACCTCAAGATGAACATCCTTTAAAGTATCAGAAGGTGCAAGAAAAATCCAAATTATTGCTATACCCAGCTCTTTGCAGGGACAGCAGCAACGCCTTGGTGAGCAAACTGTTGGCAACTATGAAAAGTGACGAAATTTCTCTTGTTGCGAGAAATGACTGGCTTATCAAGGAGGTCGGTGTGTTACTTTTGGAGAAGCATGGACAAAAACAAAACCACTACATCTCGCAAAAAATGAGAGAACTTTCCCGGCTATTGCTAGAACTTCGTCAAACACAGGTCATTCCGGATGCAACCCTTTCCGATTTCATCAAGCCTGGGAAGTTTGATGACATTATAGCTGCTGTGAAAAGCCTTTCCAAGTTCCATTTAAAGGAAGGTACACAAGATGTAGCAACTCCTTCCTTGCCTTTGAAGGTGGGCCATTCACTGAAAAAGTGTGTCAACATCATTCGGGGCTACGCCTTGCGCAGAAAAGACAAGGACTTGCAGGAGGATGCAAACAATTTTCAAAAACTTCTTGAGTCTGAGTGGAGTCATCGCATTTCCCATCATTCACTTAACACTCTGAGTACAAGGAAGTTTAACAAAGTTGAGCTTTTGCCCCTTGCAGGAGATCTTGAGAAGCTTCGAGATAGTGTCCTGTCCAAGATTTCTTCTGGTACTCAAGCCCTTAAACAAGAACCTCAGCTAGAAGTCTGGAGTGAATTAGCCAAAGCTACTCTAGTCAGGTTGGTTCTTTTTAACAAAAGGAGAGCAGGCGAGGCATCTAGGGTTCTTGTCAAAAGCTACACTGATAGACCAGACTGGACAAAAGTCAACAACTCTGAAATATTATCAACACTGGATGGGTTCGAGAGAGAATTATCCAAAAGGCAAGTGATGTCGGTTCCTTAGATGCTTGATTGACTGATGATTGACAGACTGATATATTGAGTGATTAATTGCTATGAAAATTGCTTATGCATGGGCATCAACAAAAACAATTCTAATTTTTTACATACTTTGCCGTTATAAAAGAGAGATTTAGATTGCTGTTTAGATTTCCATTTTCAGTTCTAAAACATTTTCTTGAATAGACTGCTATTTACATTCAGTTAATTGTTCTAAAAGAATGCCTTGGCAGGCTTACTAAATTATTGATATTAGAGACTGCTTAGCACATGGTCATGATTGCCATAAATTAAACTGTTAAGATACCAACCAGTTCTTCTGACAATTCTGCTAAGTGATTCCAAAGACCATGTTTAATTTACATAAACCGCAATTTATTTTTATTTGTAGTATAAAAGATATTTGACCATATGTTTATTTACTAATTTTTCTAATTTTGATATTGTCAAACAGGCTAGACATGATGGAGGTACGTGGCAAGCGTGGCAAAAAAGTGCCGATCATTTTGACCCCAGAGATGATCGACAGCATCAACCTCCTTATAAAAACAAGAAAGGCAGTAGGCATCCCAGATGGAAATCCCTATGTATTTGCCAGGGCAAGCAGACAATCAGTAGAGTACATGCGAGGGTGGGATTGCCTCAGAAAATTCGCCATACAATGTGAGCCACCTCTCTCAAACCCTTCAAGCATAACCAGTACGAAGTTGAGAAAGTACGTGGCAACTATCTCACAAGTTCTCTCTTTGAGTGAAACGGAAGTAGACTGGCTGGCACGACACATGGGCCATGATATTCGCGTACATCGGGACTTCTACAGGCTTCACGAATCAACAATTGAAATTGCGAAAGTAAGCAAGCTTCTACTGGCTGTTGATCAAGGTGAAACAAGCAAGTTTGCAGGAAAAACACTGGCAGACATTAATCTGGATGGTAAGTATAAACATCAAGGTTAAGAAAAATGTCACGATTTGTCAGTGGCGAGATGAACTTAAATGTGCCATTGATGCCAAAGGCTAATATGTGAATAATTTATCTGCGAGACACTAGCAATTAAATCATGCTGGATATTTTGCAAAAACCATTTTTTTGCACTTGGATTTATTTCTTGCAGAAGTAAAACCTATACAGTTACTCTGCCTTCATGGTTGATACAATATAGGTATGAGCACTCTTGGACATCATGTGCATGAGCAGACCATTATTATTTTGTTAAGGTCACGTGGTTGGCTTTGCATCAATGAAAAGGAAGAAGGAAAGAAATAGAATAAAAAGCTAGATTGTCAATTTACATAAAGAAATGCTGATTAAAAAATTTGTTCCAGACATCGCCGACCCCAATCTTTCAGAAACTGATAGTGATGTCGAGGATGCTGGTGAGAGTGCTGATGAGAGTGCTGATATAAAAACTAATCCAGGTGTGTGCTTGCTCATAATTTTGCGATGTGTGGTTCCAGAATATATCCATAACCACCCCATGGAAGGCCTTTGGAAATTCCGAAGGGCAGGGGGTCTCAGCTTATTAAAAGGGAAAGTAAGAGGCTTAATTGGAAATTCCATGGATATTTTCTGAAACCACACAATGCAGGAAAGGTCAACTTATAAAAAAAGGAAATTAAAAGTGCTTACCCTGGCTATTGCTGATTTTTGATTGCTAGCAAGCGTTCAAAAATTAAGATATAGCTATATGCAGTGTATTTGTTAATTTTTATATAAGTTATATTCTGAACTTGGACATTGACAGTGTATTTCGAAGTGTTTATAAGGAGGTTTTAAATATAAAATCTACAAGCAAACTAAGCTAATGCACATTACTTTTCTATTACATTTAAGCAGTTTTTTTTCGACAATTAATGTTTTTTTTTAACACAACTTTGAAAGCTGATGTTTGCGAGGGCTGGACTTGTAATGTATTTTTGCAACTGCTTAGATATTTTGGTTTAATTTAATTATATAAAAACATAATTAAGTTAAATTAAACAACATTACTCATCATACATGTACATGTATGTTACCATTTCCAATGACAAGGGAAAAAAGTGAAACCTTGAATAAAATTGAACCACAAAATATAGTATGTGTTGTGTTAAGTCTTGTTAGTTTAAACAAAAAAAGTTTTGCTGTCATATGAACTAAAAAGTTTATTACACTGGGCCCAGTAAAGTGCTAATTTACATTTTCTTACCGAAGGAAAACCATCTGCCAAGAAAACAAACAGAGGAACAAGCCAGAAAGATCGAACAAGGAGAGGTGCTGACAGATCACTGTCAAAAACAAGGGGTATGTTGTCAATTCCAGAACATTTTGATAGCGATCGATCAGCCCGAAAATCATGTCACAATAAACCCTTCATGAAACTACTTATCTGTTAATTTTTGAATAAAAGGTCTTTTTTTAGCTCATTCATGGCGCATAGCGCAAGGAATGAGGTATTGTGAGGGACCAGAATGTTGACCGGATGTTGTAGAACGTAGACGGAAATGAACTAATAAGTAAGTTATTAACAAATCACAATGAACATTGTTTGGCACGCTGTCGACTCCACGAGGCAGATCATCGAGGCGGCCATATTGGAAGGTCGCTTATTACACACGGAAAATTTCCTCTCTAGGGCTTATATGAAAAGGAGAAACGCCGACTAACTTCAATGTGGCTCTGAAACGGAACATCACGTGAAGTATAACCTCGCTGGTGAAGAAATTTTTCTTCGACCGCGAAGATTCAAAATAATATGTCAAATGGTTAAGCTTGTTGTGTTTTGAATGTCGATTGAATGCCAAATCGCCGACTTAAACACAGACGTTACACCGCTTCTCAAGACTTAAGAAAGCAAAATGGTAATGTAAAAAATTGTTTTGAAGTTAGGTAGAAATTTTAGAATGATCGCCGGGTAAAGCTTTCGAGTATAAAACAATCGGACAATCGACTGAAATCAAAAAGCGTGAAATTAATTCATGTTAATTCTCACACGCTTGCATACACAGTCACGGCTTCACAGTTTTAAAAATTTTGAGGCTTTTAATTACGTTTGTTTGCTTTGTATTGAATGAAAATTGACTTGAAACAAAGTTTAAAGGTTATGGAAAGCGTAGAAAGCTTTGCTAGTGTTCACTGAGTGGCAGACATTCTGTTATTTGATAAGCGATTTCATGCATTTCACACCACTTATTTGCAAATTATATTTCAATCTCGGTACTATTTTTAATAATGACAGTATCAGCTACAAATTAACAATGCAAAGCTACCTTTTCCACATCGCAAGGATTTTAAAGATATTTTTATGACTTTTTATGAGGTCTTTCTAAAATGGTGAATGGATGTGAAGAATATTTTACTTTGTATATTTAATTAAATATGGTCTTTAAACATGTCAAGCTTTAATAAAGCTTTCTTCATAACCTACACATAGTTTTATTTTCAACTCCCATGTTTGCAAAATATGCCCATTACATAGCCATAACATGAATGAGCTGACTCATAGAGTCTTTGATCTGTTTTAGAAGACAAGAAGACAAGGAGTGGATCCCAAAGACAAATTCTGAAAAAGAATACAGATTCCGATATTTCAGAGACTGAGGGTAAGTAATTCACAATTGTTATTTGAATGTGCTAAACTGTTAATGTGTATAGATGTCCTCAGCAGCAATGCTACTTAAAGCACTGTCCTAGGCCGGGTGACACAACAGGTCACCTCAGATGTTAAGAAGTCCTGGCACTTCCTATGAGTCATTATTATTAAATATATTGTGGACTCCCGCTTAAATAGTTCTTGCACAATGTTAAAGGTGATGATAGATGTACTCTAAGTAATCATATCCATATTTTACGATAATTAAATTTTGTTAAATACAGAATTTGCCACAAATGACCATATTGTTTTAACTCGTTATTTTATCTTTTACAAGCCTCAAAAGGCCAATTAATAGAAAAGGATGTTTCTCACAGATAACAACTTGGAAAGGTCTGGTCGAATCAGAAACCAAATTGCTGCATGAGGGCTTAAGTGTTACCCGCCCTTTAAAACTAATCGTTCTGGTTTTACACCATCCTCAGAAACCCAGGGTTTCAAAGGGGGAGGGGAAAGGGAGAGAATGGGAGCGAGAAAATGAGGAAAAGGAGTGGGGGGGGGGGGTGGGGAGCAAGGAGCAAGGAGAAGGCCAAAGGGATAAGTATTTCTTGATCAATTACTTTTCAATTCCTTTTTTTCTCCCTTTCCCCTTCCCTGTCGCTCCCCTCCTCCCTCCTTTTCCACATTTTCTCGCTGCCAATCTTTTCCTTTGCCCTCCCCAGGGTTTCCGACTGATGGTTTTACCACAGGCAGACCATCCTCTGAGTTTGACACCACGCGATGTACGTGTCACAGTTCGCTATTTGATCCCATACATTCTCTGTAATTTGTTACGGTTGACCTCGAATTGTTTCAACTGATCGCATGAAATGCGCCATAAATTGTCAAATTTTGCAGCTTCTCATCTAAAAATACGATCTACTGTAAGCTAGATAAATAAAGATCACTTAATGTTTGTCTTTTGCGTGGTTTTGGGCAACGACCAGCGAGGAATTAACGGCCTAAAAACCCCACGTTAAGTGATCTTTATTTCTCTAGCTTACAGTAGATCGTATTTTTAGATGAGCGCTACAAAATTAAATAAAGCGTACTGTTCAGTGATTAGCCGAGGTTAAGAATTTAGTGCAGCAATTATTCCATTCGCGCTTGCTGGATATGAGTTGATTTAACTCGCGCTACGAGCTCGTTTGTTGTTTGTCACCTCATATCAAATGCATAGAATAATTGTTATATATTCCTTATCAATATAGAAGGCAAGAGCTTCTCTAAGGAGGATAAGGAGAACTCTGCCATTTCAGAGAGCAAGAGTAAGAGTAAGTAAAAAGTGATCACAATTTATGTGCTTTTGCTGCTCAAAAAGGAAGCCGCTAGTCAGTTAGTACCATTTTGATATTGAGGTGCCGAGTAACAGTGGCTGGGACGTATGGAAATGCAGCGGCTTTAATCGTTACTTTACCCTTTTTTCTGTCCTGGTGTCTGCAAACTCTTTTGGGGGTGATGCATATTATAACCTGCTCCTTGTGTACAACAAGTTAATTATCAGTCACTGTTTATACTCAACAAGCGATTTTTTTGCAATTTTAGGTGCACTGTGACATCGTCAGTGCCCTGTATTTGCAAGAAGTACGCTTTTGTGTTATTTTCATTACTCTTTTATTCTATTTATTGACTAGTCTCTTATCTTATATCTTATTGCTCATTTTATCTAGAATTTAAAGTGTCTACAGAGATTTGCCCACCTTTAAAGAAATCAAATGGTGCCATGAAAAATGGAAAAGGTAAGTTCTGACTTATTATTTTCTTTTAGTAGAAACTCAGCTTTGTTATATTGAAAATTCGCATATCTGATTGGTTATTCCATTCGCGCTTGCTGGATATGAGTTGATTTAACTCGCGCTACGAGCTCGTTTGTTGTTTGTCACCTCATATCAAATGCATAGAATAATTGTTATATATTCCTTATCAATATAGAAGGCAAGAGCTTCTCTAAGGAGGATAAGGAGAACTCTGCCATTTCAGAGAGCAAGAGTAAGAGTAAGTAAAAAGTGATCACAATTTATGTG
>OX393561.1:19124049-19161549 GCA_947652115.1 Blastomussa wellsi
CTTTTATCAAATTTTAGATTGGGGTCGGTGTGATCTATTTTCTCTTGTTGCGATTGTCATTTTGTCCCATAAAAGGCTGGGTTTCAATGGACAGACGCAAAGGCATGAAAAAAAGGTTTCTTGTGCATATGAATATCAAAAGGAAATATCAAAAGAGAATATCAAAAGGAAAGGTTAAGAATTTTAATATAATTAAATAATAACAAAATAATTGTGATAAAACTTTATTTTTAGAGCGCCATTTCCCTTAAGCTCAGTGGTACTTTACAAATTCAAATTGATTCGAATTTTCAACGTTTCACTTTTTATATTTTATCCGTTGAAGGCAATAGTATTGTTTGGCGAAAGCACGATTGTAAAGAATTTTAACCAGTGACCGTTTTATTACAATTATTGCCATGAATTCTGGCTTCGAGCATTCAATTTTTATACTTTTCCGGATAGGTCCCACCTACAAGCGTAAGGAACCTTAATTAAGCAAACCAGGACGGCAACGGCAACGAGAACGCCTTTAAACAAAAGGTTTAATGAGCAGAACAATATAGCTCTACACGTTCGTTATAATCTTTGAACATTTCTTTGCTGTCCTCTTTAAATGACCAAGTTCTGAGTATTCTGTAGAACATGGACCGCGACGGCTGAATTTTCTTATTTCTTGTTTGGATTGAACGCTGCCTTTACATCTTCTGCGAGTTTGCAAGTAGACTATAAATTCATTTTTAACCAGGCGTTGTCCTCGGCGTTGCCGTCGTCGTTGCTCAACCTCCCTTTTAAAATTGATGGACAACCTTTGATTAGCGTAGCGAGAATTATTTAGACGTCACTGATTTTTTTAATGATTCAGACCCCGTTCATGTGGGAATGTCAAACATGTTACCATTTATGGCTGTTTATATAATGTATCATTGGTACTGAATTGGCGAAGATTAGTTTTTTGATAGCCCAATAGCGTTACGTTACCGTTATACTTCTAAATTTAAATTTAGGATAAAAGACTTTTGTGTGTAACGAATGTTGATTGTGCTGACGTAATATATCTAGAGGAGAGTTCCTTCTTGCTGCCTTTTTCATCTTAATTAGCTTAAGTCTAGTCCAGTCTATTAAAGGGGCACTGTCACGGGTTGACATGCGCAGAATTCAAGAGTGCAAAAACAAATTTTACAGCAACGGAAACCTACAAATACTTGTCCAGTTTTCATAAAAATTATAATGCCAGTGTAGTGAAGCTGAAAAAAAGTTCTATCATTGTGATACCACCAGGAGCTCAAGATCCGAACTTGAAAAAGTCAGCCTGATGTTTTCAAGTTTTGCTACCGTGACAGTGCCCCTTTAAGGTCGCGGGTAATACTTGGCGTTAACATGGATACATGGCGCGTGAGAACTGTTGCATCTTTTGTTCTGTCAATGTTTTCAGTGTGTTACAAATATCTTTATCGTGTTAACTTTCAAGCGACTGAAAATGTCTGCCTTGTGCTGTGTATTTACTTGAAGAAGTTATCAGCCGTGACCTTATTAAAAAATTGCTGGACACGATACAGCTATTTTTACTTAGTAACATATAAAACCATTAAGAAGGGCTTCTATCAAGTCAGTATTGTAAAAACAAACTAGTTAGTTATTTTAGTAAAAAAAATAATAATAAAACTTGCAACGATGCAACACGTATTATTGGATTTTTGTCTCTTTCTACGTTATTGCCACTGTGGGTCCTAGTCAACGAAAGAATATATTACCTAAAAGCCATTCAGGAGCGTCAATCAATGACTGTTTTGCGTTGGTGAAACAAATGAATAGTCGTGAATAGTTAATCATACGAATAGTCTGAAAATTGGTTGGAGAAATCGAGCCTGCAAAATGGCAGCATTCAACTGAGGAATTGGCTATATGGGAAAGGAATGTAATCAGCAGTAGGTCTTCGATCACCATAAAATCCTCCCAAGGTTGCTGGTACTACTATGTCCCCACAAGTGCCGTGTGGAAAACAGTCCTTTGCCTTCCCTTAATAAGGAGTGACATTTTCCGTATTTCTCAAAAACGCGACTGAGATGACAAACGACTCTTTTGGATATCTGCTCCAGAAGATGCAGTCCTCATAAGATAGGTTTAGAAACAGAGTCCCCAGAAGTAGCCAGTGGAGCACGTGTGCGAAATGTCCCCACAATGAAGTCCCCACAAGCAAATCAGATCTTTTCCTAAATTTAAACAGATGTATCAAGAGCTGAGGAAACGAGCAACTCAACGCTCTAACTTTTTTTTTGATATGTGTTAAAGAAGACGTAGTCCTCACAAGAGGGGTGGGTGAACATAGTCCTCACAAGTAGGCTGGGGCGGGTATGCATACATACATACATACATACATACATACATACATGCATGCATGCATGCATGCATGCATGCATGCATGTATGTATGTATGTATGTAACAACAGTATAGGTTAATACATAGCTTTGCTGGGCCATAATCATCTACCATGCTGTACAGTTTCAAGGCCTCAGTAAGTGCTGCTATGCTTATTCAAGGAAATACAAATATATATGTATATAATTATATATTAACAATAACATAAACTATGTTAATATATTGAGGGATTCAAAGATGAAAATGCATTTTTTTTATTAGTCCTGTTTATAAAAATGTTAAACTATAATTTTAAATTAATACTGAAGCATTACTTACCAACAGAAATTAGTTTTCCCTGAAAGTCAACACCTTCAGTTGGCAAAATGGGACTGTAAAAATTCCCATTCCATGCTTCTCTGTCATGGATTGGATTTTGATAGTGGGCTTGCATGTCACACTCTGAACAGAACAAGACACCAGGACCACAATCCAGACAACGAACAACACAATGTTCTAATTCCACAGAACACTTTGAGCAGTGTTGTGGAAAGGTTAAGGCTTCTTGGCAAATAGCATAATATGCAAGGTTTGCCCTAAAGCCTTCCCAGTTTGTTTCAACGCGTGTCTGCCTTGTTTGCCAGGTCATTCGTGTGGCTGCCGTATTGGCTTCAATTACCTTTTCAGCATCAGCGAATGCCTCTTGTAATATGGAATCTAGAACAGATAGAAAACTTTATTCAGTGATGTTCTGCTGAAATATTTTGAAGACGTCCTGTTTTTTCGCTCCATTCTCAACGGACGGTAAGAAAATATAGGGACTGCTCGCAGTCTACTTACTTTAGCCCTGTAGAAGACAAAAAGGTCAGCTGTTCAATACCCCTTTCTTGGTTTTGAGGAAACCCCCCTCGCGTGGCATTGTCTTTTGACACTAGCATCAAGTTTCTCTTTGGTCGTATCAAGTCAGCGTCATTTCAAAGGTCATTCGCGGTCTATGATCGCTTGAATGTACGAGCTAGCTAGCTCGTAGAAAAATTAAAATCAACAGTATATCATGAATCGCGATAGTAATTTTGATCCTGAAAGACCGAGTTATAACTGCTGACTTTTGTACTATAGGGAGTGCGACTTTTCGATATCGATTTAGTCACGTTTTATTTGTTATGAAACGATTTGTCACGTGTTGTTTTGTTTGTACAAACCGGAAACACCAACAGCAAAAAGTATTCCCCTTGAGAGTTTACACAAAAAAGCACCCCCAATACTCCTATTTTTGCATAAATGCAAAATAGTCGTAAAAAAGCACTGTATAGTGTTGTCATCCAAGATTCAGATACAAATAGAGAAATTAATCAGACTATGAGCTTATAAGCTTGCCTGGAGTTGAGGCAATAGTCTAACATTATTCATAAATATTGATAAAACAAAATCCTAAAGAAACGATTAACTCACCGTTTTCTTCAATGTCACATTCTACGGTTTGATCACCAGTATCATCATGCAGACTTTCAATGAAATCCACTGCAGTGACACTAACGCCGCTATCGTGACTACTGGAGGCACCAACTACAACACAAACTTTGGAAACTTAACAAGTGTTCAACACTGAATTATACCCCCATACGAAATCTATCATCTGTATCCACTGACACTCACCATTTGATATCGTAGAGGACGTGGATAAATTCGCTGATTCAGCCGTATTGACAGAAGCTCTCCTTGGAGTTTTAATTATACGTGTTTCAGAAGAATCATAGAGAATATTCACTCTGCGCTTTTTTACCTTCTTTTTTGTTACACCACCTTTCACTGATGACTCTAGATTGGCAAGAGCTTCCTTAGCTTCGTCAGTGACAGCGCTTAGTTGATCCTTAATTCGCTCTGACCTGTCCGCCATTTTGTTCACTCCCAAAGAACGGAAGGAAATTCGTGTCCAGTCCTTTCTCAGTGATCTATTAATGTAGACAGTCTACATTATCGGCTTGACGTTCCCATTGTAGACAGTCTACATTTTTATGCGGGAGATTGGGTTGCTCTGGTGTACTCTTTCACCTCGTGATCCGCCATTTTTATCTTGGTGATTCCTCTGTTGTGTGCTAAAACAAGATAACCATCAGAAGATAAGCACATGCCTCGGACCAGATCATAAAGTGGTGTAAAATCGTAGAACTTGTTAACTTTTCTGGTTAAAAAATGGCCATTTGACTGTATCTCGATGGTATATATTTCTCTGCTTACGTCACACGAGCAACCCAGTAAATGGTCGCTTAAAGCACAGATGGTAGAGGGCTTGATGTCTTGGTCTAAATGAACAATGTCCACCTTTTTCCCTTGATTTTGATATGTGCGCTGCTCTTCTAGCAAACATGCTGTCAATCTTTCTTTGAGACATTTTACTGTCCCTTCACAAGATTCTCCGCGTCTTTCCAGCTCTGCCACTAGGGATGCTCGATCTTTCAAACGAGAAGCCTTCAATGTAACTCTGTCTTCAAGGTCAACAACTTGAAGAATCTTTTCTTCATGGCAACATACCACAACTGTTCCAGTACCCTTCAAATAGCATAGAGAGCGGGCCTTGGGAATCTGTACTTTAATGACTTTCAAACGAACAGGGTTGTGCAAATCAGCTTCCACAAGACGCATGGAACTTTTGAGGGGATTCAAGTCTAGAAAGTAAAACTTTCCTTCTGGCCACATGTTATGGCGATCGGGTGAGGAAACATACCAGCTTTGTTGCTCTCTGAAAAGCGGTACTTCTCAGGGACCAATTGATGAACTACGTTGCTGACGTCTTTGAGGGTGTCTAGTACTTCTGGACTGCTAAGGCGTATAATTGGGTCAACAGCCATACGATCCTTATTTTGCACATCCTCTGCCTTTAAGAGCTTGCGTAGTTTCTTCCTCACGGCTGGGTTGCTATCATCCCTCAAAGTCTGAATTATGGATAAACATCCTCTTTCGCCATTTAAGATAATAAACCAATTACAGAAGCTGCACTTCAAGCTTTTTCCTACATGTACGCTGTCAGGAAAAAAGGCTGAATATTCTAATGCAGGGTCAATAGTCTTAGTTTCTTGCATTTGCTCAATCAATTCCATCGCTTTTTTATTGCCCTCTTCGCAATCAGTTGTAAGAACAAGAACCACGCACCGTTCACATTGTCTTCCGTCTCGAAGACATCGGTCGCAAGCTCAGAGAGATGGGGAATGACTTGGTTGGTTATTCTCTGCACATGTGGTACAGATGTCCCTGTCTGCTAGGCATTCCTCACACGTACTGCGACGGACTCCTTTGGGGACGTTCACAGTTAGCTTATTTGCAGGGGTCCGCTCCAAACAGCCTTTACACGACTGTAATGTTTGTATTTGCCCAAGGTGAAGCTCTTTCATACCCTCTCTGGTCTTACCCCCCTTAGTGTGATAACTAACAGCTACAAGGATGCTGATAGTATTACAGAGCGATGTAATGAACGAGACATTGACCTCTGTAATTATGTTCTCTCGAAGAAATTCTGCAGTTGGACTTGGATTCTCTTTAATTTCAGATCAACATACTGCTTTAGGCCAACATTCCTTTTCATTTTCTCGTCAAACTGAATTCCTGGTTTAATGGCCGTGCCATCATTTTCCATAGCAATACCGATAACTTTTACAGATTTTGTTTCCACTAAGGGGCGTACCCCAGAAGGGTTTTGACTAGCTAAAGTAATGAACGCTAGATGCAAGTCCTTTAAAACACCACTTTTCGTAGTATATCCTCCTTTCCTTTTGTCGCGCGTTGTTTTTGATGGACCTCCTAAGTTAAATGCAGCATTCTCTACACTTCTTTTCCCTCCTCTACCCTGACCATGGTAGATCGGACCCCTGATAAAATTCACCGTACTTCCACCACCTAGATAGTCGATAGTGTTGAAGAATTCTACTACGTCGTCATCAAACTTGTGGTCATAATCAATCATGATGTGTACTATGTCTTTTAAATATTTATAAAATATTTTGTCTCTCGGTACCTTGCCACTCTGTATTAGTTGGTTTAGTTTTACACAAACGGTGTCAGCGGCTGATGACAAGAGGGAATATTTTCCAATCCCTGTCATTGACTTCATCCTCGTCTTCCGACATAAACTCGAAGGAGGGGTTCGTTTAGCGACAAGTCTACGTCTTCTTCGAAGTCTGTTTCTGATTCTGCTGTAGACGCCTCGCTGAAACTATCATACGTTTGGGGGTCTCCTAGGTCTGCCATCCCCAGGAGTGAGGATTCCCCTTCTTGGAAACTAAAAGTGGGCAATTACAGAAAAAAAATTGATATTCACCCTACAGTTCCATATTTCCATAGAACTTCTAGATTGTTAACTAACTCTAGGGCAGACAAGGGATCCCATGTGGTATACAGACAGGTTCGTAACCGTTGGGTTTCAGACTCAACCTCCTTGAAGGTTTTAGACCAAGATGCTGCAAGCTTATGCTGCTCACTCACTCTTTGTTGACGCATTATTTCACCAAAATCGATCTGTGTATTTTGTAAGGGTTTCTCACGTAGCGAATATCCGACAGTTTGCCGAGAAAACGGTGGTCTGGTGGTTGCAGGGAACATTGGCTGGGGTACGGCAGTGACTACATTGTCAGATGTGGGATTTAACAGAAAACCAGGGTTAGAATTGACAAGGATTGACTCACTTGTTTTATGTTCTGGGTTTACACCCACTGACAAGTCCATTCCAGATTCTTCCACGTTATGTCCCGTTGCGGCACTTGAACCGATTCCACTCGATAAATCCATAGTTCTGTACAGCAGACCTGAATAGATGTTCGGCGAGAATTCCTCCAGGCTACAGGAAGATTTTTTTCACTATGTGGTGGCGTCTATGGCATTCGCTGCTACTGGTCTTTACACAGGTATTCGACTCGTTTGACTATGTAATTGCTCGCTTTATTCGCTCCATATGTCCATACAAATATGCGAACTGAATAAGCTTGTACAACGGTGAAAAACTACAGTAAAGAGAAAAGAGAACTAGTATAAGAAAAGGGCTAAAGAAACAACTTAAGTCTAGCAAAAAGGATGGCAAAGAACAAAACTTACAATCTGTGCTCCTAGCAAACGACCATGTGTGAACTAATCATGTGACATGATAAAACAAATGTCATGTAAGTGTCATGAAAAGCGACGGGCAAATAAAGGCCCAAACTAACAAATCCTGATATGAACAGCGGTATAAACACCACTAGCTGGTGTTGTTCTCGGTTGCCTGACTTCAACTCCTCGGCTATGCTTGTAAATAGCTAACTGGTCTTCCTCCTGCCAGTTGGGATTATTAACTTTGTTATGGTTATTTACAATATTCGTTTGTTTGTTTACATTGGCCATGAAAAGCCCCAATGGGGAGTGGTCAATTAAGCAACTATTATTTATTCTGGGAGACTGGGCTGGACAAGATGGCGGAACAGACATGTTTTTAATGCTCCATCACGGTGACGCTTTTTGACTAAAGCGCAGCTTATGGCCGCTAAAAGAAAAGAAAGATCTAAAACATTGGAAGACTCATTAATTTCGCCTGAAGATAAAAGATCAAGAGAGACCTCTGAAGCGGTTTTTTCCGACAACGAAGACGACGACGTTCTACAAGCGCTCACAATGGCCGCTGATTTTGGGAAGAAACTAGATGAAGTTTTAGAGAAACTCTCTAAGCTGGATGTTATTGAAAACCGCTTAAATAACTTATACACTTCTATGGCTAATATAGAGGCAGCTATCTCAAGCTTAGATAAAGACGTTGCTTCATTGAAATCGACATCTAAGAAAACCATCGAATCTGTGAGTAAACTAGAAGAAAGTGTAGACTTTAATGCTGGCGATATCGCCGACTTAAAACGCGACATGCTGGATCTGAAAGCTGAGAACCAAAACCTTAAAAAACAGCTCTTGTATTCCGAATCTTACAGCAGGAGAGAAAACCTAAAGTTTATCGGTGTTGTGGAGAATACCAGCGACTCTACAGACAACCAGAACGTGGCGAGGTCGAGCGATTCCTTACAGAGTGAAAACACTAAGGAGGTCCTCTTTAAATTCCTGGAAGATGAGCTTGATATCAAAGACGCTAGAAAAAGAATTGAATTTCAAAGGGTCCATCGTTTGGGCAGACCAGGAAACAGCGGTGATCCTCGTCCAATCATTGCTCGTTTTCTCCGTTACCAGGATAGAGAAGAAGTTATGCAAAAGGCTCGAGCGAAATTGAAAGACATGAATTATGCGGTCTTTGAAGACATCCCCAAAGAACTATACGATCTTAGGAAAAAGCAGAAGGAGAAGCTTAAACGCGCCAGGCAAGATGGTCTTAAAGCGTTCTTTAGCAGGAAATTTCCGGACAGGCTGTACATTAACGGTAAATTTGTACCATTAGATGAATCTACCTTGTAATTATTTTTTCCTACAAACAATGACACGTATAACTAATTAAGTATAAGCTGCACCTTGACCTTTTCTTCTAAAATTATTGTCACCGCCGATTTGGGAACGTAACATCATACATGCTGTTGTTTAACGGAGAGAGTGTATTTATTTCTATCGCTCTCGGATGTTTGGTAAGTAATGGAAAGTGGTTTATATTAGTTTATTTTGTGTATACGTTGTGTATCGGTGCCTTGTTTATGTTTTGTTTTTTTCCTTCTCGCCTAAGTATCTACCATCTGTTTCTGAACTATTTCGATACCAATTTGTCTCCTTATAACTGTAGATTTGGTTTCCTCTGCATTCCCCGGGTATTTACTATGCAGATCTAAATGGCTGAAAAGTTAACTTTATTGTCACTTAATGTAAGGGGCCTGTCAAACTTTCGAAAACGGCGAGCAGTTTTCACTTGGTGTCGCAAGAAAAATGCCGATATTGTATTTTTACAAGAAACACACTCAAAGAAAGACACTGAGGTACAATGGGGAAACGAATGGGGTGCCAGTGTGATATTGTCTCATGGAAGCCCAAATTCCCGTGGGGTTGCTCTCTTAATGAAGAAAGGGACTGATTGCATCGTACGCTCCAAAATTATAGATCCCCAAGGATGTTATATTATTGTCAAAGCCGACATTTCGGACTGTAAATATATTCTGATTAACATTTATGCTCCCAATAAAGACAACGATATTGTTAATTTCTTTGATAAACTAAAAAAATCTCTACAAGAAGAACAGTTAGACGCGGATGAAAAGATTATTGTTGGAGGTGATTTCAACTGTCCAATGAACCCATTGTTGGACAAGAAAGGTGGTTCTTTAATCCCTCGCAAAACAGCAATTGCAAATATTGAATGCTTTCAAGAGGAATTTGATTTAGTCGACATTTGGCGTGTTAAATACCCAGAAATTAAAAGTTTCACTTGGTACCAAAGCTCTCCGCCAATATTTTGTCGCCTTGACTATTGGTTAATTTCTAATAATTTACATGACTGGATAAAATCAACTGACATAACTCCTGCTATCAAAACGGATCATTCTGCAATTATGCTAGTGGTGGAGGATAATGAGCTGAAAAATGCAAAGGGTCCAGGTTTTTGGAAAATGAACTGCTCTATTTTAGATGATCTTACCTACATAGAGGAAATTTCTAATTTTCTACCAAAATGGGTTACTGAAGGTCAGAAAGAACTGTCTGACAATAGAAGCGTCTGGGATTGGATAAAATTTAATATACGGGATCATGCTATACAATTTTCTAAGAAAAGGGCTAGAAGCAGAAAGGACAAGGAAACTCAGTTAGAAAATGAATTTACCTCGGCTAAAAATATCTATGAAAATGACTCGTGTGAAAACAATTTGAATCTTTTGATTTCGGCAAGAGAAAAGATAGAATCTTTTTACGAAGAGAAAACTAGAGGGATAATAATTCGCGCGCGTGCTCGCTGGCATGAATATGGTGAAAAAAGTTCAAAGTACTTTCTTAACTTGGAAAAACGGAACTACGTAAAGAAGCATATGCGGAAACTGAATATTAATCATTCTTCGACCACTGATCCAACAGTCATTCTCGCTGAACAAAAGCGTTTCTACCAAGATTTGTATACGAGTAGGAACAAAAGTTTGAATAATGACGCTATTGAGTCTTTTCTGATGATCTTGAACATCCCTAAACTTACGGATGAACAGAAAGATTTGTGCGAAGGTAAAATCCATCTTGAGGAGTGTAAAAGTATCCTTGATTCATTTCAGAATAACAAATCGCCCGGGTGTGATGGGATCCCGATTGAATTTTACAAAAAGTGTTGGTCCTTAATTGAAGAACCCTTTTTTAATTGCGTCAATGAATGTTTCGAAAAGGGTGAATTAGCGGGTTCTCATAGGCAGGCAGTGATTACTCTCATCGAAAAAAAAGGCAAAGACCGTCTCTTTCTAGAAAATTGGCGGCCAATTTCTTTGTTAAATGTAGACGTTAAAATAATGTCCAAGGTTATTGCCACTAAAATAAAAAATGTTTTACCGGCTATTGTTCATCACAACCAAACTGGATTCATTAATGCTCGTTACATTGGCGAGACTGTGGGATCTATTTTTGATTTAATGGATTTTACATTGTCAAAAAACATTCCCGGGTTACTGATTTTTATTGACTTTCATAAGGCCTTTGATAGTCTTGAATGGAATTTTCTCTTCTACGACCTAAGAGCTTTCAATTTTGGCCCAGATTTTATTCGTTGGGTAGAAATTTTCTATAAGAATATTCAAAGTTGTGTTATCAATAACGGTTGGGCGTCGGATTTTTTTAATTTAGAGCGCGGGGTGAGACAAGGGGATCCACTATCCCCCTACCTTTTTGTACTAGCAGTAGAAATTATGGCAATCGCTGTAAGGCAGAATACATCTATAAGAGGTATCTCAATTGATGGACAAGAAACCAAACTGCTTCAGTATGCAGACGACACAACAGCAACCCTCGCTGACAATACTTCAGCCCAAGCATTTTTCAGCTTGTTAAATAATTATAAACTGCTCTTGGGCTTAGAAATTAACTACAGTAAAACAGAAGGTATGTGGATTGGATCTTCTAGAAATAGCAATTCCAAACCCTTTGGCATCAAATGGTCTCAAGAGCCTATCAAAGCTTTAGGTGTATATTATTCGTACGATCCAATCCTTCTTCGGGAGAAAAACTTCATTGAAAATTTGGACAAGATTAAAAAACTGCTGAATCTGTGGTCAAGCAGAGGCTTATCACTTTACGGCAAGGTGACTGTCATTAAATCCCTAGTTATACCAAAATTTGTTTACATATGCTCTCTCATGCCTGTTCCGGACGAAATTGTGAAAGAGTTAAATCGACTAGTTTACAAATTTCTGTGGAATGGAACTGATAAGGTAACTCGTCTTTCTACAATCAACGATTATGCTAAAGGTGGTTTAAAAATGATTGACCTAGATTCTATGGTTAAATCTTTACGTTTGGCATGGCTACAAAGAGTATATAATGCTACAGAAGGTCCTTGGAAATGGTATCTTTCTCACCTTTTAACAAGGTTCGGTGGTCTGTTTTTGTTTAACTGTAATTACGATGTTAATGACCTCTCGGTGCCTTCACTATTTTTTTTCAACTTTTGAAATGGTGGTCAGAGTTTCGTGATGACTTTGCTTCTTCAAAAGACTGGGACAATATTATTTGGAATAATCGTGATATTCGTATTGATGACAAGCCAGTTTTTTATAAAAATTTCTTCCTTTCAGGAGTAGTGTATTTGAGGGATCTTCTTTTAAGTAGCAACAACATCGAGTCTTTTGAGATTGTTTCAAGGAACATAGAAAAGTCTAATTTTCTAATCTGGACGGGCCTTCGGGACTCCATTCCATCTCATTTGAAGAACAATATCACAAGTAAACCCCCATCTTCTACTATACCATCATTCTCAACTGGCAACGGCGATGAGGTATTTTGTGTGAATTCTAAGAAGTCAAGGGATTACTATTTACTGCTCATCAGTAAAAAAGCTAAACCACCAAATGCAATCAACCTTCTCCATAGGGATTTCAATCTGTAAGAAAAACAACTGCAACAAGTCTTTTTGCTCCCTCACAAAGTAGCTCTTGAACCTTACGTGAGAGCCTTTCAGTTTAAAGTACTGAATAGAATCCTTTATACAAATGTGAAGCTTTACAAAATCGGTTTTATTTCAAACAAAGAATGTACCTTTTGTAGAAATGAATCAGAAACATTAACTCATTTGCTCTACCACTGCCCTTTCTCTATAGCATTCTGGAAAGATTTTGAAGTGTATTGGTCTGTGGCAAAAAGTGAACAAATCCATGTAACATTAGAAGACGTCGTAGTGGGAATTATAACAAGAACTTTCCCCTTACTTAACTACTTTTTACTAATTGCAAAACTCTACTTGTGGGATTGTAGAAGAAACCAAACTTGTCCAAGTATCGTTGGATTTAAGGCTAAAATTCAACTTAAGTATGAAACAGAAACATATATTGCACGAACGAGCAATAAAATGGAATTCTTACAATCGAAATGGGCGAACTGTTTTCTGTTAGGTTAATAGTTATTTATTTATTTATTTTATTTATATCATTTTATTTTTATTTATTTATTTATGTATATACATATATATGCAGGCATAGTATTACACTTATATTTCCCTAAATTGATTGTACTGTAATGTAAGCCCATGTTAAAACCTGTATATTTAAAAAAAAAAAAAAAAACTATTATTTATTCTGGTTAGATGTTACAGTAAGGAAAGAAATGAACACTTTAATCCTTTGAATTAGATAACTGGTGACAGAATAAATACATGTATTACAGTAAAACCTGTTGTTCTTTTAATACCGGTAGTAACTTTGCAATGTTGCAGTGCAATGTTCCAATATTGATTGACAGTTTGATCTAACCAACACTCAAATTTGCCTGAGGGAATTGCCAAAATCAAGTTTCATTTTGCTGTATAAAATGATGCAATACCAGCTTTGTTTCAAAGAAATGGAAAATAATAGCTTTGCAAGTGCAACATTAATAGAGAGAATGGAAACCCTCTCATCAGAGCTTTTCGAAATACTTCGGAAAGTGTTTTACAAATTTGTTATGTGGAAGAGATATATGTTGGGGTGTCCCGAGGTGCATTATGACATTCGAGCCACACCATATTGCAAATATCGTAAGCCAAAATGGGTTGTGTTGTCTATGCCCAAAAGCAGGAAACCCCCACCATATTGTCCATCCCCTGCTGTTTGACGAGTTCATTGCATACTGGCAGAAAAATCAATCACAACAATGATTCACCCAATTGCCATTTTTTTTTTGTTGTAGGTGACAGCATTGCATGAAGAGCCGCTTGTGTCGGCTTTCTTGCTGGGGTGAGTCCAGAACTTTTTGCTGAACAGATCGGTCCTTGTGTTGAAGGTGCCCTTGGCAATATCGCCTGACCAGCACTTGTCAAGCAGTTTTTTATCAAGCCCTAGCAGGATTTTTGTAAAAAGATTGAGCTTGGGAAAAGCTTGAGCTTGGGAAAAGCCAGATCTGTTAATTTATGGTTTCGCCGATGCTCAGCCCCAGCTTCTGTTTTGAGGCAGTCACGTTGCGTGCTGCAGCATTCCAGGTCCTTGTTCACTGCATTTCAGGTTGGTCTGGGCATAAACACCATGCAAGGGAGGGAGGCACCAAAAACTTGCCACTTATGCAGAGTTTTCTCTTCCCAAGGAAAGATGGGAGAAGGTGTTCTTTCATGAACATGCCGTATTTATTCGCCTATAAGCCGAGTGATTTTTGCACCAAATTAAATTGGGAAATAGTGAAATCTCTTCAAGATAGGGGGTTCGACTTGCAGTCGAGTATTTTTCCGAAAAAAAAATTCTAATGCTGCAAGAGCTTCAATTGAATGTTTATATTTGGCTATAAGCCGAGCGATTATCAACAAACATAAAGTATCGGTAGTTTGCGTACGAAAATCATTGCTGTTGGTCATAAACTTTTATTGAAGTGGTGGCTCCTAAAGGAACCGTTTTGTTTTGATGACTTCACGAATGAAGTATTCAGTCTTTGACTTCTTCGCTGTCGGTTTCAAACTCATCGCCATATCATCGTCAGCTAGTTCTCGTCATCTTCGGTGCCGTCAAGAGCGTTCAAGATACCGCATGTTTTGAATGATTTCCTCACCATCTCTGCTGGAATTTCTGCCCATGACTGCTTTATCCAATGGAGGACCAGGTTTCTCGACGGTGCTTTCTTCTTTCCCGCTGGAGTGTATTCAAAGGGGCCAGCCATCATCCAGGAAAGGTACTGTCTCCTGACGTTGTCTTTGAATGGTTTGTTCAGGCATTTGTCCAATGGCTGTAGGACTGGAGCCAGGCCACCCGGGATTACGGCCACGTTGAAATTACGTCGCTGCAGGTCTGCTTTCACAGACTCAGTCAAATGGGCTCTAAAAGAATCCCAAACAAGTAGCAACCGTTCTTTGTCAGGATTCCTCGGCAAACAGGTACGTTTTTATTCCTTTGCACCTGAAATCAATAACAGAATACCCAGGTTAAAAATACATCGAAAATTCCGAAAATCAGTTATCTGAGCATAACAAACTTTGAAACAAAGAAAAAAACACGACAGTTATTTACCTTTCTCATCCATCCAGCCCTTCGTCTGGAACAACGAGGTCTCATGGAGTGCGTACACCTTTGAAGATCACTGCAGGCGGTAATTTGCTGCCATTGGCGCTGACTGCGAGTGTCACTGTAAAGGTCCTTTTCTCGGCACCACAGGACTTCACTGGAACGGTTTTACTGCCACTGAATTCAAGGGTTCTGCTCGATGGAAGCTCAAATCGCATACGGGTTTCATCCAAATTGAAGATTCTGGATACCAAATACCGTATTCACCCTTGGATAATGCGCGCCCGTGTATAATACACACCCCAATTTCAGACCAAATTTTGAGAAAAAAATAAAAATAAACTCCTCAACACAAAGGTTAAATTGTATAACATTATTTATTTTAATTACCGGTAACTTGGCAAACTAACGAAATGATGGTTACAACATCTTTCACCTAGGACTTACATGTAGCGGTCAATACAATTCAGCTTACAATACTTAACTTAAAAGTTTCATTCACTAGCGGTTTTTGCGTAAGATATGCCTCAGTTGGCATAAAGCTCAAACTGACCGTACACTTAACTTATAAGAAAAGCTATTTTCTTGTAGATGCGTTTACTTTAAATGTCAATGAAGTACTCGTTACAATTGCAGCACTTGTTTCCTGTCCTTATATTAAATCTACTCACAGTTCGATTGAGTGTTCAAATGTCAAATCCTTCAAACTCGGACTTGGAGTCTGAGTGAAACAGTTCTCTTGCAAACGAGTCATCGAGTTCACTGTTGCAATCATCATCGGCCTCGTAAACTAGGTCGTCCTCTGATCCATCAAGACTGTTGGTAATTCCACATTTCAGAAATGAAGATTCAATCATTTCTTTGGAAATATCCTGCCATGCTCCTGCAATCCACGAAAGGATCAGTTCCTTGGATGGTTTCTTTTGGCGGCCACTCGCTGTAAATTCATGGATTCCCTCCGCCATCCACTCCATCCACCTCTTTCTAACACCATCTTTAAACGGCTTGTTTAAAGATACATCAAGCGGCTGCAAGATTGAGGTTAATCCGCCGGGAATTACTGCTAAGTTCGTGTTTTCTCGTGTCAGTGCTGCTTTCACTCTTTCGGTCGCGTGGGCTTCGAACGCGTCACAAACAAGCAGGCTTCTTCTCCTCCCCAGGCCACCTCTTCTTGAACGCCAAACTTTCTCGATCCATGTTTTCATTCCTTCACCGTCCATCCAACCTTTCTCTTGAGCGGCGACTACAACTCCGTGCTTGTTGGCAATCTTTGGGAGAGTTTTTCTTTTGAAGATAACCATCGGTCTCAGTTTGCTTCCATCGCCAGCACAGGCCAATACGACAGTAATGCGGTTCTTTTCGTTCCCCGTCGTACGAATCTTGATCGTTTTCTCTCCCGAGCTGTTGATGGTTCGATTTGGTGGCATGTCAAATGTCAGTGGCGTTTCGTCCATGTTAGCAATAACATGAAGAGGATAACTGTGCTCATTGCGAAGATCTATAATGTAGCGGTGGAATCGCACGATTTTCTCCTCGTAGTCATTGGGAAGCCGCTGGGCAAGAGTTGTCTTTTGGCAAAGAGACAAGCCATTACGCTTCATGAAACGCTGGCACCAGTGGTTGCCTGCTTTTAACTGCCCTTGTGGAATCTCATATTTCTCGTTCTTTGCCATGTCGAGAGCCTTCAGCCTCACCAGCGATGGTAAAATGGCGAGACCATTGTTCCGTTTCTCCGTGATCCATTCGAGGAGATCAACCTCAAGTTCTGGTCATGCAGCTTTTTTGCCACGATCCGCTCGTTTCAACCGAGGCATCTTTTCCAAATTTTCCTTGCTCTTTCGCCATAAGCGAACGTTACTTTCAGATACTCCGAACTCTCTTTCAGCAGCACGATTTCCATGCTGTTCGGCGAAATTGGTGATTCGTAACTTATCTGACACTGTGTAACTTTGACGCTTTGTTCCGGTGAGTTTTGTAGCCATGTTTACTTTTGATTGCTCAAGACACAGGACGAAAGAATAAATTTATGAATATTTAAGAAAAAATTAAATGTTACTTAAATTCACTGAGAATCTTTAAGTTGAGCCGTATAGGTTCTTAAAACTTCTTAAAGCCTATGGAATGCTTTAATAGTTCTTAAGTGACATTTAAGTCAAAGAAAATGTTCTCGCGAGTAAAATTGAAGTTTCTGTGTTTAATTTGGTCTCGGAAAGGTAACTTAAATCGTGATGTACTATTTATTAACTTTTATTTGCCACTTAAAGTTAAGAAAATGTACAACAGTATTTGAGAGGCAACACTTAAATCTTCTTAAAGTTCATGATCAATAATACGTGAACTACATAAGAAAAACTAAAATTTCCAATTTCTGGCACGTTAAGCCCCGGCCAAATGATCGCAACATTTCAACGCAACATTGTTGGGCACAACATGTTGCACACGTTTGGCCACCCTGTTGCAATTTGTTGCGACAGGTTGCGTGTTGTTGGCTCAAGTTTGAAAATGGTCAAATTTTTCTGCCAACATTTGTAGATGTTGCATGATGTTGTACTCGTTTGGCCATGTTTGCGCATTATTGTTGCGCCTGAGCATGCGCACTAGTTTGATTTTTCTATTTCAAAGCGCGCGCATGCTATCCAACATGTCACAACATATTGCAACAGGGTGGCCAAACGTGTGCAACATGTGTCCAACAATGTTGTGATATGTTGCGTTGAAATGTTGCATGCGTTTGGCCAGCCCCTTCACAACATCATTCAACAATGTTGTGATTTGTTGCGTTGAAATGTTGCGAGCGTTTGGCCAGGGCTTTATAGATATTTGTATGACAAAGAAAAGTTATAATACGTGCAGAATTTTTTGGTGAATGATAAACAATTAATGACTGTAATATAATAACATATTTTTTTTATTGAGGTGTTAATTAATTTGTGATACATTTGGATTATTTGTCAAGGCAAAAATGATGCTGCATGCGTCAGGTAATTGCTGCCAAATGTGGTATGGCATTTGCATCAAATTTAACTAATTTTGCTTCCAGACAATTCTTCAAACTTTTGCATACATTAACTTAGGACTTGCTCTCATTCAAATATACCACATCTACTAAGAATCCAAAAGTAAAGATGGTGTAATGTGGCTAGTTTGGACTAATACTTCACTACTGTAACAAAGTCAAGCACTTTTGTATTTGCCAAAGGATCTGTGGCTTATGCAACAAATTTCAGTGCCCAAAGGGGGGGGGGGGGGGGCACATTTCGTTTTCCACTGTACATTCCAATGCAATAAATTATGCATTGCAATGAAAAACAAGACATAGTGTCTGCACCAGCAACATGAGTTGTATTGATATTCTGTTAGGGATGTGGGGACCTTCTAACATTGCAACATGAAAAAGTTAGAAATTCAGCCGTAACCCATGGATACCACCCCCCCTCCCCCCCGACAAAAGCTCACTACATCATTTACTTTCTTTGTTAGTCTATTCTATGTCAACATTATGAATGTCACTCCCACAATGGGGATGCTCATTCCAAGAAGCTAATGTTGGAATAGGGGCACTTATCTAAAAAAGTTTATTTCATGTTGAATGACTGAAACGGGCATTGAAACAGTGACATACTTCATGTGAGATAATGGTAAAAGTATAATTTAATAGTAGGATTTAGACCACTCAACGTATCTGAAATGTTTTCAACTGTCACTTGCCTTAACATTCATGTGCTGTGTTAATCTCTAACATGGTTGCTGTGCCAAGTGAACCTAAAAACATATGGCGCGCCATGTGTAGCAAAATCCCTTTTCGACACATTACGACTCATCATGTGTCGAAAGGCATCGACATAGCTCGACATAAGTAACGTGATCCGTTCGTCATGAAATACTATCTCGAAATTGTATTGGTTTCCATGGCTATAACAGGTAATACTATCTCGAAATAGATCGTTTCCATGGCTATACCATGTAACTCGAATCTCGAAATTGATAGGTTGCTATGGCTATACCATGTAACACGAACTTCGCTCACAACTCCTTCTCAGTTTTCGCTCTTCTCTTAAAGTGCGAACTTCCGATCAAGCGGCCATTTTCATCTTTTATACTTCGAGAGTTCTGGTCGACGACTGAGGTTTTTATGTTTAGTCTACATTTTATTACTGGCTTACAATCGATTTATCATGGCGCTTTCAACGATCTCGGTCGTCTTTATCCTTCTTTTATGCGTGGTTCATGTGGAAAGGTGAGATTTATAGCTGTTTAGCCAGGCTGCATTTCATCTGATTTCATGTTGCGTTTATTCGCTTTTAATATGTTCACGGAATACTGCATGTTGTATTTGCTGTTACCGATCTGTGTGTTTATTTAAGCTAAGTTATGGTGGCTCAATCATTTTATTTGTGGAAGGTAACTGGCAAAGATATGAGCAAAATACAGTTGATGATGAGTAAGGAGAGTTTATCAAATGTTACATGTACACTGTATGTCCAATTGAAGTTACATTTTCGCAGATACTTTATCATGTAGTTAAAGAAAAAGTCTGTCGCAGTGATTTTGGTGCACAAGGGAATAACCATTGTATATTTTTTCCTGGTTCCTCTTTGCTTTCCCTTTTGAATCTGCTGCTGTGCTGTACTGATACAACTATAACTTTCCTAAAAGTAAACCAGTGATTAGTGTCATACTGCTTTCATTACAAATTGTGACATTCATACTTGATGTAATCTTGATATTTTCTGTCAATATTTTATATAGGACCGATGCCAACCGGCAACTGCAACTGTTTTGTCGTTGTTGCAGGAATTAAATAGGTGTCGCGATTCTCCTTTAGACATGGAGCATGCAGACCATTTACTCCTCAGATTGGGCGGTGCGATTCGTCACATGCACCAAGTGATAACCTTTGTTGAAAGGTCGCCACAGTTCTCGCAGCGTGATCTGACTGACCTTAGAAATCTTGCCAGAGAGCTCAGATTAATTGAGGATCTATTCAGGGAACTTCCTGTCTTCACCCCTAGCTGCTATAGGGCTCCCGTTAGACGTACTGGCTCTGTTGGTCGGCCTGCTTATGAAATTTCCAGGGAACAAATTATGCTTTTGCGTTCCTTTTACTTTTCTTGGACCAGAATTGCTAACATGATTGGTCTCTCAAGATGGACGATACACAGAAGAGCAAATGATATGGATATACCTCCTTCATTTATGACCTATACTCCCATTCGAGATGCAGATTTGCAGCAAGTCGTGCAAGAAGAACTTGTATCTATGCCTCGCTGTGGTGAACGTTACATGCAAGGTGCACTCAGAAGGCGCAGTATATGGGTCCAGAGATGGAGGGTTCGAGATGCCTTGATCAATCTGGATCCAATTGGCAGAGCTTGTCGTTGGGCACAGCAAATTCCTCGCAGGCCATATAGAGTACCACATCCTAACTTCCTGTGGCACATAGACAGCAATCTAAAATTACGTCATTGGCGACTTGTCATACATGGTGGCATTGATGGTTACTCTCGGTTGATTGTTTATCTCAGGTGCAGTGATAACAACAGGGCTTTGACAGTTTTGTCGTCGTTTCGACAATCAATTGTCACTTGGGGTTTGCCTTCACGTGTTAGAGCAGGCGATGGAGGCGAAAACATTGCTGTCGGTGACCTGATGATTCAGTATAGGGGAGATGGCCGGGGCAGTTTTATTACTGGGCCAAGTGTTCACAACACAAGGATTGAGAGATTGTGGCGTGAAGTTGTTCACTGTATGTTGTACATTTTCAAAAATATATTTTTGCATCTTGAACAGATCGGTTTGCTTAGCCGCACTAACAATCTTGATCTGTATGCATTGCATTTTGTTTACATCCCAAGGATCAATTCCGCACTAGCCCAGTTTGTTGAGACATTTAACAATCACGGACTTTCAACAGAGCATGGCCTTTCTCCTCATCAGTTGTGGATTTCCGGCATCCTTAAGCATCATTCCTCTAATTATTCTGGTGTAAGAGGGATCATTGACAATACCATGCCAGAAGATCTGGCAATGTATGGTGATGACCCAGCAGCACCCTTACCTCAAGGGGATAATTTATCAGGAGTTGAGGTTGCCCCCATTTCACTAGATATTCCACATTATCTCGTTATGGTGCTGCACGAGTCATTTAATCCAGAGGAAGAAGATGGAAACCAAGGAATGAACATTTATTTTCAAGTTCGGCAATTTTTAATGCTTTATTTGTCCTCCACAAGGTAAAGATTAATTCAAATTTCAGTGTTGGATTCAATTTTAGAAGAAAAGCATTTCATTGGATTATGGATTCCTGCATTCTGGATATGTGGGCAATGCTGACTCCTAAAATTTATATCCTGAGAATTTTAGTGGAGTTTGATGCAGCATACACTATCCTTTATTTTTAAGCTGACTCCTGAAATGTACACATTAGAGTGTTTTCAGTTGAGAGTAGCAGCTTTCTCTGTTAAATTGTTACTATGAAAAATTTCTGAATTGAGTTTTCTCGTCTTTGTTGCTGTGAGTTGATGCATTATTTTATTGTCGATTGCTTACTTTTCGACATGTGTATAGCCTTCATACTGTTGCCACTACTCCCTAAACAGAAAACATGTGACCCCCTTCACTAATTTGACTTTGAGTTTAATTTAAACTCTGTCATGTTACAGTTAACTAATCAAGAAGAGAGATACCAAGCCAAAAGAGATCCAGGTTGTTGATGGCGACTGTAAATAATTTCTAATTTTTTCATAGTACACAAACCTTTATGTAGCTCCTTTAACTGACATTCTAAATAACTGACTTTTTTACTCAAGGCTCTCAGATCCATTGAAATGGCAGATCGATTTTCCCTGTTTTCCTTTGTAAGAATTGTTTACTTAATAATTGCAGTAGTTTAATTTATGTTTACACTGTTATCTTCTAGGGGTTTCAAAATGTTTTCAAGTAGACGCTAGCAACTGGAAAATTAGGTAGCTTTTACAAGTGAGCTTTTTTGTTGCGAGCTGATTGCTATGACCAGATTAGCCGATGGCATGTAATGGTCCGTAGATCTCTGGTAGTCATCAGCTTGTTTTGAAACCCCTGATCTGCAGGATCGTCAATGCTCTTATAGGCTACATTAAGGTATTCACTTCCCACCCTTCCTACTGTCTCCTTCTTTATAGCCACCAGCAGCTAATTTTTTTTTCATTTTTTTTTCAGCATTTTCCTTATGCCACAAGTGAGAATGATCCCTGCAGAGACCATCTCTGCTAAATTGCTATGAAGTTTCCTAGCATATATTTTAACAATTTATTTTCTTTCCAGTAGTAGTTCATGTGATGAACCTAGCTACCGTATTAAACTTGGCTCATGAAAAGGTCAACGTGTGAATCAACCAAGTTCAACAGTTTTGAATTTTGGTCGACCTTCTGTTATATTTAATAGGGGTTTCGGTTATAATGGTACAAGATCAATTTATATGTTGATATTTACATCTGCCGAAGATAATGCAGAAATTGCGCCAATGTATTTGTTCATTTAATAGTTTTGTTGGCGAGTGAACTGTCAAAAAACAGCCTTGCATGAAAAGGAGCGACATAACAGCTGGACACAATTTCGCCTTTTATTGTATAAACCAAAACAGAACTAAAGCCAGTAGTTAAAGTTACAGCCTGAAGGACCACTTAAGAAATTTGACCGAAGCCTAGCAACTTCAAACTGTTTTTGGTGTTTTATTTTTTAAAGCAATAGAGATATGCGATCTCATTAAGTGATTGATATGTCGTCCATGAAATTCCAAGTAGAGTTAAACCAAGAACATGTTACATAACATATGTATTGTGGAAGTACATAAATGAATATTTTATTTTTTAAAACAAATCACATGATCAGATTAGAGCTTGTTCTGTTCTTGTTCTATATAAACTGTTTTCTTACTGGTAGTAGTCTTTTTATTGTAACTTGGCATTTTGTAATAAATATTTTATTAAAAAAATCAACATATTTTATTTTGTCTTTTACCATTACAGCACTATGCGCATTAGTGTGGCCACACAACAAACTTTTTTGACAAGTTAGCCAATCAGATAGTACAAATTTGTTTGAATTGTCCCGCCTCCTTGTAAAAAGCGCAACAGGTTTTCTGACAACTTTGAACAGCTTTGAATATTGCAAGGAGGCAGGACAGCTCAAACAAATTTGTGCTTGGCTAATCATAACTTAACAAAAAAGGTTGTAGGTTGGCCACACTGTCAGCAGTAGACAACTTTGTCCATGTTTACATAGCCTCATCAAAAGACGAGTTAGCTTGGGAGAATTCAAGACAGTTATTCAAACCCGAGACGCAATCAAGGGTTTGCATAACTTTCAAGAATTCTCCCAAACCCCCGAGTTTTCTTTTTCTTTTTTAGAATATTTTTCTTTCTACACACACAACTACAATTTCACAACAGTGTTTACTTACTCTCATCTTAACACGCCTATCAAATAATGAGGGCCCACATAGTATCTCAGTTATTTTATAAAATGCCATATTGAAAGGAGCCATGTCACGATATTTTTAGTTCAAGTATTTTTTTGACAACCTAAATTACCTTTACAATTTTGACAACTTTTTGCTAACTTCAAAGCGAGCCAGCCAACCAGAACATGAGAATGTAAATTCCCAAGGGAGTGAATGCACTTATAATTTGACATGTCCGCCCTTGGAAATTCTCATGTTCTCCAAATCAATTAAATACTAAAACTTACATAAATTGTCTAAAAATTAAAATCAGAAGATTAAAAGGTCCTTGTCAGCCACCACCAGTTTCGATACCATCAAAATTTTGAAAATTGTATGGTATAGAGTTGTTAAGTGTAACGTCACAAATATTTAAATTTTTGAAATTATGGGATTTATTAATATCTTTAGAAAGTACATGATGAAGAATGCCCACTTGCTAAAAATCTTCATCTTATTGTATGGAGTCACTGAAGCATGAAAGGGCCAATATCTTTTAAATGAGATGCTGATTTTTGGCAAGTAGGCATTCTTCATCATGTACTTTCAGAAAATGTCAGCATATCCCATAATTTCATAAATTTAGTTTTTGTGACGTCATCACTTTATCACTCTATTTGTAATATTTTAAATTACTTTTAGCATGTTTTTGACGTGCAATCCACCGAAAAATAAAATACTCTGTAACATGCAAACAATAACAAAGGCGTGGCTGACTAGGGCCCTTTAAGGTTTCAGTATTTTGGTTTCCTGGTCCCCCCTCCTTTTCACAAGGGTATTGTCCTGCTGTTTTAGATTTATTTAGTATGATGTACTCTTTTTCATGAGTAGCATTCTAAAACTCTGGGGGTATCATCGAGTAACCAGCTCGACTCATTGTTGCCAGGATCACTGCATGACAAATTATGCTCCTTAGTCATAAGGACTAACTAAAGGTATTAAACATGATTGCTGCATTTCTCAACTGTAAAGACAGGAGTCAGCAACTTCCTCTTCTTTATAGGATAGTGTATGCTGCAAACCTCAACTGAAATTAATTTCAAGTGAATTTCAGGAGTCAGCATTTCCCACATTCCATTCTATATTTGTTCATTAATGAGGACATTGCATGCCCATGCTTTCCCAACAAGTATACCAAAGTGGTCTGCCAAGGCCAATTCACTGTGGCTGTGCGTCTTGCTCTGGTATTTGGTCATCGAAACTTGACCTCAATACACAATTTTCTTCCACGTGCAACTGGTCCAAAGTCAATCCTTCACTGTTTGGTAGCCTTGTCGTAACTTGCCCGTCCACTTGATAGTGTATGAAAATAGGCGGTGCATTCTCATGGTCGGGAAGGAAATTTCTGAGCTGTTGGTAAACATGCTAGGATTTAAAAATATAGGCAAACAAAATTTCATTAATGTTGATTCAAAATAGCCATGTGTAAAACAAGTTAAGGCCGTATTTCACTTTGGCTCACATGATTATATTAATTTCATTTATTTAAATTTCTCAAACAAGTCGGGACTAAGACCCAAAAATCTATAGATTGGTTTGTAAGCTTACGTTCTTCTGGAATTTCCATAGGAGTTGTGAGGGCTAATTATAACCAATACCTTCTGCGGGAGATGTCTGAATATTTTATTCAACCTACTTGTAAGTCAGGTTTGAAAATTTCTGGATGTGGGGGTGTTCTCAATGGCCCAAAAAATTTATGACCTTATGATCAAGTCGCAAAATGAAACCTAACCACAAATATTTTCTTTTAAGTGTTATGTTATTAATCCAAACTTATGTACCTCAGAAATTGATGGGCTTGGTGGTGTGTTGACATAACCACGCAAAGTTGGCAATACCTCATCCACATTTCTGATTCGAAGCTCCTGCAAAAAACGGCCAAAAACTGTAAAGAATTTTTCACAAATGAAACCGCTGAGCCTAACAAAGGCTCGTTTTCAACTTGGTTCGGAAACAGTCCTCTTTGCTCATGCAAAATAACAGGACATTTTCTCAGTGTCAAAACGAGTCTAAACAAATTGCCTCGTGTGACGTGAAGATCTTTGTCGCTGCGATCTGTCGCACGGATTCAAACTGTTGCGACAGACAGCGGCGACAAAATAAGCGCAAGCAGCCTTGTCGCAGCGTGCGCCAAACAAGTGTTTGGCGCAGCGACTTGTCGCAGTTGCAGTACATACGCAGTGACTTCTCGCAGCGATTTGTCGCATAGTGTGTCCCAACCTTAAGTGCGAACCATTCAGAGGAAAATGTATTTGCGCTGCATCTTCATACTCGTGCAAAACGAGCTCGTTCCAATATGAATACCTTCAATACTTTCGCACTTAGACTCGTTTTGAAACAGAGTGAAAAGAGAACAAGGAAATGGCTTATTGTGGCCTCGAAAACACTGCGTGCTTGAAACATATAGAATCCCTGTCGATTTTAATTGTTCAAAACCGAATTGCTCGTTTTGCACGTTCCCTATTATAATTTCTACGTTCTATCAGCATCTACATAAGGGGAAGTCCTGTCAGAGTCTTTCAGAAAGCTGGTAACCTGGACTCCTTTTTCAATTTCAGATTTTAAGAAAAAAGAAATCCTCTTGACATCCGCCCATTCATCGCAGTTTTTTGTGATGTCACGCAACGCTAAAAACAACGCTACCCTTTGTGAGCGTTTCGTGAAATCCGACACAACGAACTGCTGAGAAGGAAACTACAGTGAAAAAATACCAACAAGGACAGTTTGGATGAAAATCTATTTTGAGTTATATTGTGGTTGAATCACTGAAATAACTGAAATTGCTGAGTTGTGTCATACACAAGGTTTGCACAAACCTGCTCATTATCAGAAGCCTGGTCCAAAGACTGTTCTGATATTGCGTCGCGTTCCTGCTAAAAAAGACGGTTGAAATTATAACAAGAAGCCCAAAGGCGGGATGCGATGTTGGAATGCATCAATCAGTAATCGATAAATTTTACGATGGAAGGTTCACTAAATGTAGATAGCTTTGATAAGTCGCTCTTATTCTCGATAAGTTTCACGATGGAAGGTTCACTCTTAAGTAATCGCTCGTAAATTTGTCTCTCCAAATATTCACCCTTAAATTTTCGCTCATAAACTAGTGCATCGTAAAGGTTGGGGAACGTGTCGTTCCCGAAAAAGCTATAATCTTTCTCTTGACTGTCCTCCATGCCTTGTGCTTTTCAAAATGGCGGGCCCCGGTAAAAAAACGACGCTGCGAAGGAAACTTTAATGATATCAAGCAGCCAAGAGGGACCCGCTGGAATGAAAATCTACTGCGAGTTCTATTTCGGTGGAATCACCTTAAGAATGAAATAGCTGAACTGTGTAATGCACAACGTTTCCACAAACCTGCTCAAAGTCAGAAGCCTGATCCCAGGACTGGTCCGACATCGCGGCGCGTTCCTGTAAAAAGTGAAAAAAAAAAGCCACTCGAAAATTTCGACAAGATACTGGCCGTACTTTGTATTGTTAAAAAGCTACCAGGATTATCGAGCAGAAGGACTTGGGATTAATGATAGGCGTGTTCTGGATTTCGGTTACTAAGAAGTGGGATAATATAGATTTATAACTGATTTTCCGTTGCATAAAACAATAAAAGGTAACATTGCTTTTATTCAGTTCATTGTCAAGAGAAAATCTGAAATGAGATATAATGTAAAAGTAAACTCGACTGAGAATGTCTTGGCTGCAAAATAACAGCTGACGTAATACCATGCACTAGTACGGTACAAAAGATTGCGCAAAGATTACTAAAAAATGATTAAAATCCTACTATACCTCATTGTATCGAGCAGACAGATCCGAAGGAGAATTTGACGGAGAACTCATGTTAAAATGTATTCAGTGTAGCTAAAAGCGCTTAAACTAAAAAAGTGGTGTGTTAAATCGGGCGTAATAATTTAGTCCGTGTCCTCCGAAAGTTTTTCAGCGAATGCTCTTCCTGGTCTCACTCGGATACAAATACTGTGTTACATGTGAACTGTCAATCTTGATAAGTTTGCCTGGGTTTTGTTTACCCATTTCCGGTGACCAAAGCGACAGCCGCGTGTTAAAAACAAAAGCACTATTATATTAGATGACAGGGTTTTGAAGCTTACCATGCACTGATGTCACAAACACAAACAAACAATACTTGATATATGCTAAGAGTTGGAAGTTACGTTTGTTTCATACATAGCAACTCTTAAATTTATGCGCGCAATCAATACATAATGAGTGGCTTTGAGAAAACTTCAGGGAACTAACTTTCAATGAAAGCGAATCAATTACCTAACCTTTCAATGGCGTTTGCGCGATTTTCCTGGCCTTAGATTAGTTAAATGGCAACAAAGAAGCAACAGAACTCGCTCTCCAACAATTTATAAGGACGCGGCGTACGCCACGTGAGCAATATCAAAATCAGTCATTTCACACCATGTTTTCGTGAAAGGAAGTGGGAATTCCATGACTTTTCACTGATTTTGCCAAACATCTAAAAATTTTCTGAATTTTCAATGACGCCCAAAAATATGGATTTTCGGGTTAAATCAGAAAAATTATCGTCGGTAAAATATACTTTATATTTCAATCATTGCTGTTGTTAGGAAAACTTTTAGTTAAGAAGGTAAAAGCTAAATATTTTCAACAAGACCATAACTTGACAGATTATAGTGATCGGGCTTCTTTGTGTGATGTTAGCATTCTAGAGTTTAGATGAGTGAAAGTTGTAGACTCAAAAACTTGCGGTTTGGCGGGTATATGGAGGAACGTTGACAAACAAACAACTCAAGCAAAATTTAGATAACTCACAGAACATGATCCAGAATTCGAATAACATAAAATGCTGATTAGATCAGCATAAATACTTCGCACAACTCAGTTCGGAGAGAAACTGAAAAGACTGAAAAAAGCTATGTGGCTAACACTCACCTCTATGTCTTGCTCTGTCAAGAGGCATCTTAAATTCACAATACTGCAAAACAATCAAAACATATAACTCAGGACTTATTACAAGGAGGCATGCATAATACAAAAGCTGAGAATAAACGCAGCTATACATCTCCCATCTTACTAATCACAGCAAACGCAAACTAAACGTAGTCTAAATCGTAAAAAATGATTTCCAGCATCATCCGAAGTGCATAGAGCAAACGAATCTTAGAAATTCAACAACAACAAGCGAAGGCTACGTCCACACTAAGCCGGATAAATTTGAAAACGGCGTTTTCACTTAGAAAGCGGATAAAATGTTTTCTGTCCACATTATACTGTTTTCAAATTGTTTCGCCTTCGATTTCGCAAGAAACGCTTAATGCAAGAACATGCAAGAACATGCCCACATTGTCCCAGCAACGTTATTCGATTGTTTTGATGTCAGCATTTTCAAAAAGTTTCGTTTTCGCCGTCCACACTAACACACCTAGCCAGCGTTTTCAAATTTATCCACTTTGGAGAGCGTTTTCAAAAAGTTCCGTTTTCGGCGACCGAAAACACAGTTTTAGTGTGACGGAAGGCAAAACCGGAGAAAAAGAGTAGCCAACTATAAAACGCAGAAGGAAACTTACCGATTATAACTCTCTTCACGCACGATGCGGCACCAACTGCAGTAAAACCACTGACAAATTCGGTGAGAAGGGACTTCTCTTTTTAACCCTAAGACAATTCTCTAGGGGCAGGGCTTCACTTTGTTATCTGCGGCACAGAAAATGAACACTCGCTGGGGACGCTAACAAGAGTCAGTCAGTTAAGGCGAGACAAGTTGTAATCGCACGTAGAAAACTACGAATAGCGAGATTCCTGAGCTATTGCATTCAAAAGTTACACAAAATCTGCCGCACTGTAATAAAATACATGCAGTTGACTTCTTAAAACATCGATATCTCTTTATAAGAAACAGGGTGCGCAAAAAATCACACTGTAAAAAGTCGGAAGTATAAACGATAAAACATTAGCCAACAAAGCGGGAGAATAGTCACACTTTCACAAAGCGGGCCACTAATGAACTTGTATTGTAAAGAACGTGAAAGATATAAATACCTGACTGTTAAAAGTTGTTTGGAAAATCGGAAAACGAAAATCTATCTTTTCCACGTACAGGGCGCAATAAACTCGTGTACCCAAGTCGTGCGAGGTTTGAACAGTCATTGAGGTAACTTACCATATCACTCAACTTTGTTTAAATTACTTAATTATGCACAGCTCTTTCTGTTTTGCAGGTAAAATCCACCAAATACAGTGGTTTTAACGTAAACTATGCATTCAAAGCGTTGGGTCAAGTAGCACCTCGTTGAAGCGGCAATGCCATAGGGCGTGGAAACAATGAAGCGACAACCGAAGATAACATAATGTGAATTCTAAGCACTAAACGCATAATGCTAGAAAAACGTTCCCTTTCACCTCTTATGCCCCATACACACCAACAAAACATGTTTAGTTAAACCAGGTTAGACAAAATGAAAATTGGCAGCGAAGACTGAAAGACTGAATTTTACATAGGATTCAAGTAAGTTCTAATGTGTTCTTTCATTGTGTCAAATTTGAAGTCAACAATCATCAGTTGGTAACTTTTATGAACAAGACAATTAAAATAGGTTTATGTAACACCAGAAACTTCAGATAAGAAAGGTTCCATAAAGAAATTTAATTAAAGGCAATGTTTGGAGTATAGGTTAAAAGAATACTCGAAATTTTATTTATTAAGTTTACTCCATAAACTTTGCTAGACCATGGGAGGGTTACCCCAAGCATTAACCCCGGTACCCATTTATACACCTGGGTGAAGAGAGGCACTGTGAGAGTAAAGCGTCTTGCCCAAGAACACAACGCCAACATGTCCTCCCGGCGAGAATGATCAATAGGATCAATTGACCATACGTCCGAAAATGATAGTTGTGATCATTCTCAGGTACATTCCTGTACATCATACCCAGGTCCCATATATTTGTCGCGCTTGCTGTGTAAAGCAATATGGCGGCTGTCTCGCCAAATATTTCTTAGTCTTTGCTTTTAAAAGCATTTGCGTTCTAAATGGCTGAACGCTCAGGCAATTTCCAACGCGAGAAAAAGAAAAAAAACAGCTTGATTTAGCGTCTGTTGTGGCTGAGGCAGAGTCTCTGCTTGCCTCGAAAAATAAGAAAAAGAAACTGCGTATTACCGTTTTCAGCAGAAACCCCATTACAGGTGAGCGATCGAAGTACTCCAAATATCGACCAAGAAAAAATCGACCAAGCAGTACTACCACTGCTATTGCTGGTGAGTTTAGTTGTTGACATGTTGTCAAGTTAAAATTGAATTCAGAAAATTAAAAGGTCATAAAATAAGTCGGAATTAATTAGGTATTCTTGCCCTTCTGCTCATTATCGATATTCGATTTTATTTTTAGCTTCTCCAATTGCCGACGATGTGGATGTAACTACAGAGATTAAACGAACCAGTGTAGTTATGGCTGGTAGTCTTTACTGGCAACAAACGGAAGCCGTAAAACTAAAAATAAATACAACAATTGCCCAAATGAACCGAAGCGAATATGACGAGCGGCATGCATACAAACACGAAAACAATATACGAGATAAATACAAAGACTAGCTTAAATCAGTAAAGAAAAATACACTTGCTAACCTTGTCCAGCCTTAGAATCGCGAACGCAACGAAAATCCACGCTAAACGAGCGATAAATCCACGCTAAACAAGCGATAAATCTACTAATCTTGTACTGATCAACCACGCTAGCAAAAACACAGCTGTCACGTGATATAAAGCGCGCGAATCTAAATTGCGCGAGGACTGGGCTGGCTGGCTACAGTCACATGGCTCCCCACAGTGGGAATCCACTGTCCTTACAAAATTAAATGTTCTGCCAGCTATCAAAACAATATGTAAATAGAAAACGGCAACAAAAACAAAAATCAGTTCTCAGTTTCTAGACAACAGTTCAATGGCCGCACTGAACGCTCTTTCTTCGGGTAATACTGTTCCTTCAGTCAGTACTTGTCTCGGCTTGAGGCTCCTCGTCGGGGAACTCCCGGTCTCCTTCATGAATAAGAACTAACTTGTGCACAGGTCGCTCAAGGTACTGTACTTCCTTGGTTCTCTTTCCTTTCTTGTCAAGACTGCGAGTGGCCATGGCGAGTTTGACCTTTCTCACGAGGCCGTCATCACTCGGGAACACTTCTTCAACTCTGGCTAATCTCCATACATTTCTAGGAGCATTTTCGTCCTTCACAATGACGACGTCATTCACTGCCATGTTGCGTTGGGGTTTTATCCACTTCTTACGGGGTTGAAGTGCGAGAAGAAACTCTTTCCTCCACCTTTCCCAAAATACATTCGCCAGATGCTGGACTCTTCTCCATCTTCTGCGGAGGTAGATGTCTTCTCTTAGAAAGACGCCTGGAGGTGGCATTAGAACTTTACTTTTCATGGTTAACAAGTGGTTCGGTGTCAGCGGGTCTGGTGAATCAGGGGAGGACATGTCATTCAAAGCCATTGGTCTGGAATTCACTATTGCCTGGACCTCTTTTAGAAGTGTACGGAACGTTTCGTCGTCCAACTGACGGCCAGTTTCTTCTAACAGAGATGTCAGAACGCTTCTGACTGTCCTAATTTGTCGTTCCCAGGAACCACCCATGTGGCTTGCGTACGGGGGGTTGGTTTTAAATGAGAACCAGTCGCAATTGTCTTCCAGCAAAGTGTTGCGCACCTTGTCTTCATCCATTTCATTCAGAGCCTCTTGCAATTCTCTTTGAGCACCAACAAAATTGCTTCCGCGATCTGACCTCAATTGGCGGATTGGCCCACGCTCTGCTTGGAAGCGCCTCAGGGCGTTGATAAAGGAGTCAGTTTCTAGGGTATTTGCAGTCTCGAGGTGAACGGCACGGGATGACATACAAGTAAACAATACACCATATCTTTTGATCTCCTTGCGGCCTTCTTTAATAACGAACGGACCAAAGTAGTCAACTGCGCTGTATGTGAAAGGCGGGGCAGGCTCTGTGCGATCTTCTGGGAGGTCTGCTAGCTTCTGCTGTACAGGCGCTGCACGCAGTTTTCTGCACACGACGCACTTTGAAACAAGATTCGCCACAACAGATGTGCCACCAATTATCCAGTACCCACGTTGTCGGACTTCGTTGTGAGTCATTCCCCTTCCTTGATGCTTGATTGCTTGGTGACAATGTTCCAAGATGAGATTTGTGATATGTGATCGTTTCGGTAAGATGACTGGATGCTTAGAAACTTCGGGCATACTGGCTCTTCGTAGTCGGCCACCAACGCGTAGGATACCATTCGCATCCAAGTATGGATCTAAGCGATAAAGACTGCTACACTTCTTTAGGTTGAGATTGCGCTGTTTGGCTTTCTTTCTATCCACAAATTCGCCATGCGTTTGCAACGATGACAGAGCCTTGATTTCTTCTTTGAAATGTTCATGCTGTAGGCAGCGAATTATCTCGATCTCAGCTTGACCGATCTCTTCTACATTTACTGGCTGATAATTGAGGTGGGCATCCTTCACTGATTTACTGTCTTGAGCTTCTGTAGGTTTCTGCCCCTTTCTCTCTCTTAGAAGGCGTTTAAACCGCAAACAAACTGCTACTGCTCTTCTTAGTTTAAACCAGCTGGAAAATCGACAAAATCTGGCAGTCTCCAGGTGATCAGTATAGCTCTCTTCACTGTGTGTTGCAAGGGTGGACACTTTAACTTCTGGGTCGTTTAGATCCAAAGGTTCTGGAGTGATCTCTATTTCTGCTTGATAGGCACCATGGTTCCACAGGAATTTGGGGCCTCTGAGCCACTGGGAATTCTCATCCAAAAGCCTTTTAGTTGTAAGTCCTCGTGACGCAGCATCTGCAGGGTTGGAGCGTGTATCAACATACTGCCATTGCTGAGGTTGGGTGTGTTCATGGATCTGCTGTACGCGATTAGCTACAAAGACGTGAAAGCGCTTGGTAGTATTGTTGATGTAGCCTATCACGACCTTACTATCTGTCCAGAAGAACTCTGTAACATCTTTGTAATCAAGCTCTTGTCCAAGCCACTGGCTCACTCTGACCGACACTAAGGCGGCTGTTAACTCTAAACGTGGAATTGTTATGGGTTTCAATGGCGTGACGCGGGACTTTCCCATAACCAAGGAACAATGGGCTTGATCACTTTCATTCAATAGACGTAGGTAGCTGCACTGGCCGTAGCCTGCTTGACTCGCATCAGAAAAGTGATGCAGCTCAACTCTCTTAATAGCTCCAAACTCTTCAGGTTTGTAGCATCTTGATATCTTGAGGCTTTCCAAGAGTTGCAACTCATTTCGCCATTGCTCCCATCTTGGTCTTAACTGATCACTGATTGGATCATCCCAGTCAGCATTGTTACGGCACAGGTCTTGTAGTATCTGTTTGCCAAGAAGGATTAGGGGTGCCACAAGCCCAAGGGGATCGTAGACTGAACTAACTGTAGATAAGATCCCTCTTCTTGTTAGTGGACGGTCTTGGATAACTATGCGGAATTGAAAGCTGTCAGACTCTGCACACCACATGATGCCAAGAGTTCGTTCAATTGGTAAAGGATCTCTAGACAGGTCTAACTCCTGTAGACCTTTCGCACGATCTTCTGGAGGAACAGCTTGAACAACTTCTTTCTTGTTGCTGCTAAACTTATGCAACCTGAGGCCTGCCTTTGCACACATCGCTTGACAATTCTGAATGAGGTTGATGGCGGTATCAACACATTTCACAGACTTCAGTCCATCGTCGACATAAAAATCATTTCGCATGAAATCTGCAGCCTCGGAACCAAATTCTTTCTCTCCATCATCAGCAGCTCGTTTGAAAGCAAAATTTGCACATCCAGGTGAGGACGCTGCCCCGAACAAGTGTACCTTCATGCGATACTCTTCTGCTTCATTCTTGAAATCTCCACGATTCCGCCAAAAGAATCTAAGGAGGTCTCGGTCTGCTTTGTTGACAAAGAACTGGTGGAACATTCCTTGCACATCACATGTTAGGGCAACAGCCTCTTGGCGGAATCGGCATAGGACACCTATCAGATTGTTTGTTAAATCTGGTCCTTGGAGCAAGTTCTTGTTCAGGGATGTTCCTTTATAATTTGCACTGCAATCAAATACAACTCTTATTTGGTCGGGCTTTTTGGGGTGGTAGACCCCATGATGTGGAACATAGTTGATCCTGCCATCTCCAATCTTAACGCCTGCTTCTTGAGGGGGAACTCTTTCTGCACACCCTTTGATCATTTCTTCCATGAACGCAACATAGTCTCTGTGATAGCTTTCATCTCTCTTGAACCTTGCCTTTAATTGACACAATCTTCTTAGAGCCTGCAATCGATTGTTCGGCAACTCAACATCTTGGGAGCGCAAGGGCAATGGCATTTCGTAATGCCCATCTTCTCTTTGGTGAATTCCCTTATCTAAGATTTTCAGGAAAGTGCGGTCTTCAACTGACAGGGTGGGCAGGTTCTTGAGTTCTGGTCTTTCGTGAAAGTCCCTTTCAAACATTTCTTTCACATGAGCTGGGCTAATGATTTCCTTTGCTCGGGATTCCACTGCAAACATTGTGTCTTCATTTGTTACGATCTTGTTAACCCAACTTCCTGAGGGTTCTTCCAAGTCTTCATCTGGAGGAGACTTACAAACTCTTCCGACAATTCCCCAACCGAGATCAGTCCTTATGCCATAAGGGTCGTAATCTCCCCCGGGAATCACCTCACGAGGCTTAATAGCCTTAGGACAGTTTGTTCCAATTAGAATTCCAACCTGTACATCTTCTCTATATGGCATAAGTTCCCCAGCAATACGATTTAGATGATCCCACTGTAAGGCAACTTCGGGCTTCGGAATTTGATGAGGCTTGTATGGAATAGTTTCTCTTGTGTAGACCTTTGGCAAGGGAATGTTTACTTGTCGTTGTAGATCTGTAACAACAAGACCTTGAACTTTCTTGCACTCGATAACTTCATCCTCTTGATGCATTGTTGATAGGCGGAGGTGAGTCGTTACACCATCAATCTCTAAGGTCTGCTGTAGCTTCTCTGTGATAAAGGTAGCATTGGATTGGGAATCAATGAGAGCATAAGTTAGGGCGTCCTTTCGAGGATTTTCAGAACTTGATACCCACACTGGGATGATCAGGCTTTGATCTTGCCCAGACTGCTGCCCTTCGATGGAACAAATGCTTGTACACCTCACTGCTGCGTCTTCACTACATTGTGGATTCTCTGCACTGATGGCATTCGTACTGTTCACTGATGCCTCAGGTGTCACTTTATCTACTCTATCTGTACTTTCAGTATTTTCTCTGCTATTGTCATGTAAACAAGTCGGATGTTTCTGCTTGCATTTCCCACAACTTAGTACCTTTTCACACTTCTTTTCCTTTGCCATATGACCATGTTTAAGGCAACGGAGGCAAAGTCCCTTTCTGATAATAAACTGAGTTCTTTCATTCATTGGTTTCTTCACAAATTCTCGACATAGTTCTAACTGATGGAATGCATGTCCACACCAAAGACACACTTCTTTCTTTCCACTTGTGCGATCAGGCAGTTTTTCTTTTACTCCTGTAACCAGGGAATTTGATTCCTTGTTCATACGATTAACATTCCTTCTTCTGAAGACTCTGTTCTTCTCTTCCTTTGCTGAAAAACTTGAGTCTAAGTTTGTAAGAACAGGCAGGCATTGCACCTCTGCAATCTCGGTGACAAATTTAACAAATTTGGCGAATGGAGGGAACTTGTTATCCCCATGCATGGTTTGGTAGTCTCTCACTCTGACTCCCCACTTAGGATGTGCCCAGTTTGGTAAGACCTTCAACAGCTGCTTATTGTCGTGTTGCTTGTTGAGGGTTTCCAGATCTTCCACTGATTGCATAGCCAGTTCGCACGTTTTTAGGAAGTCTGCAAATTCTCTTAGTGCGAACCCATCTTTGGGATGTATCTTTGGCCAGTTCTCTAGCTTTCTTCGGAATGCTTCAGCGACCACGGAGGGATGACCAAATCGCCTTTCAAGAGTTTTCTTTGCTTCTGTGTAGGCGTCAGCTGTTTTGAGAAACTGGTATCCTTCAACGATTTTCTTCGGTGCTCCTGACAAATACTGCAGAAGGTACAAGATCTTTTCATTAGAATTCATGGTCCTCTTTTCAATTACAGTTTCGAAGGAAACTTTCCATGTTGGCCAGTCCAAGGGATTTCCACTGAAGATCGTGAGGTGGGGAGTTGGCAATCTTGCAGCTTCCATACCTTCTGCTATTGCCTCGGCAATCCCACGCTGCTGCGTTTCCATAACCGGAGGGTAATAAGGGATTGTTGGTACCTCTTGCAGTGTGCCGTAAGGGTTGTTTGAACCAACAACGTGAGGAGATGGTGTTGTGACAGGTTCTTGTTTGCAAAGTGGACTACCTTCACTATGGCTTTGTAACTGGTGTGTTTGATCTGTCTGGTATGGCTCTGTACCTTTAACTTTCTGAGACGAAGAGATGGGATGCTGGGCTGTGCTGAGTGAGAACTGAAACGAGTTCGGTAGGGGAACCTGGCTACCCACAGAAGCTAGATCTGGCAGTGATGATACATAATCGTGTGTTCGTTTTTCTTTCTCGTCTTCATTTAACTGCAGTTCCTTAAATTCTTCCAGACTGGGGTTCTTTTCTTCTTCTTCTAACCTTATGACAGCATCAGCTTCGGCTTTGGCACTTTCGTAGCCCTTTAGTCGCTGAATCTCTTCAATCTCATGTTTCTTTCTTTCCATTTCCATCTTCTTCTCAAGAACTCGTCGAATTCACGATCCAAGAATTTCCATTCGAAATTCGCGCAGGTAAGTTTTGCTGTAACTACAGAGATTAAACGAACCAGTGTAGTTATGGCTGGTAGTCTTTACTGGCAACAAACGGAAGCCGTAAAACTAAAAATAAATACAACAATTGCCCAAATGAACCGAAGCGAATATGACGAGCGGCATGCATACAAACACGAAAACAATATACGAGATAAATACAAAGACTAGCTTAAATCAGTAAAGAAAAATACACTTGCTAACCTTGTCCAGCCTTAGAATCGCGAAGGCAACGAAAATCCACGCTAAACGAGCGATAAATCCACGCTAAACAAGC
>OX393561.1:19164049-19196549 GCA_947652115.1 Blastomussa wellsi
AATGGAAAGTAAATGCCGGTAGCCAAAACTGATCTCGTTAGCCAGATGCAATATTGATCCGGTGTTTTTATTTGTTTCAGAGAAACATTACGTAAATTGTAAAAAGCCGACATTAAGCATGAAAAAGTTGACAGACGTGTTTCGATCAACATCAGAAGTAGACGAAATACAAGGACCCGTGGAAGAAGAGACGCAAGAGGAAATGACCAGTAACAATTCAGATAGTATTATGGAACAGACCGAACAGTAAGTCTGAAAGAAACTGTGGCGCAGAGCCAGTTGAAACTAGTTGTTTGAACCTCAAAAAAAAAAGTCCAGATCAAAACTAATGTTCAAGCTAATGTGTCTAATGTCATTGTAAGTCAACAGGAGGATATATAAAACCACTAACTGGAGGTTTTTTCGTATCAAGAGAATTTTGTTCAGATCTTTTAAAATGTATACTTCTGTTTTTCTTCATTAAAAGATTAGCCCACTGGATGCAAAAAGAGAGCGTTTTTATTGGGGAAAAATTGGGACAATTACATTACCAATGCTAATTACTACTAGTAAAACTTCCGAGGTCTTAGTTGGACCTTTATTTTCTCTTCCTCAAAGCAAACAACTAAATGAAACTATTTCTGGTGGCGATGAGTGGTTCTGCCGAAGCGAAGAAGACCCATGGCATATTTCAAACGTGGAAAGTTCCCCTCACATGAATGATCTCTGGGCCAGTGCAACCGGCACAGATGTATGGGAAATGGCAGACCACCACGATCCTTTTTCAGTGTACGATAGTGCAACGCCATCGCTGGAATTTCAACCAAACTTGGAAAACGATTCAGCCTTAACCTCAAGTGCACACGGCCATTCTACAGTCTCCACAGCATTCTTGTCAACAGAGTTTCCCGATGGACTACTGAGTGATTCCACAGACTCTGACAGCTGCTCTGACTACACAGTGCATTCCAGTAGTGACCGTGATGAAGATGATGATGATGATGAAGATGCCAGGGAAGATAGTGGCGCTCCCAGGTTTCAATTTGCTGATCCAGTGGCCGAGATGCTGGACGCAGCCGTGCATAGTGGAGCACTACCAAGAGAGCACATATTCTACAAGCTCGTCTCTGGCGCTCTGGAATATGTTTTGTATGACCATTCACGAGGAGAGAAATACAAGTGGGACCCAACACTGGTGCGTTGGGCGAGATCACTTCTTCGACTGGGTAGGAGCCGAACGTTCAACTTTCTGCGAGGCCCTGGCAGATTCAATGCTTCCAAGGAGAAAAGAACACACAAGTCAAGCACACGCATTGATTTTAGCCGTTTTGGAATTCCTTTGCCAAGCAAACGCACGGTGCGTCGCAACAAACCTGGTTATACTACGGCAAGTGGCATTATTAGAAACCTCCTCATATCGATTTTGAGAATTGCCGACTCTCAGAGTGCAAGTTGCTGTGTCAATAGTTCTACTATAAAGGCAATTGCTATTTCCCTCACGAGAGATGGTCTTGGCCTTAAACCCAGTCTCGAATTTGATGAGAGAAAGAAGGTTCTTGTTGGTTCAAAAGAGAAGATCGACATTGATTACATCAAGAAAAATCCTGTACCAGATCCCGCTGAACTTAAAAAAAGTATGATTAAAGATGCGGACATTTCAGTTGTTACGACTACTGACAGAAAGATCAGTCTTCCCGTCGGAGTGTACTATGAAGCTGCAGATCAAACTGGAGAGGAAGTGCTGGCTGAAGTTGAAGAAATTGCTGGACAATTGCAAACCTGTCTTAGCTGTCTGGAAGCGCAGTCAAAGTCGAGTAATTCAATTCTAATTTGCAATTCCGGATGTACGTCTCGCTGTGAGTCTTGCTTTGATCAAAAGGAAGTTTGTAGAAAATGTCAAGAAAACGGCGTCCAAAGTATTGAACCTCAGCTCCGCCCATGTAGCAAATGCATAGATGATGAGAAAAAGTGTGTCAAGTTTGTGATTACCTGTTATTCTAGTGACTGTGAGCAGAAAAACAAAACGGTGTTGGAAATTTTGCAATCACGAAAAGAAGATGAAGCTGAAGCTCGGCAATCAAACCTACGACTAACAGAAGGAACCCCAGATGCAGTTCACGTCGGGAAATGTCTTAAGGGAAGCCTCGCCAACTGGTGGTTAGTAGTCGATGACTTTCGTGTAAACTTAGCAATGCTACGTACTCTTCGCCAGGACTACAAATCAGATACTGGAAAGCAACTGAGACAAGCAATCAAACTAGAGTCTGTGCGACACCGAGATAAGATGTCAACGGAATCGGTCGCAGAAATCTGTAGTGAAAAATGCCTGTCTGTGTTAGAATCAATTCAAAGTCAATGTAATGACATTGTTTACACGTTGGTACCAGAGAAACACCGACACACAGATGACAATAAAACCAACACTTTCAAGGTTCCACTTGACCTGATAAAAGACACTGAGGACATGAGCAAACTGTATGTAGCAGATAGCCAGAAAGGAACACTGACTGAAGTTCGCCTTCATTATCCAGCGACAGTGAAGACAGTAGCATCTGGCTACACTAATCCAATAGCAGTGGCAATGGTACATGGAATTGTGATCGTTGCAGAGAGAGCTGGTGATCTTTACTGTCTTGACCTACACTCGAAGCTGCAAGTTAAGCCTGCGTCCATGAAAAAGGCGGAGATGGAAGCTTTTGTCGCAAGACATAAAGTAAAGGTCATTCAGGAGAATGCTAAAAGTATTAGCCGAGAAGATTTGAAGTCTGCTATAAATCAATTCCTGCAAAACAACAAGAACAAGGTGACCAGCAAGGGGACAAAGTTGGATCTGGAACCCAGTGTTAAGACACCAGTGGCTATGACAAGCCTTGCTGATGAAATTCTATTCCTTGCTGACACTGGGACTAAGAGGCTATTTGAGGTGAGAGTGGAAAAAGCTGACTTCAAGCTGGATTTTTACGTGCGAACGGTCATGAACTTTAAGGATAATGCCAATCCAACCGGATTGTGTGTCATCGAAGGCCAGCAGAAATTACTGCTTGCTGATTCCGGGATAGATGGGGGCCTTCTGGTAGTTAACCTGGAAGATGGCACCACCTTACAACTATTGCAAAATGGAAGCCTTAAGTGTTGCCAAATTCACGGAGTGTGTTTAAGCGGTCAATCAGTCATTTTCACGGACACAAAATCACACACGTTGAAGCGGTTTTGTCTCGAACCAGCTCTCTTAGATGGAACAAACAAAATCCAGAAAGTCGACACAATAATTGGAAATGGTACAAATGGAACAGAGGACGGCCTCATTGGCGTAGGAAGAGTATCGTACCCAACGGGGATTATCGCAGAGCACGGAACAATCTTTTTCGTTGACACAAGCAGCAAAAGCGTTAGACTTGTTACTAAGGTGTCTGCCTTGATTAAATACATTCGAATTATGGAAGACATCTATCGTGCGTTTTACATTCATTCTGATATTCTTGGTAATGCGGAACTGCCATCACTGTCGGAAGCTGAACAGCGTCTGGAAAAGGCGGAAAAAATGTTAACACAGATGCTTCAAAACGTCAAAGCTAAATTCAAAGTATCAGGAGTCATGCAGGGGCCACAGGGCACCCCAGCCGAGAAAACAGTTACTTCTGTAACCTTCATCAAGAACTTCCTTCATCGTCTTCAAGCCCGATTTAGCGAAGAATGTCCTCACCTACTTGAAGTTACTGATGTAAGAACGTGCCTCACACTTGTCAATGAATATTTTAACAGTGAAATGCGACAAGTAACGGACACTCCCACCATGTTAGATTGTGCAATGAACTTCGTCGAGGCTGCGGATGAGACCTTAAAAAGCATTGCCTGGCCTGGATATATATGCTTTACCAGAGAGAAAGAGCATTATGAGTTGCCATCTGACTTTAGTGTCAAATATGAAGATTTGCTCCAAGTTCCACAAGAACCAACTGCTTGCCTAAACAAAGAGGACGTCAAACTCCTTAACGATTGGAGAAATGAATTTGGTCGGGGGGTTAGGCAACAGTCCGTACGAAATTCCTTTACCAAGGACAAAGCCGGTACTCTTCCGTTCTACATGTATAAAAATTCAGTCAATTTAGACGCGGAGGCCGATGAAACAAGCCATGACCTAGCTGAAGCGACAGTCCAAGAACTGTTTAAATCAGTCAGTTCTACACGGTCTACACGGGAAACCAATACACCAACACAGACAACACTTAACCAGTTATCTGCAGCAGATAACAGTGATATTAGTGACTTAGATGCCGTACCTGAACCCGAAGATGGAAATGAAAGCAGTCATGACGTGCGTCTACCACACACTGGAATATATGCGATTAGAGGAAGATCCAATGTTTTCTCCGTATTCATTTCAAGTGAAATGGAACAAAATGACATCTTTGGCACTGAATATATTGTCATGGACGAAAGTTCATTTATCTTCGCAACAGCTGGCGAAGGAGCACTTACATCTTGTAAGAAAAGTGACATCTTTGGGGAAATAGACAAGGTAGCCGTAAGACTATTTGATAGCCGCTTGCAACTTGCTGAAGAAACGTTCTGCAAGATCCTTTCAGACTGCCGAGGAGAACGTGATATGGAATCTGATGAAATTGGAGAAAATCACGAAATCCTTCCCGACTCGGAAGAGGAAGAGGACTTCACAGGTCTAACGACCATTTGGAGCAGAAGGAGACCAGTGCGCCCACCTAGGCACATGGAAGACTTCTTTTAGATTTCCCGAACAATAAAAACGCATATCTGAAATCCGCCTGGGACGTTTAACTGCAATTCCGTCAAATCCTACTTCCATGATTTAATTGTCTGATCGCAATAAACGCCGGACTGGTTACTGGAAATGCGTAAATGTATACTTTACCAGAACAGGAGACAATTTAGAATTAACTTTTGAGACCGTCACCACTGAAAACGGATTTCAGAAACAAATCTGAAGAGCCAATGGAAATGAGCTGAAATGCTGAAACTCAAAGAAGATAAACGGTAGGTCAAAACTTCATTGAATTGAAACATATGGCAGTGGTAATCTTGTTCAATTGTATTTAAAAACAAAGGAAATGCTTAAGAACTGCGAAGCTAAATGACTAGGATGTGTTTTCACTCGCCAAGTTACAAGGGACGGGAGCAGCACGGGAAAGGGCGGGAGGTGGGAAATAAAGGTACGGGAACCGGGAGAGCAGGGTACGGGAGGCGGGAGATTTTGACCCCCCTGTCCCCCCCCACTTTCTCGCTTCGAACTCCCTGCTTGGTAACCTGGCATGATGTAAGCACGTGCAGTCATCAGTTACCAATACTCAACCGATTTTGTAGCTTGGTTACCAAGTTGTCTAAACACGCTGTTTATCAATCGTTCTCAAAGATTTAAGACCTTCTTTGGTGTTTTGCCTGCCTGCTAAAGCTGCTTTTTCAACTTCAACAGTTAGAAAGGTTTGTCTGCAATTAGTATGTTTGATTTTGTAAGCCTGTTTCAAACATTATGGACAAAATGCCCACATGTACATGTGTTGTTATAATGATTGCGGACATGCAAGAATATTAAAACTTCACATTGAAACTTGCTGTGATTGTTTCATATATCCATAGTACTTAACTGAACAATAATTCTAAGAAATACGATATATTTAAGTTTTCCAATGAAATGAAGAAAATTTAATTTTTGGCCCCAAAGTTAGGGGGTCGACTTATACACGAGGTCGACTAATACACGGGTAAATACGGTACATTAACCTCAAGTGCCTCTAAAGTTACTTTTAACATTTGTCTATGTGTATTTATCAATCACGAATGTGTTTCAGTCTCTGATTGGCTATGCTACCTGCTTTCTAGGTTTATTCTGGGATAGAAAGTGGGTAGTGGCTGTCTACAAAATGGTGGCTCAGTTTCTTTGTTTTGCATTTTGTGTCTCAGAAGCTAGAGATGTGATAGTTTTGTTTTTCAGTTTTGGAGGATTGTGAGGTTTATACTAAAACAAATAAAACTATTCGCTTACAACTTTTATCGCTTGATAGTCAATTCTAGTGATGCCCTCATCAACTATCAAAGGCGATAGAAATCTTTACCTTGTAATCTAAATACACATTGAAAAAACATTATTTAAATGTCTTATTGTTACGAAATAAACATGTTATGTTGTATTGTGTTATGTCTGTTTTGTTTTGCTTTGTTATGTTGTATGTTGTGTTTTATGTTTTGTTATGTTTATACAATTTTTTTTTTAGATTTAGATCAACTTATTGAGGAATGTGCGACTTATACCAAGCCTCCAACAGTCCAGAAGAGTTGGACTTCAAGGATTGAGGATCTAGGCAAAAGCTGGGCCGACAAAAGACCTCAAATTATGATGTCGCTGTTAGAGTTGGAGCCCCTTCTACCATCAGTTCTTTGTGTGCACTGCAGGAAAGAGCAACCTCTTGTCCGTTGCCGGCAGTGTGGCTTGAAAGAGTTAATGTGTGCAAAGTGTGATGATGATGTGCACAGAAGAAATCCTTTTCATGATAGAGAAATCTATCATGAAGGGTTTTTTAAACCTGTGGCACCATCAGTGTCTTTAGATGGTGAAGGAAACTTAACAACCGTAGGTAAGTTAGAACCTTATGAACCTTATTTTAGTCATTCTTATTTTTAAAATTAAATACTGCTAATGTACAATAATTGTACATTAGCAGTATTGGGGAAAGTCAAAAAAGTATGCATGTTAATGTATGTATGTAATTAATGTGTAATATTGCAATGTAACAAATGTTGATATTATATTCTATTTTTAAATCTTAAATATATTTCTTGGGTTTGTGTTTATATATTTGTGAATGACCAGTACTTCTTCAGGGTCTTGGAAGGGGGGGTCCTGAACCCCGCATTCCTGCTCTTCTTTTGTGAGAATCCCGCATCCCGCCATTTTTAAATCGCTTTCCCGGATCCCGTTTTAAAAAAAAAACAAACAGTTGTTTCTGCAAAGACGAATGACAAGTTTAACGGAGCGGAAAACAAAAGTAGATGGGTATCGACAGTTGTTACCAGACCGCTCTCTCGCATCATTGCAATTTAGATCTGTATATTCTGAACTTACGGGGCGCGTTTTAGTCAGCGTGAGTGACAGTTTCGATCGATTGTTTGAAAGGAGACACCACACAGCGCTCACCTGGTTAATGTGCCTTAATTTTTCATCACTGAACGTGTTTTTAGATGGTAATAATTTCCAGATTTCCAGACAGACAGAAAACAATTCCCGCGTCCCGTGCCCAAATGTCTAAAGCGAATCCCGCTTGCCGGAGAGCAGTGAAATCCCGAATCTCATCAATATATTCTGCTTTTTCCCAAATCCCGGACTGCATTTTGGTCAAATCCCGCGTCCCGAAAATATCCTTCCAGACACTGCTTCTTGTTACTGCCTTCAGATGGGCTATTCCCTATATATCGTGGACTATATGGCAAGGCCCTGCCTAAAAGGGCTCTCATTAAAGCCAATTTGTTCTTGTAAATGAAAGAATATAGGGATTCTAAGATATGGATTATACAAAAACATTGGCATTGTATATTTTAAGCAAGGTCAAGTGGTTATTGAAGGACCTTAAAGTGCCCATAACGTCAAATTTTTTGATTTTCTCAACTAATTCTACATTTAACCCGATGAACTTCTTCGAAGAAATTTTTCGATTTGTATAAAACGCAAATTTTTTATGAATTTTTTAAAACTTCAAATTTCTATTTTCTTGCGGTCGCCCCTTGCCGCTGATCACAAGAATAACGTGCTCGAAAAAGGCCACGTGACTAATGCTTGTGACGTAGGTTCAGGAATTTGATGAAGACTGATGTTGTTTTCTGGGTCATTGACGTTATTACAGAGAGCGGCAACGCACCTTTCCGGCATTTTTAGAAAACTCTGAGCCAAAATTTTAATCTTGTTTACAATTCAGTAGTCACGAATCAAGTCACGTGTCCCTGAACATACGTCACGACTCAGTTCAAATCGAGGAGGACTGGTGCGAATGGTGGACCAAAATGGCGGCAAATTTGAACGTCTTTAAAAAATTATAAAAAAAATGTGTTTTAACAAAATCGAAAAATTTTTTCGGGAAAGTTTATTCGGTCTTATGAGGAATCAGTCGAGAAAACAAAAAATTTGACGTTATGGGCACTTTAAAATTAATAAAAGAGATTACCTGTTAATACACCCTCATGTGGGTATGTAAAAAGGTATGATTTCAGATGGAAGTTTGTATGGGCATGTACTAAAATCAAGAGCACCTCATAAAACCCAGGATACTCTTATATAAGCTAACCCTACCCACCCAAAACACCAACTATTAACCTTTAATCACGTTAACCACCATCCTTAAGTTGTAACCCTATTTCTTACCCTAAACTAACCTTGTTTTGTTCGTGTTCTGGTTTTCCTGGTTTTAGTGCGTGCCATTTGTTTGCATCCCCCTAATATGATAGCAAATTTATTCCATTACTGTTACTTTTATTTTCACTTACTGATTAGGTGTTTCTTTTGCTTAGTTATTGTTATGGTTTGAATGTTTTCAATTAACAGTACGATGTCTGCCACATAGTGTCAATTCAGTCTACAATATATGTGCTGTATGCAAGGCTGTTGATTCCTTTGAGCCAGTGTCTTTAACCGATAAAGGATGTATTGTTGTCACTGCTGATGGTACAGTATTTTTACCCATAATTTCATTTTTTTTAACACAAATCGACCATTTTGCATTCACATCAGTTACGTTTTATGTGTTGCATTTGTCTGTAGTGATAGACAAAAATATTTTTGTATGTTGTTTTTTTTTTTAATTTGCTTTTCCATAGGAAGATTTGATTTAAATCTTGCTGTCTATTGCTGCAGTTCTTGTCAATATTCCATTGATCCACTTGATGTAAAGCAACTTGTGAGTGAGGGGTATTGGCCTGCTACTTTAGCAAATACCCAATACCTTTTTTCTCAAGATCTTCTCACCAAGTGGGATTTACTTCAAAAGCGCCTCCCTGGATCATCCGAAAGTGGTTTTCTCAGATCTTTGGAAGATTTCTCTATTTCAAGAGGAAGGGTAGGGTACAATACTATAAAGTGTACAAAATGTTTATTTCTGTTCAAATATTTTTAAAAGCTTAAATTTGTATACACATAGTTAATGCTTTGTTCCTTTTAAATATTTTGGTTAATAAATTTAAATGTAAATATGTCTAAATATGTCTCGTTCGTATTTTGAACGAGTTTTTTAGCTAACGTGTTGAATTAAATTGTTGATTGATTGATTTTACAGTGAATCAAATTAGTCAATGCCTCTCCATCAAGTAATCTATGTTGAAAGCTTTGCAAACATAGCCATCAGAGATTATGAAATGTATTTATCAGTGTATCTTATTCTATGATCTTTTTCATCTAATTCTTAGGTTGGTGTTATAAATGAGTCTGCATTTAGTACTGCTTTTAAAGAGTGGAAGTTCTGCAACCATGAGATTAATTTGCTACAATTCAAGGACTTTATGGTATGCCCAGCCTGTGCTACCTATCAGCACTCAGCTCATGTGGACGGCAATGCGAAGTTGTATCGTTACAAGTCAGCTGGAGAGTAAGTAATCTTTCATTTAAGGTGCATTTAATGTATGTTATTGCTTCTCCTTAATAAGGACAATTATTGTTAATGCAGCCCTTGTTTTCAGGCAATTGGTAACATCCATCCATCCATCCATCCATCCATCCATCCATCCATTCGTCCATCCATCCATCCATTCGTCCATCCATCCATCCATTCGTCCATCCATCCATCCATCCATCCATCCATCCATCCATCCATCAACTTTATTCAAGTGTCATGTCCTCTAGCATGCCATTCAGCCTGCTAGTAGCATCTCAAAGTTGCATCTCTTTTATCTTTTATGCATGGCTTCTCACTTGGAGGGCTAATGATGAAAGTTTTTGTTATTTATTGAAAGCCATAAGCTATGTTGTTGTAGTAAATTAATGTTCCAAATTGGAATTTATTTTTATTTTTTCAGGAGAAAACGAGATTCTTATTATGGTGAAACTTTCATTTTAAGCAATGACAAAGTTGATAACCATCTAGCCAAAGTTTACAAGAATGCAAATCAGTCTGTAAGTTTTTCTTTTTTTATCCTTGGTTTTTTGGGTATCTTCTCTTATGTTTATAAGTAAATTTATTCTTTCCCATTGCAGGTATGTCCCTGCCTGCATTGATCAGCAGAGATATCAATGTGTTTTTGCTAGGCAAATGCATGTTATCACATTAATTCATGACATTAATGTCTGATATAAGCTTCTGTGTTACTTGTATTTTTATTTGTAAATTGTGCCTTAGTGTTAACTATATTGTTCAATTTAATATTAAAGGAAACTGGTAATAACACTTGTGGTGAGTCCCACTGGCATGTAGCAAGAAACACCCTCAAGAAAAAAAAGCGTCTTGATGAGACTGGGCTGACCATCACTGGCTGCCGACATGGGATTGCTCAACGAGCAGTCAACATGTTTTATGGTGAAGTGTATGGTTATGCCCATTACCTTCAAATTCAGGACATGATACCTAGAAAAGTAACATACTTTTGGGAAGATGTTGTCTGCAAATACTGGCCATGGCTGATGAAAAAAGATCCCCAGAGTGCATCAAAAATGAAACCAGCATTGTCAGTTATGCATGGAAAGGCTTACAGTTGGTCCTGTCAGGTACACTTATCGTTCGTGGTATTTAATCTAAACATTTTGGGTGGCTCCTACTTGTTTTGACATTTATTAATTATAGTGTAGGGAGAGAAGAGGCTGGTCAAAACGGCGATCGATTTCATGCAATTTATATATCTTGAGGAACGGTAAAGAAAGGATATTATAAAAGTAGATGTTTTTTTCACAATACACTCAACTATTTAAGATATATTTTAATCTGAATTTAACTTTAACAATTTACAAAATATATTTTACATTATTACTAAAGGAATATTTTGCATTACACATACTAGGTTCTTTGGGGTGGGTGGTGGCAGGAGGGGGCTGCTCGCTCTACTGGAGAAGAAGTGGAACAGATTAACAGCTATGTATCACGCTGTGGATCAACGTCAACGCACATGTGCCCTGAAGGTTTTAGTTATATCTTTATTTAACCTTTAAATGATCATAAATTAACTGTTGGTAAATTTCTAAGTCAATAGTGTTTCTACCAGCACAACCCCCTTACCATTCATTCCCCAATAATAATTATAATAATAATTACTTAATTGACCACTCCCCAAAAGCATGAAGGAATGCTGACATAATTTATGCTATAATGTTAAATCTCTTGATTACTGTAATGAAATCATTTTTGTCATTAATTGCTTCCTCTTTTTTCAGGTCGAGAGGAGTTGTTGACAGAACATGCTATTGCTTGGAATTCCCGTAAAATTCGTAACCTCGCTGATTTGTTATCGAAAAGATTTGCAAAGGTCATTTAAATTTTTTGCACAGTGACAGTTTCCTTGACTGAGCTCTGGTATTATCAGTCTGTTAAAAACTAAATATTTGAACATGTGGGAATGAGCATTATTTTAATAACAGTTAAATTACACTTTTTTTATAAAATTGGAACCTCGTATTTTACCCTTGTTATTATATGTTAATTTTGTTCTTATGCTGTGAATGTATAAGAAATGTTTTGTCATAAACATTTTGTTTGATATAATTTCAATAATCAGTGGAAGCATCGCATGTTATTCATTTTTATTTATTTACCTTATCACAGGTAAAAAAGGACCTGAAGCAGCATTGTCAGGATTTCAATGCATTGGCTAGAGAGCTTGGAGTAGATGTTGAATCCTGTAATCTTGATGTTTGGACATCGGAAGTCAGGGATCATGCTAAACGTACTTATGGGAAATTTATTATTTTAGTATTGATTTGTGCTCAGATTTTTGGTCCTAATTTGCCTTTTAGAATTCAAACTTGCATCCTCTTTGCAAAAACTGTTGAATCATGAGCACTACCCTGTTAATTTTCAGAACTTGACAGGAAATCTTCATCTGAAGGTGGGGCTGCTGATCAGAAATCGTTTGAACTTCAACAGAAGATTGAATATATGGCCTCTTCTATAAACCAGAGATTGAAAAATATCAATCGACTGGCAGGTCAGTATATTTCCTTAATCATTATGTCTTTTCATCATCAATATGTGTATACATTTAGTCATGTTTCACTACTACATCTTTATTGATTAAGATGCCTCCCAAAAGACCAACCCCTAACGTCCTCGCTCGTGGGAGGTGGGCAACAGTTAAGTAGGGGACTTCCTGTCAGGTTAAGGTACATCAGGATTCAGGTCCTGTGACTGTTACAGTAGCTGCAAAGGCCTGACAGGAACCCTGAACAAGCTGGCAAATAGCGGCTCTGGCAAATAGTTGGGTGTGTCTTACTGCAGAAACAGACACCGTTAATGAAAATGCAATATGATTGCTTGCCAGAAGGAGGACCACCCCTTGGATAGTACTATCATGCTCCGTAAGCTGAAGGCCTAGGTCAACCTGGATGACAAGTGATACATTATTTCATGCATACATCAGACTTGGAGAAAATGATGATGACTGGGCATGAACTAGTAAATTGCTGGAGCAAGACCGTGAAGCCTATGTGACTATGGGATGATATTAGGACAGATGATTAATATTTTACTGACATAATTTGCCTTTTTTCTCCTGTTTGTTACAATTGTATTTTCCCTAGATACCTCAAAACAACGTCATCGCTTACGCAAAAAGATCAGTGAAGAAAAGTCAGACCTTGCAAGGCTTACCTCAGAGTACAATGGTCTTTCTACTACAGATTGTAAAGTGGAAATTGCAGATGCCCTTGACAACAACTTTCCATGGGCCCTACATGATCAGACTGGTGGTAAATAAATTACAATGCAGTATATATATTTTTTATTTCTCTTTCAAATCTATATGTGATATATGACTATAAATATCTGTGTGTTAATATTTTCATGTTTATATGACTGCATTTGTGAAAACCTGTGAAAAGATAGAACATGAAATGCATGATTTAGGTTTAAACTGTGAACAACTCAATTATAATTTTAATCAGTCCCAATTAATTTATTATGTGGTGATTCAGGGTACAAAGAAGTTGGTGTTCTATAGGCCCATGCTAGTGGATTTTGGTCCTGGGTTAGTGGATTTTACCCACAACTTGCCTGAGGGGCAAGTGAAAGTTTTTGTGAGATTTTTTGGGGTAAATTTGGGCAAGCTGGAAAATTGAACTTCTTCGTACCCTATGATAACACTTTTTGTGGTTAAAAATACTTGCGTAGCAATCTTGTACGATTTAAGGATGCTACATTTCTATATCCGTTTTAACCAGCTAATGTCTTCGTTTATGTATTTCTGATTTCTGTTTCTTTTTTTAGTTTCATTTTATTTTTTTTTTTATTTTTAAGCAATGCCTCTTCGTGCTAAGAAACAAGTTGTGGAGAAGTATCTGGAGGGCAGGAGGTTGACAGAGGAGAAGGTACTTTTGGAAAAAGAGATGATTGGATTTCTAAAGTTCTACAAGGACACTGTTATTCCAGAAATCTTATCGACAATTGAAGGTCTGAAAGCAGTTTTGTCAGGTAAGCGAACAGTATTTCCATTTTGGTGCAAAATAATGAATGTCGCATTTTATTAAATCAATGTTCTCTTCTATTTTTAGAATGTAATGAAGATTGTTCATTGGACGAGGCAAGCGGATCAGTTTCCTCCTCTGAAGATAGCTCGGTAGGTGTGCCTCTGACATTACCTTTGAGTCTTCCTGTCCAACGTTAGGTCAACTTTTAATTAATCTCTGCCAGGTTTTTTTTCCACCTTAATCTTGTGGTCTGCAAGGGCAAACACGCGAACGTACATTCACACGTTTCCGTCCATATTCATATACACACAGAAATATATTTTAAATGTGAATTACTGCATATAAGATTAAAGACAAATTGAATGTTATTTTGGCTTCTTTTTCAGGTGGGCCGATATTGCTACGAAGGCACAGAGTCCCTTGCTGTACGCGGAAAGATCTCGTTAGCACGAAAAGGTTTAAACTTTGCTAAAGCACAAATTGCCCAAGGAGTTGCCATGTTTAAAGCGGCTACAAAAGGTGATTTTGGTGAGTTCGAATTCGCTGACAGCAACAATCAACATTTTGGAGATGACGATGAGGAGTCTGACTCGAGTGAACTAGAGTGGGATGACATTGCAACAGAACTGGGTGAAAATATTGTGAAAGAACCTTCCAGAGAAGTTGAACCTGTTTCCTTGGTCAATGGTGACGTGTACAGCTGGATGTTCCCCCCAGAGTTTTGCCAATCTAGTATCGATGGTCGCAATGGAAGCAATGCCTGTAGTCTGATTTCTCTAGCAGTCTCTCACTCCTTTCTAACAGTCGACATTTCGCTTCCGCTGGGAAACCACCTGCCCTCAGAGTGGACAAAGTTTCTTTACTTGTGTATGCGTCTTGGAAACGTGTTGTATGACAATGCCTGCCATTCCTTGCCACATCGATACCTCAATGCCGGCGAAGCTGCTCAATTATTCAGCACTTATGCCAGTGTTAAACTTGGACAGACATACCCTGTTAGGGTATGTGATCAGCACAGATTGTCCACTATAGAGGAGCAACTTCGCCGGCTAGCGACACAGAACAAGCGCAGTGCTGCCATATTTATTTATGATGATAAGACTGTGACTTTTCTGTTCAACCAACATGGCACTGTCGCGGCTATCGACTCGCACTGTCACCCTCCATACGGAGCAGCTATTGTCACCACGGATAAGTTTGGTCCTCCGTTTGTAACACGTTTTCAAGATATTGTTTCCCTTAATGCCAGCACGTTTGGCAATTTTACAATTGTAGACATTTAGACATTTATATTAGGTAAAATTAAGCCTGCGTTCGATCCAAGACGCCCATCAGGCCGGAGCTTATCCCGGTTTCTGTAGCATGAAGCGACTGGGAGTATTTCTACTCCCTCCTGAATGGGATGTAAGTCCATCGCAGGGTTACCCCCAGCAGTAAATTCGCCGGTACCCATTTATACACCTGGGTGAAGAGAGGCACTGTGAGAGTAAAGTGTCTTGCCTAAGAACACAACGCATTGCCCTGGCCGAGACTCGAGCCCCGCCCGCTCGATCCGGAGTCCAGCGCACTAACCATTAGGCCACCAAGCCTCGCCGCGCTGGCTAAGAGGCCTGTCAGAAAAAGCGTCTCATTTGTCGCTGTTGTAGTTGTTGTTGTTGTTGTTGTCTACTCGTTTAAATTATACTTTTTGAATGACCTGACTTGATTGAAACAATTAAGGGAGTTATAGTGTACACCGCCATGTACCCAAATAGTTATCTTTTGAAACGATACGACTCCCTACGAATTCCTTGACCTCGCACATTTTCTGTACGTGAGTGATTCTGTATAGTTGTACTTCTTAACCGTAATATCAGATTTCCAAAGAGTTAAGGTGTTATTTTGGATACCTCATTTTCATTTTTAGTAAATGCAAGTAATCTAAGAGAAAAAACGCCTTTTTTGTATTAAGGGTGATAATTGTCAGTAAATAGTTATTCTGGTGTTGAAAGTCATACTTTGTAACTATATTTTAATTATTGTTTACGTTTGTAAATGGCGTACCCTTGCATAATAAATTAAATATCGTGCATACTGTACATAAATAAAGTGATCTATTCATAGACAATCCATCTTTTTACCAACATCACTACCATTTAGCCAGCTCTTGCCTTCCTAAATTTCAGATATGTCAGTTTGTCATCCATTAATCGCTAAGCAATCTGGTTTATTTCTATTTTTCTGTAAGAGTTCTTATGTCTGTCTATCTATCCATCTTATTTTCTGGCTACATTACTTGCCAAACATTTAGGACGGTTAAATTTCGGACACTTTCCTAAAACGATTTCGGCATTTTGCCGAAGCATGGCTAAAGAAAATTTACTCCTACAAAACACGAAATGAACTGGAAAAACTGTCCAAAATGATAGTTCTACTGCGTCCTTAATTAAGATTTTACAGATACAATGATGAGAAAAGAACCCAAATTCTGTCAACTAGTCAGGTATTTCATTCATTCTCTTACCAAAAATTTGCTCGAAATTAAAACTTTGGAACTCAAGGTGGCGTATAAATCTAAGACTATATATTTAAAGGATTTCCTGGTTTTATTTCCTTGGTGACTGTGTCCATTAGTTCTGCCATTTCAAAACTCTTCCTTGTCACATCAGGTTTGTTGCGGCTTACCAGCGTTGTGTTATTTTACCGTAAAATTTCGGACGCCTAGAAATTTCGCACAATTTTACTATCGGACTCTTTTTGTCCCAAATTTTTTGTAAGCTATTGATCTACCCATCTGTTTAACTGTCTTTCTATCTGTCTATCTGTCAGTCTCTCGGTCTATCTATATTTCTGTCCGTCTGTCCGTCTGTCTACTTCTTTGCCTGTCTGTCCCTCGGCGTATCTGCCTGTGTCTGTGCATGTCTGCCAATATGTCTGTCTATTTTTCTGTTTGAATGTCTACCTTTACATTTGCCTGTCCGTCTTTCCATCTCCCTGTACGTACGTTTGTTTGTTTGTTTGTTTGTAGGTAGGTAGGTAGGTAGGTAGGTGGGTGGGTGGGTAGGTAGGTATACATATGTACGTATGTATGTGAAAGTCTTTCTTTCTGTCCATCTCTGAGTCTATCCATTCATCTGCCTGTCTGTCACTTCATCGTTCTCCGCTAAACAGGTTTTTAGAATTCGGGGCATTCAAATGGAAGATTTTAGGTAGACCTCTAACTTCTCACCCGCGGGTCTTTACTGTAACTGTTGAGTGTATGTGCCATAATTTGATGGCGTGGCCTATTCTACCTTGCAAATATTTGTAAGAGGGAAAAATCTAAACTTTTGTGTATAATAAATCCACTTACTTTAACTCAATAAACTTACAATTTGGCATAAAAGTGTAAGTCGGTGCACTCTATCTGATGAAAAGATCAAAGCCCTGATTTTTTTGCTGAGTCAGCAGTTTTTATCGAAAAACCATGATAAAACGCCGTAACTTCTTTGTTTTCTTATTGTTTGAAACAAACTTTTGATATGCTTAGGGTCTTTACCCAAAAAGGACACATGCCAAATTTCAAGGTCACGTCGTAAACCAAACCGAAATAAGCGGATCTAAAAAGTTTAATTTTCCGCCATTTCGAATTTTAAATGAGAACGGCTCCTACCCTCAACATTTGAATTGTTTCCCTTTGGGTGAATAACAACTTTTATCGATGGACAATAAAGTGTCGCGAGGTTATATAAACCTTTAATAATAAAATTCTAGAAAAAATCATAAGCTAGAACGGATTATGACAATTATTGTACGTGCTATAAGAAGAAAATTTGGCCAGTATACAATTATTAAGTAGAGTTCTCAAGATCGATACAGAAGTACGACTTCATTGCAATGGATACATGTCATGGGTTCAAACCTCTAGCATTATCCTCCAAGGTACCACCATCAAGCTAAAAGTTTTTTGGCAGAATACTTCTAATTTATCACACGCGGGTTTTTACTGTGACTGTTGAGTGTATGTGCTATAATTTGACGACGTGGCCTTTTCTACCTTGCAAATTTTGTAAGGGGGAAATTTTGCGTTTAATAAATCCACTTGCTTTAACTCGTTAAACTTATAATTTGGTACCAAAGTGTAAGTTGATGCACTCTATCTGATGAAAGGATTGAAGCTTTGATTTTTTTTGCTGAGTCAGCATTTTTTCTCGAAAAACCATGATAAAACACCGTAACTCCTTTGTTTTCTTTTTGTTTGAAACAAACTTTTGATATTTTAAGGACCTTTACCAAAAAACGGTACATGCAAAATTGCAGGCTCACATCGTAAACCCACCCGAAAATATGCCGATGTAAAAAGTAAAATTTTCCGCCATTTTCGGCTCATACTCTGAACATTTTGTTTCCCTTAGAGAGAGCCTGACTTGTCGCGTTGTTACGTTGAAAGTTTCCGAAAAATCAGAAGCTAAGGCGGGTTATACTTTTCGTAGTGTCCTTACACACACTGAAGGCTTCCGTTTTAAACCAAAGTAATTTCAAAAGTTAATTCGCAGGTGACTAGGTAAAAGAATCGAGTGAAGTGCGATTGGGATTAAAACTAGATTGTGTTATGTCCGAGTCTGGGGTTTTCAGTGGAATCCTGGAAATTCCGTTTATACGGTCAATAATCAAGGGCCCTGCATGAACAGCTGACAGTATTACTGAGGTATCGGCCAATTTAATGTCAATTCATTTTAATTTCCCTTCTAAGAACTGTAATCAGTACATGCAACATTAACCAAGAAAAGATCACAGACTCGGGAGTTTAAGACCCAGTTGAGACGTCGTGCTTCTGTCGTGCCAAAGTAAATGGCAAGTGGGCTCAGAAAAACGCACGTCAGAAACACAACTTTGACTCAGACGAAGTACCAGTCGTACCACTTTCAGGAGGAAATGAAGCCTCGCGACAAATCTCCCCTTACCTTTCCCCGAAAACACAGTCCCACCAAAATACATCAATATAATTTTTGAATTTTGGGGTAGGGGGGGGGGGGGTAGGGCAGAAGCACGATGTCTGAATTGCTATCGTGCCAGAATCGTGTAGCACGGCAGAGCCTTCGGTCATTAACTGCCTTGCCGTGCTTTAAAAATTTTCTGACACCGTGCTTTTGCCGTGCTCAATTTCTGTTTTGTTTTTTACTTCTGGAATGAATGATACCTGGCCTCGGTTGAATGGCGACGTTTGGACTGGTCCAGAACGGAGAAATGAGTAAGCACAATACATGCAAGGGTGGGTAACAATCAGGATTAACATCGCGACAAGTAAGTTCCATCATGTTTCTTTATATTTGTTTGGACAATTACAAAAGGGTCTTTGGATCCAGTGGTCAAAATAACAGGGAAAATTACCAAGGATCGTACTTATATTCCCGAAAAAAAAGCCGTTCTATTCGATAACAATTATCAATATGACAGTAAGACTGGGTTCCACTATACAAAGAAATGAGATAATACAAAAAATCATCCAATCTCAGATAACTGATAAAGACTTCCACTTTCAACATATTGAACTTCAATGATGACAAGTCACACAGTTCATAGCTCAGTTTATTGAACGTAAATAAAGTCACTATATTTGGTATACATTTCAAATAAAGATATTATATATGTACGGCACAATAAGGCAATCTGTATGCCGATCATACCTCAGTTTATTGAACGTAATTAGAGTCACTACATTTGATATACATTTAATTAAATATATTATATATATGCGGCGCAATAAAGCAATCTGTATACAGATCAAACAAACCCAAAATATTCCTCCAGCAATTAAAATTTACACTTCAAACTTAATCATCATCCAGTCTCAGATAGAAAACCATCATGATACTAATAAATACTTCTACTTTCAATATAACAAAATTCATTGAACACAAGGCATACAGATATGCCTAAGTTTATTTGACATATAGTCAAAGAAGGGGACTAAATTTGATAAACATTTACATAAAGATATTATGGCGCATAAAACAATCTGAATGCTGAAAAATTCTTCCAGCAATTAAAATTTAGAGTTAAAACTAATTCGTCGACGTCGTCGTCATCATCATCATCATCATCATCAGGCAAGCACAATTTAAAGGAAAATAACCTTCACTAAAAAGGTCAGTTTCCGTGCGATAGTTTGTAGTGATATTACTAAAAGTACCCCACGACATGTGCATTTTCATCAAAAGCCAAACAAGTGACAATTCGAGGCAGGAAAAATGTTTAAAAGCATGGTAAAAGAATTTGTAAAGCAAGCCGTAGACCAATAAAAACTTGAAGCTATGTCATGTAACCGACGTGAAACCTTGTAAACTGACGATTACTTTACTGTTAAGAAAATTTTAAAGTGAACCGACACTACGCGAACAGTCATGGAAAAGAATTCAAAACGAAACGCTCTCTCTCTAATGCTAAAACAATGAACAACAGGGCCACTGTTTAGATAACTTTAACTTTGGCCAAGCTGGTCCTGGGAAAGGCAAAGAATTGACCAGGACACAGCTTGGCGTTCTCTTCGGGGTCCCCTATTACGAGCGGAGGAGGCACTTCATTGCCGTCGACCCATGTAACAAGGATGACATCGACGCCAGGAGGGAGAGTCTGGCCATGCAGGGTCCTCCGACCCGGTTGCAAATAGCCGACCGCCAACTTCTTGTCGCCCACCCGGTAAAATACAACGGGCGTTTCCTCAGTTCCGTGTGATCCTACAAAAATAGCAACAAAAGCAATTGTCATACTAAATATTGCGACAACTGCAAAGCAAGTCAAAAGCACATAATTTAAGAAGCTTACAAAAAGAACAGTGAATCTGACTTTAAAATAGTGAACCGGTTCTCTCTCAACATAAATACACACTTGCATAAATTATTCATTCAAACGGCATCAAAATAAGGTGGAAAACAACACTGTAGCTCTGCTCTTTTGGAAACTGAAGGGCAGATACAGATACAGATTTTATTAAGCTACATGTTTTATGTTCACTGACAGTCTTCCTGACCATACTAACAGTTAAAAGGGTATCGAACCAGAGAGTATTGAAAGTTGGCATTGCCAAGAAACACACATTGTTTACCAGTTTTTAATATTAAAGTTGAATTTTTACCCATTTGAGCGACATTCTAATGTGGATGAAGTATATTAAAATGAGCTGAGTGTTTTGTGAATTTGCCAGTATATATGCAATCTATAAATAACCTAATTGAGAATGACATATCATTACTAACTTTCAAGTTATCCAAGATAAACTGAAAATCAAATTTCAGTTATTTTATTATTTGTGTCTTGCAATACTTGTGTTTATTATAGCAGATAATTTTGTCTCTTTACTCCTACCTGGCTCAGACTCACAAGCCGGGTTAGGAACATTTTTAGCTTATTGAGATAGGACGCAATTTCAATGATATGTCTGACATTATTAATGCCAAAATACTACTCAAAATAAGATGATCTGTTATCTAAAATATAGACAGTCCTAGTCCAATCTTTAATGACCTTATCAGTCTGTACACTTATCTGCAAGTATGTTGGCCGTTATGACATTTTTAATATTACTAAACTTCCCACTTTGCTCACTCTTCTGCAATGCTGCTCGTAAAAGTATAAGAGAGAATATAATTATTATTTCACATTACGAATACTACACTCACCTGATTGACTTGCTACTTGCCTCTGTGCCAGAGGTTTGGAGTACTCTCTAGGCTTTTCCAGGCCGGTGCTTTCCTTAGCTGTAAAGGAAAGTTTGCCCCTCAGTAAAATTAAATATACCAGCTGTTACTTGTGTCAAACAAAGATTAATTCTTATTTAACAGTACAATGCTATACTCACACGATTGCCCTGCTGTTGGCCTAACAGCTAGCTACCTTCGGGGGGGGGGGGGGGGGGGTGGGGGCACCGATTTTACTAAACTTCCCAGTTTGTCAGTTCGTCTCTCTTCAACACTGCTGCTCAAAGTTGCAGAAGAGTCAGTAGCGAGCAAAATATAATCATTATTTAAAATTAGAAGGCTGTGATTATACTCACGTGATTGCCCAACTGTTGACCGCTGTGGAAGAGGCTCTTTAGAGGAGTCTCTAGGCTCTTCCATGTTAGTGCTTTCCTTAGCTGTTAAGCTAAGCTTATTTCTCAGCAAGATTAAAGATACCTGTTGCTATAAAAATAATTTCTCTGGTGTATAAATAGTAATAGCTGCCTTCAAGGGACAATGATTGACACCATTTTGACTTGTGACCGTTTCATTCCATGGCATGATTAATATGATCAATAAACTATCCACTTTGACACTCTTCCACACTGCAGCTCGAATTAGTAGAAGACGAGTATGATGGCATAGAAGGAAAACTATTGTTAACATTAAAATGCTCTGCACTCACATGATTGTCCTGCTGTAGGCCTCTTTTGAGGAGGCTCTTCAGAGGAGACTAGGCTCTCCTAGGCCAGTGCTTTCCTCAGCTGCAAAGGTAAGTTTACACGTCACTAAGATCATGTTAAATATCCCTGTTACTTTAAAACCAATTTATACCTTGGTGTATGAATAGTTGTAGCTGGCTGCGTTTAGGGAGGCACTGATTTGTCACTCTTCAAAGTTGTAGAAGAGTGAGTGCGAAACAAGGAACAATTATATATTACAAAATGTTATACTCGCGTGATTGCCGTGCTTCAGTTAGATGCTTTACAACTAATTTCTTTGGTGTACGAATAGTAATAGCTGCCTTCAGGGGTGGGGTGGGGGCACCCATTAACAACAAATGTTGACCTGTGACCGTTTCATTGCAAGTCATGATTAGAATCTAAACTATCCAGTTTGTCACTCTTTGACACTGCTGCTTGAAGTTGTGGAAGAGTGAGTGGCAAACAAGGAATTATTATAACTTAACGTTACAAATGCTATACTCACACGATTGCCCTGCTGTCTGCCTCTTTAGTTGAGGCTCCTTAGAGGAGTCTCCATGCTCTTCCAGGCCAGTGCTTTCATTGGCTGCAAAGGTAAGCTTGCACTTCAGCAAGATAAAATATACCTGTTGCTTTAAAAAACAACTACTTTGGTGTATGATTTAGTTACTTTCGTTTAACTTTCTTTGGCCGAGATAATTCTGCATTGCGATATTTCATTCATCACTGTAGTTACAGTATTGAGCAGAAGTCTCAGAAGCCTTTCTAGTTAATAGCTAGCTGCCTAAGGGAGGCAATGATTTCTTTCTCTGCAACACTTCTGCTCAAAGTTGTAGAAGAGTGAGTGACGAAAAATAACAATTATTATTAAACGTTACAATGCTATATACTCACATAATTGCCCAGCTGTTTCATGGGTGGAGCTTGTTTTCCCCCTCTTGAACACTTTGTCCCAGTCCTTCTTTTTTTTCTCAAACTGGTGATTGCATGTCCTACATCTTTTCAGAGCAACAGAGCAATCAGCCGAACAGGATGGACATTTCTAAAAAGAATTAAAGAACAACCAAGGTTATAAAAATATCCATACCGACCCAAAGGATGGTCATGCCAAAGATTTTAAAGGACATAATGAAGCTTAACTGAAAATTACAGGGGAGGGGGGGTGGGGGTTTGGGGAGGGGGGGTATACATCTTTTGGGCAACTGGACTATCAGGTTGGAATGTTGTGATTGCAGTCAAATTGAAGAGTACAACACCTTGGTCAATTAGATAGCAACATTTCCTTCAGAACAGTAGAATATGAAACATTTCAAAAGTTACACAGATAAGCTAACCACCATTTTGTTGGGAATAACTTTATGTTCTATCACATAATAAATATAAAGGGTAGAACAGCCAATCAGAGAAATGGATTTGAGATGGAATGGTACTTGATGAAGGGGAGTGCAAAAGTGTTATTGGCCTTAATTAATTTGTCAACCAATGTTTACACAATGTACGTATGTGATACAATACTTACTTACAGTGAGCTGTGCTTGGAGAATTATGTAAACTGTATTAATAATAATAATATACGTATTGTTAGTGGTTCTTGAGGTTTTTATGAAATCCAGAATAATCAAGATCTTCATTAATAGAGTTTATTGCTATCAGCTGAAGACTTTGGCAAAGGCTGATAGCAGAATCTTGATTTTGAGTTTTGATGGGTTTTAAGAGTCTGCGTTCGAGGCAAGTGGCTCATCAGACCGTAGCTTATCCTGGTTTCTGTAGCATGAAGGAACTAGGATTATTTCTACTCCCCCATGGAGGGGATGATAGTCCATCGCAGGCTTACCCCAAGCATTAAATTTGCTGGTACCCATTTATACACCTGGGTGAAGAGAGGCACTGTGAGTGTAAGGTGTCTTTCCTAAGAACACATCGCAGTGCCCAAACCAAGGCTCAAACCCAGACTGTTGGATCTGGAGTACAGCGCACTAAACCATTAGGCCACTGCGCCATGCCACTAGAGTTTTATTCAGCTGGCAAAATTTTGATCTGGTAATCAAAGCTTGATGAGTTCAATTGGATATGCCCCAGGGTAGGGGGAGAAAATTTGAACATACAGTCAACTGCGGATAACTCAAACCATCACTAATTTGAACCTTGTGCTAACTCGAACCGACATCAATTTCCCTTGGATTCCTTTAATACATTTACTGTAATTTTACCTCGGTAACTGAAACCCTCCATAACTTGAACCTTCCACTAACTCAAAGTAAATTTTCATTTCCCTTTAGGTCATTCTCTATACAACTTACCCTCAATAACTCTAACCAGGTTTATCAAGTTGTGTTAAGTAAACAATATGGTGCTGGAGTGTGAAACTTTGAATTTATTTTGAAGCAGTCTATTTTTCTTCAGCTTTTTCACTTGATGGTGAAGTTCAGGGTCATTCAGATTTCTTCAAGCTTTCCCTTCATCCTTCTTGAGAGTCAATAAATTGTGTGTGACGTCATTTGTTCTCAACCCTTAGTAACTCAAACTCCAGGTAACTCGAACCTTTCTTATTTCCCCTGAAGGTTCGAGTTATTGGTACTCAATTGTAGTAGTATATGAATAGATGGAATAAAATCTATTGAATAAAACATTACGGGCAAAACATTTTGATCTCTGTGGCTAATTTGATCGCGGCAGTTATATATGCTAAATAAAACTTACAACGTAGGCATTTTGACTATTGGCATAAAAATTACAGATGTCATACCTTTGCAACAGTATTGCGATACTAGTGACAATACTGTGGTACTATTAATATTGTGACTGAACAGAATAGACAGCTGAGAACAAGAGAGGCATTTGTTCATTCAAGGAAAAGGATGGAGGAGATCAATTAAGAACAATGACAACTATCAATAATGAATAGAGGAGTTCATAACATAAGTTGCAACATTGGTAACCAGGCAGGGCAAGATGGTGGGAAATTCAAAGGTTTATATGGAAACCCAAAGGCTTAATTATAATCCTTTTTTGATTGAAAGATTTAAGACTCCCTCCTTTAGAAAAAGAGTTATAAGACTAAAAAAAAAATTAAAATTTGAACCCTGTGGCAATTATTTCACATTTTACTTCTAAACATGTTTCCCCATACATTCCCTGTATTTTTTGTAGAGCCAATTTAAAGAGAGATATACTGGATTTTGCAGAAAATTTAGATATATATAAAGACTTCTATGTAATCCAGATTTTGAGAGTCACATCTTTGACTAAAATTAGCTTGAATTTCCATACAAACCTTTGAATTTCCTGGAATTCATCTTGTTACCTTGGGCGATTACAATGTCTCCCAAGGAGAGCTAGAGGTGAGGTTAGGCATTATGCAAATTATGTCCCTTGATTATGATTATGTAGACAAATGTCACAGGAACTGGTTTAACAAGGTTGTAAGCAGACTTGGAAACATTTAAAGGGGTGAAGATAAAAAATATTGGAGAGTTCCTTGGGTGTATTCAAAGGGGAAATTTAGACAAACCCTAAAACGCCATTTTTTTTATTTCTGATTTACCTTCATGCTACATTTATCGAATGTTTGCGAGCCAATTTTAAAATATTATAATTAAGTATAAAATTTTCTGATGTCACCGTAGGCTTATATAGGGTTTGTTGTGTTGCTGACGCATTTTAGAAACGTGATTGTATAACTTGCTTGTGTTCAATTTCGAACGCTACTATTTAAGGCCACATTAATCTACATATCTATTTCACCCCTTCTTGAAGGTACCTATAGTTAAAAAAAATAGCAGTGAAATAAGCACTTACTCGGAACGTCTTTCTGGCTACCGACTGCTTTCCTAGAAGGCAAACATTAGAAAAGCATGACTGCCATGCATATATAAATTTTAATTAATGTAAATTTGGAAAGTTAGGAAGATTTTGGAGCAACTACAGAATACCCCGCAACTGAACGCCTTCTTTAAAGCTACAGGTCCGCGGTACCGAAGTGAACAAATAAGTATTAAACTAAGTATTAAACTTAAGTGCTACCGTGGTCCGCAGTGTTTTACTAAAGTGCTACCGCGGTCCGCAGTCCCGAATTTGATGAATAAGTTATTGGGTAAGTGTATAATATAAGTGCTACCGCGGTCCGCAGTCCCGATGTGGATGAATAAGTTATTGGGTAAGTGTATAATATAAGTGATACCGCGGTCCGCAGTCCCGATGTGGATGAATAAGGTATGGGGTAAGTGTTTAATTGAAGTGCTACCGCGGTCCGCAGTCCCGATGTGGATGAATAAGTTATGGGGTAATTGTATAATTTAAGTGCTACCGCGGTCCGCAGTCCCGTAGTGGATGAATAAGTTATGAGGCATGGGTATAATTTAACTCCCCTTTGTTGTCACGCATACACAAGAATTGCAACAAAGGCGATATTTAATGCAATAAACTTGTTTTAATAGTACAAAAAAGATTGACATAACATGTTTGTGGAATTGCGATTCATCGCTCATTTAGTACAAGCTATTTGTAAAACTAGAGTTTTTTTACTATGAGTTAAAATGTTACAACGTTTCCTTATAATACTAATGTCATTACTATGAGTTAAAATGTTACAACGTCTCCTTATAATACTATGGTGTTCTACCGGAATTAATTGATGAACAATGTAAAGAAAATGAATGAAAGTTATATGTCCATGTTCGTTTTCGTTATGAAACGGAGTTGTTTCTGCTACAGTTAATTTGTTATGTAATTGTTCATTTGCAGATAATCTCTCATTGGTGCCGAAATGTCATTATGCAATGGCTTTTCAAATGCCGTGTCGAATTCGGTTGAATTGACATTGGTACTGTTCGGCCAAGGATTTGGCTTGTTCTTTATAAATACCTTGCAGGTACTTCTTGCGCGCGGAACGCCGAACTCAACAATTCTTACAAAACCATCCTGCATCAAAGACTCCGTGGCGGCATTGAATTCATCTTCAGCAATTGCTCGGACTGATCTTTTTCCATGTTTAAAGGAGCGATATGACACCACTGGACCTTGGGAGATTAAAACGTTGTCACGGACCATTTGTGTAGTGGGTTGTTCGATGGTTTTGTCACATGCTGAGTTGGTGACTTCTTTAAGAAACTGTAAAAAACAAAGAAAGAAACTAATTAAAAACCAAAATAACGGGGAAACAGGTAAATGTAGCTGTATAGCCGTTGAAATTTGCATGTGAAAAGTTGGCCAGCGATTTGTGATTCGTTTGGGTTTTGTTTTGCAGTAAAATAAAAATGGAACGCGCTTTGGCTCCGGCGCTTTAAAGCATTCGCTTAGCGGAAATAAATGCAACTCAAAACTGAAAACAGACCGAAATGTGTAAAGTTGTCAAAGTTATGACTAAATAGATTGTTGGTCTTTGCGCGCGCAATTAGAACACGGCAAGTATCTGGTGCTAATAATTAGAACATAATTGTTATGTATGCGCAATAAAGGTAATAAATCCAGAAAGGAAGTTTGTTGGTTTTTACGAATGCGTACCTGACATAGTATTTCCTTTTGCGTCTCTAGGTGAGTTACGTAGGATGCAGCGTTCTCCAGGGTCTCTTATTCCGGTTTTTAAATGACTGGATGTCCCTTCCGGCGTTCTTAAGAAAACCAATGCCGTACGCAATTTTTAAGAAAAATCTTACGAATTTCTTAATGGATGATTATTTGTAGATAGTTTTTTAGATAATCACTTGTAAGTTTCAGTAGTTTTAGATTTGTGACATTTGTATCTTTAATTTTAGATTTTAATACCTTTTTATTTTTATGGAGGACCTCCCTGAAAACCACATGTTTACGTGACGGGTGCTTCCTCCTTAAAGATTGTTTATTATTATTATTATTAACAACGATGGTACAAAGTATCCTTCGCAGCTTCCAACCGAGATTGCCTTATTCTTAACAAAATCGTACACGTCTGAGTCGTGAAATAGCTTCTGATACTGAAACTGCACAGCGTTGAGTCGTTTTTGAAGGTTGATCCACGTTTGTTCATGTTGTTTTTTGAGTTTTGTTACTGCATACATTTTGATGCTCACTGTTAGACCGATAAGTATCGACTGAAAGTAAACTGAAATGAGCAGGGAATAGTCGTTAGAGAGTGGTGCGGTGCGGCATTCATTTGTATTTAAAATTAGAGCAATTGTGGGAAAGGCGGTACTGGAAGTCTGGGCTTCTTTGTTTGCGAAATCAATTGTTTAGAAACAGGATATTGTGTTCCAGTTACAGGGTAATTGACAGCACTATTGATGCATTACAGGGAAAGTGTGATACGAATGGTTGAAATTGTCATGTGAAGGCTATTGAAATAATCGTTGAAGAAGTGTGCCGATTTCAATGATGGCAACAAATTCATGTTTTGATTTGTTGTGCAGGGCGGTATTTTTCCTATGAGAGGAAATTGAAAGGGCGGCGAAGTTTTTTATTGTTAATTGAAAGCGTTTTCGCATTTTCAATGTATGAGCTCTTTTAAGCTGACATGGCATTATTTTGAGCGATGTAATGTGTTAAAGTGAAAAAGGGCCTTACGAGTAGGGTTAAATTTTTTGCGCAGTCATGAACGATAAAGGGGTTCAAGTTGCAATTGGATCAAAACGTAGAGAAACCAGTGCTGGTGGTGAAACCGAGAAAACATCACAAATAAAGACAGAGGATCGAGGGACGCAATGTGGAACGGCGTTAAGTGGCAGCTATGGACGCAACCGCGAACACCAAAAATGGCGTTATGACGACCTGGTAGCGCGTATGCAAGATAAAGAACTGTTTGTATATTGGCTAATGGAGGAAGGACTTTTGGCAAAGGAACATTTGTGCCCGATTTGCGCTGGAGAAATGAGTTTTACTAGGTGCGAGGATCGATCGGATGGTTTCAAGTGGGAATGCAGAAAACAAGTTAACTTTAAGAAACACAGGGCAGAGTTGTCGATACGGAAAGATAGCTGGTTCGAAAAGAGCAGGATGACGTTAGAAGAAATTCTGAAGTTGACTTATTGGTGGTGCCAGGATCTCGATCAGAGACAAATTAAACATGAACTTGGACTTGGCGAAAGCACAGGGGTGGACTGGGACAGTTTCTGTCGCGAAGTATGCGAAATAACACTTCTTGAAAATAGCGAAAAACTAGGCGGAAAAGGAAAGGTTGTTCAGATAGACGAAAGTAAATTTGGCAAGAGAAAGTACCACAGAGGACATCACGTTGAAGGGCAGTGGGTGTTTGGAGGTATAGAGGAGGAAAGCAGGAAATGTTTTTTGGTGGCAGTCGAGAAGCGAGACGAAGACACACTGTTGCCCATTATTCAAGACTGGATTGAACCGGGAACAATTATAGTGTCGGACTGCTGGAAAGCGTACTCCAAACTCGAGGCGCATGGCTATGAACACCGAACAGTAAACCACTCTGTAGAATTCGTGAACGAAGACGGTGATCATACCAATAAAATTGAAGGACACTGGAGGCATGCAAAGTCGAATCTGCCTAAGTTTGGTGTTCGAAAGCACCTTTTCTCCACGTATTTGGCGGAATTCATTTGGCGATACATGCATCGCGATGAAGATTTGTTTAGGGTTTTTTTGAACGATGTAAAGAAAGTGTATGCCATCAATACAAGAGAGCATTAATTTTTTTAAGTGTAATAGACAATATTCGAAGAAGTGTAGAACATTATCTCCTTAAAGCGTAACAGACAATATTCGACAAAGTTTTGAAGCGTTAATCGTGCCTCGATGAGCGTCGTTATTATTCTTGCATCGGTTTCTGTTATAAATTTTGGTTGAAGTTAACCTGAATTAGATGATGTAATAAGGCCAAGAAGTTGTATAAATTTGTTGTTGTGAAATTTATGATGTTAATAAGGCAAAAGAAGTTGTAATATATTATTTTTCAAAGCATTGTTTCGGCTCATGGATAATAGAACAAGGTATATACATGTTTAACATGCTTGTTTCGGCACATGGATGAAAGAACGAGGAATATTCATGTGTAGGACGCTTTGCGTTGCGTTAATTAGCGTTCATTTCATTTGCTTTGGTATGTAAATTATGTTGACTACGGGACTGCGGTAGCACGGACCAACAAGGTGAACAAAGCAAAAAGCGGTATATTTCGTGAGGTTTATATATAGATAGTATGTAAATTATGTCGACTGCGGGACTGCGGTAGCAGGATTTGAGAGTTCATTTCAGTTGCGGGGTATTCTGAAGTTTAGCCAAGATTTTAATATGCATGTCCATGGTTTAATATTCGAGTATATTCAAATTAAACAAAGTAAAATTTGTGCGATCATTTGAAAAAATATATCAATAACTGATACTTACCTTTCGATGATTCAGCGCCACCTGAACTTGAAGAGCTGATATCGCTTGAAGCACCGCTTGGAGGAATATCCGCCATTTTTTTGTTTCTCTAAGGTGGAGCGTGAAGACAGGGACCTGGGTATGATGTACAGGAATGTACCTGAGAATGATCACAACTATCATTTTCGGACGTATGGTCAATTGATCCTATTGATCATTCTCGCCGGGAGGATATGTTGACAACGCAGTGCCTCAGTCAGGGCTCGAACCCAAACCGCCCGATCTGGAGCCCAGCGCACAAACCATTGGACCACTGTGCCTCCCACAGGTCCTATTTTTAACTGGGCTCTACGAATAGTCTCTGCAGCGGGACAAGACCATAACATGAATAATTTCGATATTTTAAATTTCAGCCTAAAGAAATTAACCTCAGTAAGAGGCACTGGGGAATAAACAATAGAGTTTGTACTTCCCACCGACTCAGCACCACAGTTTCTTTAGAAACTTACCCCCTCTATTCATTTATTGTTTTAATTAGGTCTGTTTGCCGACATACAGTCGTACCTCTTCTTAAGGACACCGCTCTGGTATAGACATTTCCTATGTCGCGACAAAATTCTAATACATTTCCTTTAAAGAAAACTCTATAACACTGACCCTCTATAATAGTCCTTTCAAGCGGGGTTCGACTGTAATTTGCAGGGAATTGAGGGGGCAAGTACAAAAAAGAAAAATGCACAAAAATCGATCCAGTTCGGGAGGAAAGGCAAGCTAAAAACTTTAAATAGAGGGGGTAAGTTTCTAAAGAAGCTGTGGTGCTGCGTAGGAGGGAAGTATAACAATATAATTTGGTTTTATCAACTAGGTTGATAATGTCAATTGGCCACCGTAAAAAGATTCAAGAGCTGACGTTACCAGCGTTAGCCCTTCGTCGGAGCCCCGCGAAGGGCTAACGCTCCGACGAAGGGGTAACGCTCAAAACGTCAGCTCTTGAATCTTTTTACGGTGGCCAATTGACATTATCAACCTAGTTGATAAAACCAAATTATATTGTAAAATCTTTAAAGTCAACTAAACGGTAAGCTAGCTTCTTGAAGTAGTGAAAAAAAAGAACACCCCCAAAAAAGAGAGAAAAACCGTTGGAATATGGATCAACTTGAATTTTATTTAAAGCACAGATTAGGGAGAACTAAGTCAGGTGACAAAAAACGGAAGAAACTCAAATGCGCCGGGTTGGTCTCAATCATTCACAGATGCCAACAGCAAAATGGTTAAAGCACAAACAAGATGGTATTGGGGAATATTTCACTTAGGTCAAAACTAATTCTGCATGGAAGCTTCTAGCCGTGATATTCAGCAACAACAACAACAACAACACAAGCTTTATTACCAAATTACAAAATTAAACTTAATTTCCAATATAATGTATTAATACAAAAAAGTTAAAATCAACTCAAAATAACTAGAAAGCTAATCAAGCTGAGTAAGTGGTTTTGGTTGACTCAACCAGGACTATTATCAAGTAAACGTAGTGTAACAAAAGTAAACTTATTGTACACACAAAGAAGGAAAGGATGGATAAAAAGGAGTTTGGGATTGACAGAGACATTTCTGGTTTCTTGGTCCCCTCCTCTTACCCTAGAGGATATTATCCTGATGTCTTAGGTGATTGTATCGAGGAATTAAAGAGAAATAACAATGTATCTACATTTATCATTTAAGGTGACTGAACACAATTTTTCTGGGTGGTTAGCAAGGCCTTAGCTAGCAAGAGGCAAGACGAGGCAGTTGCCTCTTCTAGGTTTTACAATAAAATGAAAAACAAACTCCGTTCCGGAGGAGGAATACTTAACCAAAAAATGCGACAAGAATAGTGTTCAGAGCTTCTAGATTTCAAACACCCACAGATCGGCAATTGCGACTTTTGCCTCGTCTGTGTCTGTGTCAACCTAAATTTTGTTTCTATTACTTCTTATGTGTTTGTATTTTCGTGTTATGATGACATCTGTCACCAGTGAGGAGTTTATCGTCATTCTGGAGGAGAAACTAGAGCAAAAGCTAGCTCCGTTCAAGTCGACATTCGATGAGCTGAAGAAAACTGTAGAAGATACCAAAGAACTCTTAAGCTTTACTAGCAAACAATATGATATACTTCTTAAAAGACTCTCAGTGTGCGAAGATGAGAACAAGAAGCTACAAAATGAGAACAAGATATTGCAAAA
>OX393561.1:19201549-19216549 GCA_947652115.1 Blastomussa wellsi
GTAGTTGAAGACAACACCACTCAAAGAATCAGACAGACATAGTCAGCAAAAAGTCCAAAACACAGGGATTGCTGCTACGAATCATTTGGTAAAAGTTAGTTTCCGATAATGCATTACTGATTTCAATGCATGCAACAGCGGCTTGACACAGTAACGTTTCTGGGGAACTGAACTTGACTTTATCCACTCCACTTCGGAAACAAAATCTGAGGACAAAGAAAAATAAAATATGATAATAGAATTAATGAATCAATTGATATTCAGAATTAGTAAAATTTTAACTTCAGATTATGAAAGAATCAGTGAAAAAAAAGTTGGTTGCAAACAAGGTCGAAATATTTCAGTTCAAGAATTTAACTTAAAACCATTGGAGTAACTGCAGAATACCCCACCACATTGAGTCCATTACTGAAAAGAGGTGGCTACGCGGTACGCGGTACGCGGAGAAAAATAATTCAAGATGGCGGGGTATGTTAAGAAGCTGGCTACGCGGTACGCGGAGAAAAATAATTCAAGATGGCGGGGTATGTTAAGAAGCTGGCTACGCGGAACGCGGTACGCAGAGAAAAATAATTCAAGATGGCGGGGTATGTTAAGAAGCTGGCTACGCGGAACGCGGTACGCAGAGAAAAACAATTCAAGATGGCGGGGTATGTTAAGAAGCTGGCTACGCGGTACGCGGTACGCGGAGAAAAATAATTCAAGATGGCGGGGTATGTTAATAAGCTGGCTACGCGGTACGTGGGAAAAAAATAATTCAAGTGTACTTCATTGTTTGTAATGACGCTTAACAGGGGCGATTATGGTATAGGAATGAAATAAGACATTGCGTTATCCTTACGTTGTTATAATTTATTGAGAATGGTTTGAATTTTACACCATGAATGTGAAATGGGATTTCCAACTGAAACTATGGTAAATATGTTCCAAGATATGGAATTGAAATGAATTTTAAAAGGCTTAACGGTAAGAAAGCGATAGCTCGTCGAATTTTACATTCATATGTACAATGCAATTTGTTTTCGTTGAAGTCTAATTGAAAAATGTGGCAGTAACATGGGCCTCCCTTACTAGAGTGTTCTTTACACTTTCAGTAACTGTTGCATGTAAAGGGGAATTAAACTTAGCTGTATATTGTTCCTGGGAACAAATGTCCTCTGCAAAGTTGTCGAAATCATTCGGATTTCTTTTGACGAACAATACAGTGTCTTTGGACTGACGACGGAGGCGGGTGAGAACGACATTTCCATAGTCTGGTTGCAGTTCTTCGGCGACGGCTGTGAATTCCGCGACGGTTATGTTTCTTACATCGCGGGGCGCTGCTTGTCTAAAGCCTCTGTATAGCACCACACTTCCAGGGAATAACAATATTGCCGACTTGATCTGTGGCTGTTCTGGCTGGCGCCGTTCTTCTTCTACACTTCCACGTACTAGCGAATTGATAACCTGTATAGTGTAACGATACAAAAGGAAAGGAACTTTAGAATAGATACCTCTTAGTAACCGAGTTCGAGGGTACGGCCCGCGTTTTTCCCCGAGTTATAATAATAATTGTTATCGTTAAATTTTTGGGTGGGATTTGTATTGAAATGAATGTTAATGAAGTAATAGAAATAAAGTGAAATGATACAACCTTTCACTGGGGTTAGCCTAAGGAGCATTATGTAGCGTAAACAGCCGGTTAAATTAGACCGTTGACCAACCATTGAGCGATCATAAGGCACTCTATTAACATCTAGTTAGGTTTGTGGCCTCGTAATAGCAGAACAATATGTAGGGCGCTTACTTTGGCTATTGGATTTAAGAACAAGTTTCATGTGTAGCGCTTTTGTTTTTGCTGAATGGATTAAAGAACGAGGTATATACATGTGTAGCGCGTTTTTTTTAGCTAATGAATTAAAGAGAAATAAACGATAATCTGTTCTTGTATCCATATTTCTCCAAGTTTACATAACCTTTCTAGCAACAATTCAGCTCGTATGCTACATGTACGCGTCGGACAGATCTTAAATTAAACACACCAAATAAAAAACAAGTTACCTCCATAACAATTTCTTTTTGTGTGTCCGTGTAATCCACGAAGAGCTTTGCCTTGTTCAGCGGATGGCTTTTGCCCCTGAATGAGAGCTTCCGTGACATGATTGAAAACGTGAAGTGAAGCCGCCAGTCGCTGGAGGAGATCTATCTTTTTTGACTTGGGTGGTACACTTCCATGCTGGATTGCCTCGTTAACTTCTTTAATGAAGTCGTCTTTGAGGGACGTGAGTTTTTCTGTTGCATCTGAAGAAAATTTGAAGGAAGCTGGCGCGGTATTTAAGGCGTCGTGCATTTCAATGAAAATATCTGAGATTTGTTTTAGAGGAACTTCGGCGCTGTCCAACCACGATCGGGCGTTTTCTGTTTCGGCGGTAGATGGTCTCAAGCAAACAGGGAAAGTGAAGGTAAATCTATCCAACAGACCATGCCCTTGGTCCATGTGGCATAACAGGCGAGCAGCGTAGGGAACTTGAGTAGAGCCCAAGATGGAGAATGGTACGTTCGCAGGTATTTCACGGGTCTTTTCTGTGGCATAGCGGTAGGACGATTTTTCACCAGAGAAAAGTTCGCACAAGGTCTGGACATCACCCGTGGCGTTTTCTTCATCTGACTTTAGGAGCTTGTTTCAGACTTCAAACAACTCGGGGGACACGACAAACGCCTTCTCATTGTCGGCAACTGTTTTCACGAGGGCAGCTGAAGTGCACTTTTCAATGATTGTGTTGGCCAAGTCACGTTCATCTTGCAGATCTTGGAGGGGCTGCAGTGAGGCTTCCTTTAACGCCTGGGATTTGCCCGTACCTGGAGGACCAACGAAAACCATATAAAGGTTGCACGGCATCTCCTGCGGGCCACATCGGATGGTGCTTTTATCGGCAGTTAGGAGGCTGTCGTAGCAAGAAGGCATGGTTCTCGATGACCAGGGCAGGAACCAATTGACGCGGCCTTCTTTTTGACAAACTCGGCAACGCTTGGCGTGAAGAGGGCGTCATAGTTAAATGGCAGCGTGATAAGACGGCGATTGAGCTGAGCCCAAGTAACTTCGTGTTGTTTTGCAACTTTAGCTAGCTTCGACATGTTGATCGGAGGAGTAACTGTAGCTAAGTATTACGTTATTGTGAATCGAGGGAAGTTAAAAGAAGCGACTTGTTAGTTGACATAGCAACCAATACCCACGCACGTGAAATCTTTGAATTTGTAAAGAAACAGCAATAGCATTGTGAAGGTAATGTGTTTTTATTGTTGGCATGGGTGGTAAACTTGCGAAGTTCATTGAAGTGATACCCTGAAAACAAAGGGTGTGAAAATCTGGAAAATGTAATTGTTTCGTGAATGTTGATAGTGGGCAATAAAATGTGTAACTGGTGTTTAATAACAATGGAATAGAATTATTATAATTAAGTGTGCGAGCGAATGAAAAAACAAAAGGCGGCTTAGAAGTCAATTCATATCATTTAGCGTGAGTGGAATTGAAATAAGCGCCAATTATAAGGCTATTATGATTTAGGTTGGGCGCACTTTAGTGTCAAAGACAAGTTTAAGAGATATTTTCACAGCAGAATGGAAATTGAAGAGTGACAATTCATAAAACTTGAAGTGCTCCCAAATTGACATTCGAACGCTTAAGACTTTGAATAAAAGCGATTAAACTGTAAAAACATAGGAAATGGTATGGGAGATTGAAAGAGATTGCTATGAAATAGGCGAACATTTATACAAAGGCAGCAATGGCGGCAAATAAAAAGCTGTAAGAAAATGTTTCAGTCAGTTTGGTGAAAGAAATTTTCCGAATTCCCGTGAGAATAATGACAAAAAATAATGCAGCATCAGGCACTCTATTAACATCTAGTTAAATTTGTGGCCTGAATGGCAGAACACTGATTGAATTTCGTGCGATTTGAAGTTCTCAGAATATTTCTTTTTCGTTTTATTTCGAATATCGAGATCGCTGTGTGATGTACACAGTAAGTCGAAAGAGAAAAGCTGAAATTCAGGTGGGCTGTCCTTTTGCGAAACGGCAAGATGTTGGTATCCAGTGTTCGGAGTCTAGAGGCAGTTATGGACGGAACGAAGAAGCGAAAATTTTGACTTATGACCATCTTAAAGAAAAGTACTTATGGAACAAAGATCACACACTACGCTGGTTAAAGGAGGAAGGACTAATTGCATCGAGACGTGTTTGTGATGTCTGTCAGTCGAGCATGAACTGGGTTGAATGCGATGACCGGTCGGATGGTTTTGTATGGCAATGTCGCAAACAGATTGGAAAGAAAAGACATCGAGTGGAGAAGAGCATAAGAGAAGGCAGCTGGTTCGGAAAAGCCAATTTGTCAATTGAGGAATGTCTAAAGTTTACATACTGGTGGTGCCAGGGACTTGACCAGTGGCAAATTAAACAGCAACTCGGACTGGGATCCCACACAGCTGTGGACTGGGACATGTTTTGCCGAGAATTATGCGAGGTAACACTCTTTGAAAGAAGGGAAAAACTTGGCGGAGCAGGAAAAGTTGTGCATTTCGATGAGTCGAAAATCGGGAAAAGAAAATATTACCGTGGACACGTTGTTGAAGGCCAATGGGTATTCGGAGGAATAGAGCAAGATTCCCGGAAATGCTTTATCGTGACAGTCGAGGACAGAACCGAGGCTACACTCGTAAACCATATTCAGGCGTGGGTGGAGCAAGGGACGACAATAGTCAGTGATTGCTGGAAAGGTTATGTAAACTTGGAGAAATATGGATACGAACATAAAACAGTAAACCACTCAGTTGAATTTGTGAACTCGGAAGGTTACGACACGAACAAAATTGAAGGGCAATGGAGGCAGATGAACATTCATACATTCATATGTACAATGCAATTTGTTTTCGTTGAAGTCTAATTGAAAAATGTAGCAGTAACATGGGCCTCCCTTACTAGAGTGTTCTTTACACTTTCAGTAACTGTTGCATGTAAAGGGGAATTAAACTTAGCTGTATATTGTTCCTGGGAACAAATGTCCTCTGCAAAGTTGTCGAAATCATTCGGATTTCTTTTGACGAACAATACAGTGTCTTTGGACTGACGACGGAGGCGGGTGAGAACGACATTTCCATAGTCTGGTAGCAGTTCTTCGGCGACGGCTGTGAATTCCGCGACGGTTATGTTTCTTACATCGCGGGGCGCTGCTTGTCTAAAGCCTCTGTATAGCACCACACTTCCAGGGAATAACAATATTGCCGACTTGATCTGTGGCTGTTCTGGCTGGCGCCGTTCTTCTTCTACACTTCCACGTACTAGCGAATTGATAACCTGTATAGTGTAACGATACAAAAGGAAAGGAACTTTAGAATAGATACCTCTTAGTAACCGAGTTCGAGGGTACGGCCCGCGTTTTTCCCCGAGTTATAATAATAATTGTTATCGTTAAATTTTTGGGTGGGATTTGTATTGAAATGAATGTTAATGAAGTAATAGAAATAAAGTGAAATGATACAACCTTTCACTGGGGTTAGCCTAAGGAGCATTATGTAGCGTAAACAGCCGGTTAAATTAGACCGTTGACCAACCATTGAGCGATCATAAGGCACTCTATTAACATCTAGTTAGGTTTGTGGCCTCGTAATAGCAGAACAATATGTAGGGCGCTTACTTTGGCTATTGGATTTAAGAACAAGTTTCATGTGTAGCGCTTTTGTTTTTGCTGAATGGATTAAAGAACGAGGTATATACATGTGTAGCGCGTTTTTTTTAGCTAATGAATTAAAGAGAAATAAACGATAATCTGTTCTTGTATCCATATTTCTCCAAGTTTACATAACCTTTCTAGCAACAATTCAGCTCGTATGCTACATGTACGCGTCGGACAGATCTTAAATTAAACACACCAAATAAAAAACAAGTTACCTCCATAACAATTTCTTTTTGTGTGTCCGTGTAATCCACGAAGAGCTTTGCCTTGTTCAGCGGATGGCTTTTGCCCCTGAATGAGAGCTTCCGTGACATGATTGAAAACGTGAAGTGAAGCCGCCAGTCGCTGGAGGAGATCTATCTTTTTTGACTTGGGTGGTACACTTCCATGCTGGATTGCCTCGTTAACTTCTTTAATGAAGTCGTCTTTGAGGGACGTGAGTTTTTCTGTTGCATCTGAAGAAAATTTGAAGGAAGCTGGCGCGGTATTTAAGGCGTCGTGCATTTCAATGAAAATATCTGAGATTTGTTTTAGAGGAACTTCGGCGCTGTCCAACCACGATCGGGCGTTTTCTGTTTCGGCGGTAGATGGTCTCAAGCAAACAGGGAAAGTGAAGGTAAATCTATCCAACAGACCATGCCCTTGGTCCATGTGGCATAACAGGCGAGCAGCGTAGGGAACTTGAGTAGAGCCCAAGATGGAGAATGGTACGTTCGCAGGTATTTCACGGGTCTTTTCTGTGGCATAGCGGTAGGACGATTTTTCACCAGAGAAAAGTTCGCACAAGGTCTGGACATCACCCGTGGCGTTTTCTTCATCTGACTTTAGGAGCTTGTTTCAGACTTCAAACAACTCGGGGGACACGACAAACGCCTTCTCATTGTCGGCAACTGTTTTCACGAGGGCAGCTGAAGTGCACTTTTCAATGATTGTGTTGGCCAAGTCACGTTCATCTTGCAGATCTTGGAGGGGCTGCAGTGAGGCTTCCTTTAACGCCTGGGATTTGCCCGTACCTGGAGGACCAACGAAAACCATATAAAGGTTGCACGGCATCTCCTGCGGGCCACATCGGATGGTGCTTTTATCGGCAGTTAGGAGGCTGTCGTAGCAAGAAGGCATGGTTCTCGATGACCAGGGCAGGAACCAATTGACGCGGCCTTCTTTTTGACAAACTCGGCAACGCTTGGCGTGAAGAGGGCGTCATAGTTAAATGGCAGCGTGATAAGACGGCGATTGAGCTGAGCCCAAGTAACTTCGTGTTGTTTTGCAACTTTAGCTAGCTTCGACATGTTGATCGGAGGAGTAACTGTAGCTAAGTATTACGTTATTGTGAATCGAGGGAAGTTAAAAGAAGCGACTTGTTAGTTGACATAGCAACCAATACCCACGCACGTGAAATCTTTGAATTTGTAAAGAAACAGCAATAGCATTGTGAAGGTAATGTGTTTTTATTGTTGGCATGGGTGGTAAACTTGCGAAGTTCATTGAAGTGATACCCTGAAAACAAAGGGTGTGAAAATCTGGAAAATGTAATTGTTTCGTGAATGTTGATAGTGGGCAATAAAATGTGTAACTGGTGTTTAATAACAATGGAATAGAATTATTATAATTAAGTGTGCGAGCGAATGAAAAAACAAAAGGCGGCTTAGAAGTCAATTCATATCATTTAGCGTGAGTGGAATTGAAATAAGCGCCAATTATAAGGCTATTATGATTTAGGTTGGGCGCACTTTAGTGTCAAAGACAAGTTTAAGAGATATTTTCACAGCAGAATGGAAATTGAAGAGTGACAATTCATAAAACTTGAAGTGCTCCCAAATTGACATTCGAACGCTTAAGACTTTGAATAAAAGCGATTAAACTGTAAAAACATAGGAAATGGTATGGGAGATTGAAAGAGATTGCTATGAAATAGGCGAACATTTATACAAAGGCAGCAATGGCGGCAAATAAAAAGCTGTAAGAAAATGTTTCAGTCAGTTTGGTGAAAGAAATTTTCCGAATTCCCGTGAGAATAATGACAAAAAATAATGCAGCATCAGGCACTCTATTAACATCTAGTTAAATTTGTGGCCTGAATGGCAGAACACTGATTGAATTTCGTGCGATTTGAAGTTCTCAGAATATTTCTTTTTCGTTTTATTTCGAATATCGAGATCGCTGTGTGATGTACACAGTAAGTCGAAAGAGAAAAGCTGAAATTCAGGTGGGCTGTCCTTTTGCGAAACGGCAAGATGTTGGTATCCAGTGTTCGGAGTCTAGAGGCAGTTATGGACGGAACGAAGAAGCGAAAATTTTGACTTATGACCATCTTAAAGAAAAGTACTTATGGAACAAAGATCACACACTACGCTGGTTAAAGGAGGAAGGACTAATTGCATCGAGACGTGTTTGTGATGTCTGTCAGTCGAGCATGAACTGGGTTGAATGCGATGACCGGTCGGATGGTTTTGTATGGCAATGTCGCAAACAGATTGGAAAGAAAAGACATCGAGTGGAGAAGAGCATAAGAGAAGGCAGCTGGTTCGGAAAAGCCAATTTGTCAATTGAGGAATGTCTAAAGTTTACATACTGGTGGTGCCAGGGACTTGACCAGTGGCAAATTAAACAGCAACTCGGACTGGGATCCCACACAGCTGTGGACTGGGACATGTTTTGCCGAGAATTATGCGAGGTAACACTCTTTGAAAGAAGGGAAAAACTTGGCGGAGCAGGAAAAGTTGTGCATTTCGATGAGTCGAAAATCGGGAAAAGAAAATATTACCGTGGACACGTTGTTGAAGGCCAATGGGTATTCGGAGGAATAGAGCAAGATTCCCGGAAATGCTTTATCGTGACAGTCGAGGACAGAACCGAGGCTACACTCGTAAACCATATTCAGGCGTGGGTGGAGCAAGGGACGACAATAGTCAGTGATTGCTGGAAAGGTTATGTAAACTTGGAGAAATATGGATACGAACATAAAACAGTAAACCACTCAGTTGAATTTGTGAACTCGGAAGGTTACGACACGAACAAAATTGAAGGGCAATGGAGGCAGATGAACATTCATACATTCATATGTACAATGCAATTTGTTTTCGTTGAAGTCTAATTGAAAAATGTGGCAGTAACATGGGCCTCCCTTACTAGAGTGTTCTTTACACTTTCAGTAACTGTTGCATGTAAAGGGGAATTAAACTTAGCTGTATATTGTTCCTGGGAACAAATGTCCTCTGCAAAGTTGTCGAAATCATTCGGATTTCTTTTGACGAACAATACAGTGTCTTTGGACTGACGACGGAGGCGGGTGAGAACGACATTTCCATAGTCTGGTTGCAGTTCTTCGGCGACGGCTGTGAATTCCGCGACGGTTATGTTTCTTACATCGCGGGGCGCTGCTTGTCTAAAGCCTCTGTATAGCACCACACTTCCAGGGAATAACAATATTGCCGACTTGATCTGTGGCTGTTCTGGCTGGCGCCGTTCTTCTTCTACACTTCCACGTACTAGCGAATTGATAACCTGTATAGTGTAACGATACAAAAGGAAAGGAACTTTAGAATAGATACCTCTTAGTAACCGAGTTCGAGGGTACGGCCCGCGTTTTTCCCCGAGTTATAATAATAATTGTTATCGTTAAATTTTTGGGTGGGATTTGTATTGAAATGAATGTTAATGAAGTAATAGAAATAAAGTGAAATGATACAACCTTTCACTGGGGTTAGCCTAAGGAGCATTATGTAGCGTAAACAGCCGGTTAAATTAGACCGTTGACCAACCATTGAGCGATCATAAGGCACTCTATTAACATCTAGTTAGGTTTGTGGCCTCGTAATAGCAGAACAATATGTAGGGCGCTTACTTTGGCTATTGGATTTAAGAACAAGTTTCATGTGTAGCGCTTTTGTTTTTGCTGAATGGATTAAAGAACGAGGTATATACATGTGTAGCGCGTTTTTTTTAGCTAATGAATTAAAGAGAAATAAACGATAATCTGTTCTTGTATCCATATTTCTCCAAGTTTACATAACCTTTCTAGCAACAATTCAGCTCGTATGCTACATGTACGCGTCGGACAGATCTTAAATTAAACACACCAAATAAAAAACAAGTTACCTCCATAACAATTTCTTTTTGTGTGTCCGTGTAATCCACGAAGAGCTTTGCCTTGTTCAGCGGATGGCTTTTGCCCCTGAATGAGAGCTTCCGTGACATGATTGAAAACGTGAAGTGAAGCCGCCAGTCGCTGGAGGAGATCTATCTTTTTTGACTTGGGTGGTACACTTCCATGCTGGATTGCCTCGTTAACTTCTTTAATGAAGTCGTCTTTGAGGGACGTGAGTTTTTCTGTTGCATCTGAAGAAAATTTGAAGGAAGCTGGCGCGGTATTTAAGGCGTCGTGCATTTCAATGAAAATATCTGAGATTTGTTTTAGAGGAACTTCGGCGCTGTCCAACCACGATCGGGCGTTTTCTGTTTCGGCGGTAGATGGTCTCAAGCAAACAGGGAAAGTGAAGGTAAATCTATCCAACAGACCATGCCCTTGGTCCATGTGGCATAACAGGCGAGCAGCGTAGGGAACTTGAGTAGAGCCCAAGATGGAGAATGGTACGTTCGCAGGTATTTCACGGGTCTTTTCTGTGGCATAGCGGTAGGACGATTTTTCACCAGAGAAAAGTTCGCACAAGGTCTGGACATCACCCGTGGCGTTTTCTTCATCTGACTTTAGGAGCTTGTTTCAGACTTCAAACAACTCGGGGGACACGACAAACGCCTTCTCATTGTCGGCAACTGTTTTCACGAGGGCAGCTGAAGTGCACTTTTCAATGATTGTGTTGGCCAAGTCACGTTCATCTTGCAGATCTTGGAGGGGCTGCAGTGAGGCTTCCTTTAACGCCTGGGATTTGCCCGTACCTGGAGGACCAACGAAAACCATATAAAGGTTGCACGGCATCTCCTGCGGGCCACATCGGATGGTGCTTTTATCGGCAGTTAGGAGGCTGTCGTAGCAAGAAGGCATGGTTCTCGATGACCAGGGCAGGAACCAATTGACGCGGCCTTCTTTTTGACAAACTCGGCAACGCTTGGCGTGAAGAGGGCGTCATAGTTAAATGGCAGCGTGATAAGACGGCGATTGAGCTGAGCCCAAGTAACTTCGTGTTGTTTTGCAACTTTAGCTAGCTTCGACATGTTGATCGGAGGAGTAACTGTAGCTAAGTATTACGTTATTGTGAATCGAGGGAAGTTAAAAGAAGCGACTTGTTAGTTGACATAGCAACCAATACCCACGCACGTGAAATCTTTGAATTTGTAAAGAAACAGCAATAGCATTGTGAAGGTAATGTGTTTTTATTGTTGGCATGGGTGGTAAACTTGCGAAGTTCATTGAAGTGATACCCTGAAAACAAAGGGTGTGAAAATCTGGAAAATGTAATTGTTTCGTGAATGTTGATAGTGGGCAATAAAATGTGTAACTGGTGTTTAATAACAATGGAATAGAATTATTATAATTAAGTGTGCGAGCGAATGAAAAAACAAAAGGCGGCTTAGAAGTCAATTCATATCATTTAGCGTGAGTGGAATTGAAATAAGCGCCAATTATAAGGCTATTATGATTTAGGTTGGGCGCACTTTAGTGTCAAAGACAAGTTTAAGAGATATTTTCACAGCAGAATGGAAATTGAAGAGTGACAATTCATAAAACTTGAAGTGCTCCCAAATTGACATTCGAACGCTTAAGACTTTGAATAAAAGCGATTAAACTGTAAAAACATAGGAAATGGTATGGGAGATTGAAAGAGATTGCTATGAAATAGGCGAACATTTATACAAAGGCAGCAATGGCGGCAAATAAAAAGCTGTAAGAAAATGTTTCAGTCAGTTTGGTGAAAGAAATTTTCCGAATTCCCGTGAGAATAATGACAAAAAATAATGCAGCATCAGGCACTCTATTAACATCTAGTTAAATTTGTGGCCTGAATGGCAGAACACTGATTGAATTTCGTGCGATTTGAAGTTCTCAGAATATTTCTTTTTCGTTTTATTTCGAATATCGAGATCGCTGTGTGATGTACACAGTAAGTCGAAAGAGAAAAGCTGAAATTCAGGTGGGCTGTCCTTTTGCGAAACGGCAAGATGTTGGTATCCAGTGTTCGGAGTCTAGAGGCAGTTATGGACGGAACGAAGAAGCGAAAATTTTGACTTATGACCATCTTAAAGAAAAGTACTTATGGAACAAAGATCACACACTACGCTGGTTAAAGGAGGAAGGACTAATTGCATCGAGACGTGTTTGTGATGTCTGTCAGTCGAGCATGAACTGGGTTGAATGCGATGACCGGTCGGATGGTTTTGTATGGCAATGTCGCAAACAGATTGGAAAGAAAAGACATCGAGTGGAGAAGAGCATAAGAGAAGGCAGCTGGTTCGGAAAAGCCAATTTGTCAATTGAGGAATGTCTAAAGTTTACATACTGGTGGTGCCAGGGACTTGACCAGTGGCAAATTAAACAGCAACTCGGACTGGGATCCCACACAGCTGTGGACTGGGACATGTTTTGCCGAGAATTATGCGAGGTAACACTCTTTGAAAGAAGGGAAAAACTTGGCGGAGCAGGAAAAGTTGTGCATTTCGATGAGTCGAAAATCGGGAAAAGAAAATATTACCGTGGACACGTTGTTGAAGGCCAATGGGTATTCGGAGGAATAGAGCAAGATTCCCGGAAATGCTTTATCGTGACAGTCGAGGACAGAACCGAGGCTACACTCGTAAACCATATTCAGGCGTGGGTGGAGCAAGGGACGACAATAGTCAGTGATTGCTGGAAAGGTTATGTAAACTTGGAGAAATATGGATACGAACATAAAACAGTAAACCACTCAGTTGAATTTGTGAACTCGGAAGGTTACGACACGAACAAAATTGAAGGGCAATGGAGGCAGATGAAGGTAAATCTGCCAACACATGGGAGGAAGAAGGAACATTACTCTTCATATCTTGCGGAATTTATTTGGCGTTACATTAACTGTGGGAAGGATTTGTTCTTCGTGTTTTTAAAGGACGTTGCAAGACTTTATCAATTTAAAGATTAAGCCCACAGACAGTGTGGAACAATCGAATTAGACATTGAACAATATGACTTACCTTGGGCATTTTTATTTGGATTTGAAGTGCACTAATTAATTAAGCTTTACCGTTTCGGGTCGCTTTAAGAACGAAAAATCGAAAATTCTCCGTACGCGTGTTGCTTGTTGATGCGTTTATAGAACGAGGAATGATGTTGATGTTTTCCCCTTGTTATTTGAAAATAAAACCTAGAATGAAGTGTAAAATGCGCGTGTTTTATCTGTCGAATGACTTACTCATTATCGCTAAAAGAATGAGAAATAAGCGATAATCTGTTCTTGCTTATTTATTCATGGCTGTAAGAACGAGGAATTTACAATCCGGCCTTAGTTATTTAGCACGGTGTACCGCGTACCGCGTTGCCAGGACATAACATACAGCCCTCAGCCTATTGTCTGTCGAATGACTCAGGCTTCAACGCTTAGAGAACGAGGAAATTATCACGGCGTACCGCGTAGCCAGCGCATAATATTGGGCGCACCATTTTGAATTGATTTGTCTATTGGAAAAAAACTACCTCTTATTTGAATTAATTATTTTTCTGCGTACTGCGTAGCCGGCTATGTGGAAGTTACTCGGAGTGGCGGGGTATTCTGCAGTTAAGCCAAACCATTCAACGTCTAGTAAATAGATGAGTGGCATAAGCAGAACACACTCAATATCCATAAACATTGATTTTTGTAGACAATATGTAAAAGAAGAAAGAGGCACAGCCACACTTACCTTACAGAAACACCAAAGCATGGCAACTTTAGTTTCGATTCCAAATGCAGTTTAACAGAAATATGATTTCCACTGCCAATTTCCAACCTCACAACTGCAGCACAGCCTTCAAACATTGGACTACAAATAGGCAGGGAGACATCACCATCTATTTGCCATGATCCAGCTAATGACGTGCCATCCAAGATTGGAACAGAACCCTGGTGCATAAAAAAATCAAACTTAATATACACAGCTTATTTGTTTAAATATTATTGCATAACAACAACACTTACAAAAACAAAAAAACAAAAAAAGGTGATACTTATGAAAATTACAGTAAATACTATACATTACACCTACAATTATCCAAAATCTAACAATCTTTAACTACCATAAAATCAAAAGATAAATTAATTAAATTGACGATGCTAACAAAATCTAAAGTGTACATATGAATAAAACATGATTTCAAGCAAATAGATTAAGATTGGCTGCAACGGTATCAGGAAATCAGTATGTAAGAAATTATTTTATTTCAGTGTTTGGTAAGCTAATCCATCAGGGAGTTCAGTAGTTTTGTGCAATTATCATTAGAGTTTAGTCAGTTTGTTAATCCTTGCTACAAAAAGCACAATATTTAGGTTCGCGATTCGATCGGTCAAACACCAATACAGCAGTTTCTTTGTAAACATGTATTGCTGGTGCACATGGGCACTCCCGTTCGCTGAAACAACTCGCAATAAAACAAGCATGGCGAATGTGGGGGTTTGCGAGTTTCATTCATCTCACGCTTGTCCTTGCCAATGATTAAAATATTTCATAACGATACTTGAATACTTTTACTCAATTATGCTACCAAATATATAAAGCTCTTGCTTAAGTTTAACAAAATGCCTGCAAAGGAAAAGTGTGTCGAAAAGGTAAAGATACTCATGTGATGATTTTTAATATTAGATCAGATATGTAAAAGTTTGTGTCCTTTCTTGTCAATGTACTAAATATTGTACTGTACAGTGATCGATGAATATGTCAGCACGTGATTCAATTCACGATCGTTTCATGCATCATTTTAACAGAAATGGAATAAAAGGTAAGCTTGCATTGTTGCAATAGCAAAGGCATAGCTTTGTGGATCATTTATTAGCCCATCTTTAAATACTTTGGTCATAAATAATTAATTTAAGTGCATTTTGCGGCACTGAATGCTTACACTGCATGCTCCTGAAACACGAGCGTCCATAAGCAGCTTGACATGGTTCAAGGTATCTCCCTCTTCAAAAGAGTGTAAATTGGTTCAACCAATAGAATAGAGGGGACATGGACGGCCTTCCTTAGAGCAGACAAAGGCAAAATGAGACAACATCTTGCACCTAAATAATAAAATATAAAAGTATTATTGCAATATAGCAGGCAGACAGAATCACACGGTTAAGTTCATTTGTTCACAAGTTCATTTGGCTTCATACCTTTCAACTTGAAT
>OX393561.1:19224049-19304049 GCA_947652115.1 Blastomussa wellsi
TTTTCATGTTTAGAGGAATATATCATCATTTAATTTAAGCACTGGAACAAATATACTCACGTTTTCTACAGAACGTCAAAATCCAAAAACCCACGTTCTCGACGCGACGTGATGCCATCACGACGACGGCTTGAGCATGCGCAGCATGTCTACTCTTTGAAAATTTACTTCCGGCCGCGTCTTACAGCCGTCGCGTCTCGGATCTTAAAGTCCCTATTGTGTGATTGAAAACGTGTAGTGATGTGGCAACTCTTGGAACCAGCTCGGGTAGTTTTGACTTAGGTGGTACCTTGCCGTCTTTTATAGCGTTGTTTACATCGGTTACAAACTGGTCAATGTTTTCTCTGAGGAGTTCTCGTGCGCTGGTGTCGAATGTGAAGTGCAGTTGGCCATTTCCGTAGATGTTCTCGAAGCATTCTTCAAAGTTTTCTACAACCTCAATTTTAAGGTACTCTGCGGCCGTCTCCATTTCAGTGAGTGTGGGCCTGAACGCCAGGGGAATGGGAAAGAGAAATCGGTCTACCAAACCATGGCCATGATCCATCTTGGCGATAAGCTTTGCGACGTTGAGCAGTTGTGTTGCTCCCAAGATGCTGAATGGCGTGTCGGCCGGGATAATTCTACTGTCCTCAGTTGAGTAGTGGTAGGAACATCTTTCTCCAGAAAACAGCTTGCATAGGAGCTGTACGTCACCAGTGCCGTTGTCCTCGTCTGACTTCATCAGCTTGTTAAGAATGTCGAAGATTTCGGGCGAAAGAATGAAGCCTTGATTCTTATTTGCCAGCAGTTTCACCAACCCGGATGATGTAGTTTTGCTGATGATGGTGGCAGTTAAGTCGAGGTGTTCCAACGGGTCTTGTGCGGCATGTTGAATGGCGGACGATTTTCCTGAAACAAGAAAATTAGAAGGCACTATTAAAAAGTGAACTGTGATTAAAAAAACATTTGTTAGTTTGGCAATGTATGGTAGAAGAATGAACGGATTTTTAAGTGTAGATAATATATCGAAGCAAATATTTACCTGTTCCTGGGTATCCAACAAAGATGGTGAAAATATTCAGTGGCTGATGGTGAGTCAATGTTTGGACGCGTGCTTGGTTTGATGCCAGGAGGTACGCGGTTGTAGTGAGAAGTGAAGGTATAAAATAGCCTTCGCAACTTCCTACAGACACTGCTTTGTTTTTTACGAAGTTGTGTACGTCTGAGTTTGGAAATAACTTACTGTAATCAAACTGTACTTCGTTGAGCCGTTTCTGGAGATTGACCCAGGTTTGCTCGTTTTGTTTGTTAAGTTTGGAAAGCGTATACATCGTGAATGAAAAGCTACTGACGAATGTCAAATGTAAACGGCAACTGAAATGTGAAAGCAATGTTGTGTTATTTAAAGCGCGGTTGAAATATGCCCGCAGTTTTAGAATTGGCCAATAGTAGGGCACGCGTGCAAGTGTTTGTAATGTGTAAATACCCTTTGGGAACTGTTAGTTATTTAATGTATTGAATAATGTGCCATTTGAAAATGAAAAGGATAATGTGAGAAAATTGATTGTGTTCGCGAGGTTGCCTCTAAAAAGAACTTGGGGGAGTAATTTCAGAAGTAATTGACGCGTGGGTGTAATAATAGTTCTGTAAAGGAACTCTTTGTTATTTGTTAGTGTATTTATATTGAACGAAAAAGAGCTTAAAATACTATGGAGGCGCAGTTACTCTTTCTATAAGTCGCCAGAGGTAATAATAAACAAGGTAATGTGAGAAGCGGCAAGTAAAAGCTACTTTGCATTATAAGCGTTTTTTTTTTAATGACTGTGTGTGAAATTGTGTTTAATTTGCATATGAAAAGATTGGACAGTGGTAAGATTTAGGGCGTTCTAATTTCAAACCGGTATTAAGTCATGAAGGCCGAAAAATGAATGAAAAGGGAACGCAAGTTGCTATAGGTTCGAAAAAAGTGGTTCAAAGCAGTTGTAGCACACAGACACCTGTTGGAGTGCATAAAAAAGACCAGGCGACACAATGTGGAATGGCAAAAGGCAGTTATGCGCGAGATGAAAGAAAAATTGACAGAAAATGGCGATACGATGACCTGATCGCTAAACTCTACGATAAAGAGAGGCTTATTCAGTGGCTGATGGAGGATGGATTGCTAGCCAAGTCGCGAGTATGCTCTGTATGTGGAGAGGGCATGAAACTTGTGAGCTGTGAAGACCGTTCTGATGGTTTTAAATGGGAGTGCAGACGACGCGTTGATAGCAAAAGACACAAGGTGGAGATGTCAATAAGAGCAGGAAGCTGGTTTGAGCAGAGCAAAATGACGCTAGAAGAGATCTTGAAATACAGTTACTGGTGGTCCCAGGAAATGGATCAGGCCCAAATAAGACACAAACTAGGACTTGGAACACACACAGGTGTAGATTGGGACAGTTTTTGTCGGGAAGTCTGCGAAATATCGTTAATGGCAGATAGTGAGAGCATAGGTGGAGACGGCGAGGTTGTGCAAATCGATGAGAGCAAATTTGGAAAACGCAAGTATCATCGTGGCCATCATGTCGAAGGGCAGTGGGTATTTGGCGGAATCGAGAATGACAGTAGGAAATGCTTTCTTATAGCGGTGGAAAAAAGAGATGAACAAACTTTGTTACCGATAATCCAGAAGTGGATTAAACCTGGCACTACGATCATTTCAGACTGTTGGAAAGCGTACTGTAACTAAGAGAAACATGGCTACACCCATCGAACTGTGAACCATTCAATAGAATTTGTGAACGATGATGGCGACAGCACAAATAAAATTGAAGGGCACTGGCGACCCGCCAAGGTTAAAATGCCTCCATTTGGTGTAAGGAAACATCATTTCTCGTCATATTTAGCAGAATTTATGTGGCGCTATAGGAACAAAGACAATGACTTATTTGAAATGTTTTTACGAGATGTCAAGGAAATTTATTCAGTAGATTAGGATGTAGAATTAAAGAACTGTTACCCGCATCACAGGATACAAACAGTGTTTTGAATTTCAGCTATATTTTGTTTCTGTTGTAAATTGCTTAAGGTTATGCCTGAAACATTTGTCCAATACATGCAAGACATGGCGAAAAGTTATGTATAATTTCATGTTCTAAAGTTGAAGATTTGTATAAGAATTGAAAGGTCAATAAAACAAAAAAGGAGATACATTTGTCTTTCTCGTGCCCAAAGTCTGCGACAGCTAGACTAGCCCGGGATTTCGATGGTCACGCAACGCCCCTGAACGATCAAAATAACGCCTGCGTAAATGAAAATTATGTGCAACGCGTATGTTTGGGCTCACGCATAAAACGAACGAGGAATATTCATGTGTTGGCAGTTGCGTGCTTGTTTGGGCTCATGCGATTTAGCGAGTAGCAAGTACAGAAAAACGCGACTCGAGCGGGTATGTTTGGGGTCAATTGGATCAAAGAACGAGGTATATTCATGTGTAGCGTGTTTGTTTGGGCTCATGGATAAAAGAACGAGGTAGAATCATGTGTGGCGTGTTTGTTTAGGCCCGTATGCGATTTAACGATTCATGTGTAGCGTGTTTGTTTTGGCTGATGGATAGAAGAACGAGGTATATTCATGTGTGGCGTGTTTGTTTCGGCCCGTATGCGATTCAACGATTCATGTGTAGCGTGTTTGTTTCGGCTGATGGATACAAGAACGAGGTATATTCATGTGTGGCGTGTTTGTTTCGGCCCGTATGCGATTCAACGATTCATGTGTAGCGTGTTTGTTTCGGCTGATGGATACAAGAACGAGGTATATTCATGTGTGGCGTGTTTGTTTCGGCCCGTATGCGATTCAACGATTCATGTGTAGCGTGTTTGTTTCAGCTGATGGATACAAGAACGAGGTATATTCATGTGTGGCGTGTTTGTTTCGGCCCGTATGCGATTCAACGATTCATGTGTAGCGTGTTTGTTTCGGCTGATGGATACAAGAACGAGGTATATTCATGTGTGGCGTGTTTGCAAGTGCGTGGTGAAATCCCTAGTGTAATAAGTTTGTTTGATAAAACGAAAGTAATAAATTGTTGTTGAGTTGTTGTTCAATGCTAACGGCCATGGATGCGCTCGATAAAGCAAAGGAAGCCGGATAATTCAATTTGATGACAGCGGGACTGCGGCACTGTGGCACTGCGGCAGCAAGTCTTTTATGTTTATATAATGTTTTTATGATAATTATGCCGACTGCGGCACTGCGGAAGCAAGTTTTTTATGTTAGATATTTCGTGGGCCGGGTATTCTGCAATCTAGCCGAAAGATGATGACGGGTATATATTTTAGGTCGAAAACTCACAGTTATTGACGGAACCAAAGAAGAACGTTATCAAAAGGACTCCTCGACTCAATTTAAGGAAGCAGATAGATATGTTCGGCAGAAAAAAAACACGAAAGAACGCGAATTTAGAGGATGTCTGCAGAACACGAAGAAGAAGGACAAAATGGCCGACGATTTTCTTCGAGAGAGGGAGAAGAGAGAAACCTGGGGAATAATCACTTCATGTACGAACGCACATTCTAAACAACGAATCAATTGTCCTTTCGAGATTCATGTTACATGATGAAGCAACAGAAACCGAAAAATTTCAAGCTTCATGTTACATGGTATAGCCATAGCAACCGATCAATTTCGAGATTCGAGTTACATGGTATAGCCATGGAAACGATCAATTTCGAGATAGTATTACCTGTTATAGCCATGGAAACCAATACAATTTCAAGATAGTATTTCATGACGAACGGATCACGTTACTTATGTCGAGCTATGTCGATGCCTTTCGACACATGATGAGTCGTAATGTGTCGAAAAGGGATTTTGCTACACATGGCGCGCCATAAAAAACACATTAATTTGTTTTGGATCACTGCTTTTGTATTATTTTTCGATTTTAGTCAGTGAGAAGTTTATTTGTTTTGTGTCTGCACTTACTCCAAGAGGTATCAGATCATGTGTGAATGGACCTTAAAGTTTAAGCCAAGTATTCACTTACACATACAGCATAGCATTAGTATTGTGTGCTAGCTGCCCACCATATTCAGAAGTACATATAAAGAAACAAATCTACTGGACAAAGGCCCAGTAGTCAGAACATTGTATATTTTAACTGTACGTAACAATTAAAAATATTGTTGACAACTAGTGGAATTGGGGTCTTTGCAGTCACTTTGATGTTCATGAAACACAATCAAACCCAGTACTGAAGATAACCTGGGAATTTCGCAGTTATTCGGCATTGGTTCTGCTGATGTTATTTTCACTTCAAACAATTTCATTCAGGATTGACATTTTTGGTTGTTATAGTATCCACTGACTGCCTAAAGATGACTGCATCTTTGCAGTGGGCTTCCCAAAAATGACCACATTTTGAAAACCCAATAGCAGACACTACACCAAACAAAAAACTGCCTTCCATTTTGTATCATTTGTCAATTCCTGCATAATCCATTTATGAGTAATAATTTTTTTAACTGCTTTCATTTAAGAACATCATGGGAAAAAGTGTTTCTTTTTTAAGTGTAGTAAGTCCTGAATAAAAGGGTTGGTTTCTTAATTTGTGTTAAGGGAAATGTTTTTGTGGAGCAGCAAAAGAAGACTGGAAATTGTGCATCTTAACTTTGGGTCTTTTTCCAAGCATTTCTGTTGTCCTTCAAGAAAATGACTCTCAGTTTTAACTTTACTACTGACATCAGCCATGACTAGCCCAAATGAAAATAAGTCAGATGCAAAGGATGGTGGCTGGCCAAGGACAATTTCTGGTGCAATGTTTCTATGTTTCTTTTTGTATTCCTCTTGCTGAAGTGTATTTAAGGCCTTTCGTTTTGAAGGGGCATCAGAGAGTTGAATGGCCTTTCCAAAATCAATCAGCATTGGGTGGTACTCATCATTCACCATTGTCAGAAGAATATTGTCACCTTTTATGTCCCGATGGAGTAGACGTTTTGCATGTAAATGTTCCAATGCTTGGCAAAGTTGCAACATAACCTTTCCAGCAGAGTACTTTGAAAGGGACATGGAATGACTGTGAAGAACATGGAACAAAGTGCAAGAAGAATTTCTGACACCATAAAAATATGACACAAGAAAGTAAGGTTTTCGTGTGACATTCATACCAAAAATATGTGGTATTGACGGGTGAGAGCATTTAGCCATATAAGATGCTTCAAGATTGACATCGCGAGAAGAAGAAAGATCGCTGAATACTTTTACAGCTACTGGAATTCCCTTGTAGAATTTTTTTTGAACTGTTCCAAATACACCTTGTCCTAGTTGTACTATCTTATCTTTTCCATCTTTTTCCTGTGGAGACATAAGCTCATTCCAGGCTATTTCCACAACATTTGAATTAATCCTTGTGTCAAGTAATGAAACCAACTGAAAAAGAACAATAGTAAAATGTCAGAACTACAGTAGAGACCAGATAACTTGAAACATGATTCAATAGCAAGTTGACAATACATAGTAATGTACATTGAATTACTGTCTATAAACAAAAATAATTTAAAGAGCTTTGACTGACATATGGATTTCATATGAAGCTTAGTTGATTTCACAGGAAAAAAAACTAAATCCCTGCAGCCCATTTCAGTGCTGACACGCACTTATTCAAGTAAGAAACTGCTCAACTGGATCACTGTTTACACAAAATTAATCTGGTAGTAGAAGTGAACTGATGTGCTCGACAGTCAGCAGATGGTTGCTTACTGCAGAGCTTGTCGGCCATGGGCACAAGATTGGCACAGAAATTATACAGTAAACTCTCCAACTCTCCGTTGGGACTGAGCTCAACTGTCCGTCTTAGAGAGGTGTCCCGCTTATAGAGAGTAGAGGTAAGATAAGTCCGATAATTCTGAGATTCTAACTGCGTGAACCGATGCACAGTGAATACACGTCTGTTTTTAGTCTGTCTAAAGTCGTTAATACTACCCAGGGGGGTCTCTCTTATATAAGGTATATAGGTATGTGCCGCCCCAAAGGGTATGGTTTTTGAGCTGTTTTGGTCTGAAAACAGGTATAAATTTTTACAGTTTTGGTCTGAAATCGGGTATGGTTTTTAAAAACAACACGAGAGCGCCATAATAGGCAGATAGATTTAGCAAAATTTTGTGCCTGAAACAATGTTTAGCGTCATATAATACTAAATAATTTGAAAAAAAAAAATGCTCAAACAATATATCAACTTTACGTAGGTAAGGTTTGAGGTTCACACATGAAGTACAACCCTTAGAGGCCTGTTCTGAATACGGGTATCGATTTTAGAGGTCAGGTCTGAAAATGTGTGGAAAATGGCATGCATGTTTAGGTCTGAAATAGGGTATTGATTTGGAGATCCGGGCGGCACACCCACACCAGAAATTCTGAGGTGTACTCCCCCCCCTTGGGAAAACTACCAACTGGCACAAAATAATAATGGAAAATTGATCATTTTTGTGTGAATGTTTGAAATCATCAATGCCCTGACTAACTGTTCCCGACGTACTTAGATCTGTAATAAGAATTTTGCTTTACTAAAATTATCTCCTAAATCGTAATTTGCTTTCATGTTCAGCTTGTATATTTAAAGCATTATTCACCAAAAACTCTACTGTCTTAAAAAATAACTGGATATCACCCCATGGTGGGGCATTTGCTACTGAAGGTAGGGATTTGATTTTGTTAACTGGCGACACTGTGGGGCATTTGGCACAATCAAAAGAAAAAGAAAAATGAATGACAAATGCCCAAGGTGTGTGGGTGGGTGGGTGGGGGGGGGGAGCGTTAAGCAGGCTTGGAATCGACAGAGCCATTAGTCATTTAAGTAATTATTACGTTGTTTCCCAGGTTGGTTTGTAGAGTCTAGTTGTCCTGACAACAGACATGAAATTCAGACTCACCCTCCCTCACAGAGAGTTCCGTTGTTGTTAACAGTACTTCGAGGTGACAGTACTTCGAGATAAAAGCTTTAAAATATAAATGATCTGGCAGCCTTTTTAAAGTTTTGTCGTAGTGTCTTGGAAAGAACATTCTATTATATTATATTAATCTAATTGTTGCATTAAATAAAGCTTACTGCGTACCTTCGGATGAGTCCCAAACCGAGAGGAGGTTGGTTGCTTTGCAGCCCTTTCCTGAAGAGTCTTTATAATCTCCTTGTTTTGCCGCCACTTTAGGTTATTTTTTTTAGCTAGATAAAGCAATCGCTCTTTTTCTTTGGATTCCTTTCTTAAGCGTTGGGACAACTCGACATTTGCGTCCGCCTTCCATTTACAAACATCGTCCTTTCTTCTCTGGCGCTGCTTCCTCTTCTTTCTATCGTTCCTCATTCGTCGGCGTTCGCCGACAGTATTTTGTCGCCATTTAAAAGGTCTTCTTTGTTCGCCTTGATCTTGCTTTCCCTCCATATATCCCGATTTAATGTAGAGCTATCTCAAGGAATAATAGTTTGCTACTTATATTCCCGCCGAATACCGAAAAGAGCGCCAAAAAGGCCAAAGTTCACAATGTTCAACGCTGACTCTCAGATGTACTGCGCGCGCATGACGTTTGACCGCTGAACTACGATTTGGCACTGTTCGACTTTTCGAAAATTCTGGTGAGGTGCAACCCATGCAAAAATAATTGTGTGATCACATGTGTGATCACACTTTGAATGTGTGATAAAAGTGTGATACCTAAAATCACACTTTTTCACACTTATAATCACACTTCTCGCTTGTGTTTCACACATGACAAGTGTGACAAGAAGCGTGATAAACAAAGTGTGATTTTGCAGGCTTTGATAACTGGATCACACTTTCTTCATCATAATTACATTGATAAGTGATACTTTACAGAAATTGCAGATTTTAAATATCTTTTAAGATATTACAATACTAACAAAAGTAATACAAATGAAAACTTAACACTACTGTACAGTAGGGGCTGAGTAATGAGTGCTGGATTTAACGGTACTTAATGTTCTCTAGCTCCTGTTTTCTGTCTGTAAGAATTTGCCCACTTCACATAGAATCTTTAACACAGTTTTCTTTTTTAGGTTTATTTCAAATACATTATTTATTTCACTAACTGAGTAATATAATTTCTCTTACTACATAGCTACATTGAGATGCATTTTGATTACTGCTGCTTTGATTTCATCAACAGGAGTCTGGGTGGTTGGGTCATTGAATGCTGGGGGGGGGGGGGGGGTCATTTGTTATGGACTAGCATCCCAGCTTGGCATGGCTTGCAGAGACTTTGTAATGAAGCCTTGGTCATGTACCAGATAATGCAAATAATTTATTGTAGTCGATACACTAAATTATTAATCATGTTCCACTAAATTGGGAAAACAAGAAACAGTAGCATATCCCTCGAGCTGTTTTTCTCCATACACACATTTCTTAATCAAGTCCGTCACAGGTACCGCTGTTAGGCCCAGGTACTTGTTGCTTAAATCTATCAGCTTGATATGTGTGGCAAGTTTATGTTGATCACTCCTTGGCTGTACATACTTTTTTAAAACTGGGTGATCCTCTAGATCATTATCGACTTGAAGAACACTTTTATCGGTTATTTTAAATGGTCTAACAATGGCTACTTGAACCTCATTAACAATAATATATATTTCAACTTCACCAAGCCAGACATTACCATCCCCAGCTTTAAACTCTACAGTGTATGAGTTCATTACACTTGTCCGAGGATAACGCGAAGAATAAAAGACTTGATGATGCACTAGAATTCTGTGGCATTGTTTTACTTTACTTTCAGGTTCTAAAGTTTTAAATCCCATCTTCCTCATAAGACAGTTTGCTGGCCCTAGAAACTCTGTATCCAGAATTGCTTCCTCCACCTTTCCAACAGCGGATGAACTTTCAAACTCTTCTGTTACTTTAACCCTGAAATATACATATTATATAATAATCACCCACAGAACAGAAAACATTTCTGTTCACTTGGACATTCACAGTTATGTTTGATTGCATGAGGATATTTTAATCTTTTACCAAAATTTTAGCTAATAGTTAGATCAACTTAACCTTTTACCCCATCAGAATTTCAACTAGCACATAATATACTTTTCCAGTTAATATTTTGTTTAATTTTCTTTTTTACATTTAATGTTTTTTCAAGATCTGCTTAAAGAAATAAAATTGTCCCTTTTCCCCAGTGATTAAAAGTCATGCCTAATTACCGCTAACTAAGATTTCATGCCTGCAGACTTCAGTCATGTCTACATGTAGAGTGTATGTAGCCTTGCTGCAAGTCAACCTCACAAGTTTCGCAGTAGAATACATGTACTAGCACTTGAAGTGAGTATATGGAATCAAATAGTCAAGGAAGGCTATTGCAGCAAATATAATTAATCTTTGCCCTCTACATGCCACTATATAATTACCTTATCATATGAAATTTTAGCGACACTTAATTTTAGTGAATTTAGCTATTTTTCTAAACATCACTAAAATTAAGTGACTAATGTTCCAAAAATTAGATGCTTCTGTTAAAGAATTTACAAAAAAATCGCTAAATAAGTGTCACTAAATAACGATTTTGCAAAATCGCTAAATTAACGTGTCTCTAAAATTTCATGTAATAAGGTATAAAAAATACTGTTACCTTCTCTCTGTGGCAGTTAATCTTTTCAGCATAGCCTTTACTTCATTTGTGACATCGTCTCTGCTGGTTAATTCTGCACAGAGCTTTGGAAGCCTGTCTAACATTCCAAGTGCCAAAGATACCTGCACATGTATATATCAGCAACTTGCATGAACACAAATAAAAATGTACATTCATTTACTATGGGTAAATTTTAATACTGATAAATTATTACTGCAACTAATGTTGTTGCGTAAGAACAACCTTAAACAGAAAAAAATTTCACTGCTTTTAGGCTGTTTCGTCTCTTCATGGTCAACATGGATAATGGAATTGTGTTCTCAATATTAGTGCCCACATGTATGTCACGGGTGTACCAAAACCTCAGTCTGCTTTTCTGGGACAGGTTGTCTGGAATACAAATGCACAAGTTTATGACATTTTTCTAGAAAAAAATATGAATGTCTAACTAAAACAATGTTACATGGCTGATTGTTAAATAGGAAGTCTGTGGTATTCCATGTGAACCTGTGTGCATTATACACTGAACTGCCTTCTCCGCTGCTTAAACAAATTTAGCATAATTCCTTGAGGATTTCAAAATTGTTTAAAATAGTGTTCACCTGTGAAATCACTTTCCCTGTTCCATGAATCAGGTTCTTCAACACAGCATTCATGCTTTCAAACCCAAAGCAAGAAAAGGCCCATAATGGACCCAAAATTCCCGCAATGTGAGTGAGATGTCGTAGCAGATGAACATTATGGTTTTGTGCAGTCCCACCTGTAATATTAAAGCATAGACCAGATGCAGGTTAAGCTACATGTAAATTATTTAACATGTGAAAGATATTCACTGCACGGGATGAAGATCCTGGTATTTCATCAGTATCAATTTAATAAATGGTATATACTTTTATCAATAATATTGGTCAACTTTTCTAGGCCGAATATGGGCTACATTTCTGGCACTCTTATGAGGCTGCTTCTTGTTCCACTTCCTACCCAAAAGTCTTGAGGCTGGTAATCTAGGCTACCAGGAATAACAGCTTACACATCTATGATATACATCATCAGCTTACCATAAAGTTCAGGGTATAATTTACAAAAATCCACCAGAAGCAGTTTGGCTTTCTCTAGATCATCTGTTGTTATAACCTCTGCTGTCAAAATAGCAATTGCTGTTGCCAAAAGAGCAAAATGGGCGCAATAAATTGGCTTTAAAATGCCATGAAGAACAGGAAGGGAATAGTGCAGCAGCCATGACTTTCGTTCAGTAGCTGTATAGACAAAAAGAGTCACAGGATATGGGTAAGGGTTTGAAAGATACTTGCCACCTGCATGTGCAGGGTATGTTCACACAGTTTGTTTTTTCCTGTACTGGAGTTAGGGGTAAAGGTCTGAGAAGAATAATATTACTGGTACTGTAAGTGCACTTATTCAGCACAGTTCCCCTGTAAAATAATAATTTACTCCTTTCAAATGCAGGGCTTTCAATAAAATTTGAAGTAGGTAGCTGGTTTGAGTAGAGTAACCGACTGTATCAACAAGTTTTAATTGCATTTCTCTTATATTACTTAAATTTTCGGGTGAAAAGTGCTGACTTTTCTGGACGAAGTAGGCGACAATTTTCGTCGGCCGTCGGTGCTTATTGAAAGCCCTTCAAATGAATTAGAGTTTCTCTGATGATTAAGTGCCTGCTAAATTTGTAAATACCTTTCCAATTGCCACTTTCAGTGACAGTTCTTGGCTTTCTTGTTATGACATCTGGGACCCAAAAGCCCAGAAGTCCCTGGTCTACCAGACGTGCCTGTTAATCATAACCATTAGCGAGAAAAATGAATATTTATAACTAAATTAATAATAATAATTAAATAACAATATATAATTATAATAAGAACCTTCCCAGAATCCTTTGCAGCTAGAAAATCGTCAATCCCAAATAACTTGGTCAGTTTGAGGGCAGCAAGACCCCCACGTTGTCTAGAAATAAGTCTTACCATAAACTAATTATTGTACAAGACTAAGGGCGATGACGTCATTGGTCACATGACTTTGCTCACAAGTGCGTTTTTGCTCACTGTGACAAAATTATTTTGTTATTGAAAAAGCAGTCAACGTGGTTTGAAGCACAATGGTGTGAGCCATTTCGGACTGCCCGGGTACCGAACAAAATATAAATATTAAGGGGGCTATGCACAATTTTTCAAAAAGTGGGAGTCTGGGTACAAGTGCTATCTCGCGTTGCGTTAAACGCGAGGAAACAAAAATTTGGGTATTGGTAGATATTTTTATGAAATATACATTTTTGTCCTTTCTAATGCTGTGACGTCATCGGTCACGTGACCAGAACGGATCGAAGTTTAATATTTGCTTTTAAAGTTTACTAGAACCTTTCTCCAAGAATATTTTTAAGCGAAGTTAGAGTTTAATAAATAGTGTTTTAAAAAATGGCCATTATTACTTTTTCCTAAAAAAGTGCGGCAGTAGAAAATCTAGCTGAAAAGTTTGTCAGCTTCCTGGTCAACGACCATTTGAGCTAGCAACGAAAGAAAATTTTGCCAAAGGCCTGAATGTATGCTCTTAATGAAGGCGTTGTCAGTTTTTTAAAATTTTGATTGGTTTAGGAGGTGATCGATTCTTAAGATTTTTTTCAGAGGAGAGGGCCTGGAGGAGAGAACGAAAACGAGGCTATAATTTCGCGCGCTTTTTGTTCACTGCGACGCCGCGCCACAAAGATTAGCCAGAAAAAAAAAATCCAAGGACTGGACAACGGACTGGACTTGCATTTTCTTCAAACGGAACTTTTGACGAGATTTTTTAATTATTATTGTTTTTTTTTATGGCTGCTGTCTGCTCAGGGACAATGTTTACTTGAGAGGTAAGTTGATACAGATAGTTATTGCTGTTTGTTAAAAAACAAAACAAAAAAATAAGCGCGTTTGTGGTACACTTAAATGCACTTCCCACCCTCCCACCTAAAAAGTGTTGTTTAATACTCTTGAAATTATAAAACTTAAACTAGAAGTTGCAGCAATGCGAATGAAATCAAATTAATGCTAACATTAAATGAATCAGTTTAAGTTGCTTAAGGCAACCGATGCAAGCTCAGAAATTTTACTAAATACGATATTTGAAGGTTAAAAACGTATCGTAAAGAGTGACTGAATAAATGATTACTTTATTTTCAACCGGAACTTAAAACTTAACACGTTACCTTCATTCGCACAGACATCAAAACTTTATTTTATACTGTCCATGAACTAAATTCCCTATTACAATCATAACAAAGTGTACAATAAAGCCATTATTCAAAGTATTGGCCTAAGAAAAATAGTTGCGCATAAACAAATACTGGAACAGTTCGTGCTTTCAAATGGATTACCCTTAGAAATTACACGATTCCGACACATAAGTTTAATTTGAGTGGCGAAACATTTTGTTGTATCTGAAAAATTACTGTACTACAAAAAACGTTTTCACAGTGGTTGTAATGCATGGGGGTTCACATAATTTAATTCAATTTTTATAGAGCTAACAATTTTATGTCAAAGATTAGGCAGAAACGGAGAAAAGTTTTAAAATCACGGCTGTTTGTGCGAGTTCGTGTACGTGCGCGCTAAACGCGGAAAGTACCTAAACTTAATAACTCTGAAGACGTGAAGTACTTAAGTTTATGTCAAAACCGACCGAAGAACAGTCGGAAAAAAAAACAAAGAAAGATTAGCAAATAACTGTTTTAATAGATTTGGCAGTTTTACAACGTGTTATACGCTTCTGGTTTGTGGCCCCTGTTTACAATGGTAGTCTGAGAAAAAACCTTTTTACAACGTTTAAATTGTAAGCCTAGCTTTCGGGTAAATTTCATTTGAATCTATTTTTGAAATTGAGGGGAAATTAAAATGTAATTTACTATAAGAATGGGTCCAACACAGAAATCCTGAAAACCTTCTTCACAAACAAACTGACGATAAACTTGAGTATAGGCTTAACTTCTTGCCGAGCCATACAAAAGTTGGGCACATAAACAAAGACAACGCTTATCTGGCTCATCGGTTGACCATAACTTTTTTGAAGAAAACGACTAAATAAAAAGTCAACGGTAAATACCTTCTCCAATCGTCGAAAAGGCTACATCGGGCCACTGCGCAAATGGCACATACTTCGTCTTTAGTCATGCTCAAGCTCAAGCACGGCGGGAAAATTTATGTTGTCGAATGCAGTCGCGGCGCGAATACAATCCCTTTCATAACGCTTTAGATACATCCAAAAAAGCCGTCCATCAAGCCTTGATATAATTCTTCCCAGAGTGGCCAGTTAAAAATAATTTCACACTCTAACACATCTTTCGGTGACCTAGTCGAAGTGGCGGAAGGAGAGTCGAGTCGAACGAGGTATAGCACAGCGTTGACGTGGACGTCGTTAATCCACTGACTTGATCTCAAGTTTTATGCTTCGGACTAGAAATTTTCCAGTACTTAGTTGAATTTGACGGCAAATCTCCCATTTTGGCGACCATTTCAGCTTTTCACCACAGCTCTTTCACCACACAAATCTTTCACAGTCTAACACATCTTCAGGTGACCTAGTCGAAGTGGCGGAACGAGAGAGTCGAACGAGGAATCGCACAGCCTTCATGTGGTCTTTAATCCACTGACTTGGTCTAAGGGTTTATGACACAGGATCAACCAAAATTTCAAAATCATTTCACCGTTTTGAATGTAGTCAAATTTCGGACTAGAAATTTCCCATTACTTTGTTAAACTTGACCGCAAATACCACTTTAGTGCTGTCGCAAGAAAACCGTCGCTTCGTTTCAGAAGGTCGATTCGCTTTCTGTGATTGGTTAAACAAAATGACGTGTGAATCGCGAGGTGTGGAGAATCTACGATTCGATGAAAAACATAGCGGGCAATGTCTTCCTTTGTAATTTTAACCAAAGAAAAAAATTGCAAAACATTTAATTTTTGGTTTATCGTGAACTAAAAAACTGTCAGAAAAAGAGCGGATAGGCGTGTTTTCAGAGCATCTCTCTCTCTCTCTCTCAACTAACACTTGTGATTTTTTGGTATGAATGAATTAATATGCAAAAACTAAAAAAGGTAAAAATAATAAAGAAAAATTGTCAACTATTTTCTCAAAGAAGTACAAATACACTTGCCTCGATCCAAGCCCACTCATAACAAATATCCACAAAAATATGAATACAATACAATCTTCCGTCTGTACAACATTTAACCCCCAAATTTCTATACAACCATTTTTAATTTGTTTTAACATTTATATTAGCAAGCTCCGGCTTGCTGGCTCAGCAACAAATATCTTTCAAAACCATGAGAAGTTAAGTGAGAGAAACAATGTCTACAAGGTCTAAATAATAAGTCAGTAGTGGATGAATGGGTGGGGCAGGGGTTCTGAACCTTCATCTCATTGTACTTTTTTCTTCTGGTTCTACCCCTCACGTAGCAGTATCTACTTATGTCTTAACTTTGTTGGAGAGTCTAACAAAATTGTAAATTCAACACAGCTTATCATTGTTCTTACCACCTTGGGAATGCCACTTACACCTTTCCCTTTTTAACCTGCCATTCCTCTCCTACATTTTTTCTCTGCAGTCCCCCCCCCCCCCGTACCTCTTCACCTCTTTGAAAAGTAAATCCTTTTTTTGTTTTAATCTCTGCAGGTGTGACTGTAATTTAATGACAAATTTCCTGACGGATTATTTCTTTAGTTCAATCAATCAATCAATCAATCAATCAACGACTTTATTAATTTGTCGAAAATGACTAGCCGAAGGAATCTCGAGGGAATTGAGTTTTCATATTATGGGAGTCAGCGAACTAAAAGTCTCTAAGCCAAACATAAAGCTATTTGTAATGCACATAAGCTATATGCAAGTTAAGCAGAGTGATTTTAATGCTAATTAGAGTTAAATTCAGGCTAGCTAAATGGAATGGGATCGAATCATGTAAGCCATGCAAGGAAGAAATCCCTTACCTCAAAACAAAGGTTAATCTCAAATCAACTAAGCAAGGAGTAGGCTTACCAGATTACTGTGCTAACTAGAGAGCAATTTAGGCTAACAAGTGTGTTATTTAGTTTAACTGAAATGGCTTGCATGGCTTGCTGGCTTACAGATAAACCAGATCCAAAATTAACCAAAGAACAACCTTAAAATGAGCTTGGGATAAAATTATATTAGAAGAGTGCTATAAATATTCACTGTTATTATTGGGAATTGTGTGGCTGCAGAAAATATCTAAATTCACTATACACAGATACATACACTGCACACAGAAGGGAATGAAAAAATATGGGGGGGGGTGTGGAAGACCAAACCCTTAAAAAAAAAAGAAATGTAATTCATTAGAATGTACAGGGTAGAAGAGGAAAGCTCTCATAAGAAAATACCTTAATCCATGGAAAAAGTTCAGTATGACTATTTTATGGTGCTACACAATGGAGTAACTTTCTTGACAATTAGCAGTTTCCATGGAAACAGCAGGGTTGGAAATTAGCACTCGCCCAGGCGAGTGTCAAAACTACTTGGGCCAGTACAAATCTTAGCATTTTTCTTGCATTTATTACAGGCACTAGCCCAATGGCAAGTGCTGTCAAAACTAAGTTCTCCTCCCTGAAACAGTAGGGTTTTTTTGTTTAAAATACACTTTTATCAAAAGATCTTTTAAGCAGTTCTCATTTTTCTGTTTGTGGTCATAATTAATCAAGCTGTAAGAAAGGACAATAAAAATGACCATTTAAGACTTAACACATGTTGCCAAACAAAATAATGTTCAACTGTTAACAGGGATTGTTCCTTTTTATGTGCTATCCTGTGGATTTGATGTGCATCCAATCCACTAATAGTAAATAAATGTAAAGCACTAGTGGTGTTATGTTTGTCAAATACTTTTCAATGACAAAGTAAAATTTATTATTAGATTTCTACACTATATAAACTTCAGTTTTATTTAATTATGCTTAATTCAGGTACAATACAGAAGAAAAGTAATGGCCTTGATGTCATTAGAGGAACTGTGTTTCCTGAAGGTACTCCAAGAAATTGAGCAATTCAGAGTCATTCCAAGCGAGCTGATGCTTTTAAAGATTGAGCAACTGCCTCTTCCATATTTGTTAAAAACTCAGATGCGTTCCTTGTCCAAACAGTGGAAATTAAAACCCATTCTAACAAGAGTTAACTTTAAATTAACAACAACTGTAACAATTCCAAGGGAGGTACAGTTTGATTTTTGTGGTTTCTACGGAGTCTGTGGTTTTTTTTATTATCAAGATACTAAAGTACTGATTGAGTTAACGCAACATGAGCTCGAAGATATTAGTATTTGGTTCATCGGTACACTTGATGTACGTAGTCAGAAAGATTTTTTTCAAGAGGTGTGTCTGATGTTAGGAAATGTTGGAATTGCAATTTCTCCAAAAGACTTCCAACGAGATATTCAAGCGGAAAGCCTGATCAACTGGATTGGAAAGTCCACATTAATCAGTTGGAAGGGAAGTATACACAACACCATCTTTGGATCAATTTTGAAATTGAGAAATAGAAGCATTCAGCGAAGGGATCCTACTCGAGTGTTTTCCAAACTATCAGTTGCTACTGCAGCAGATGAAATTCGAACAGCAATTAATCTTTTGGATGGCATATCATGCAGCGATGCTGCTACTCTTCAAAAAGCTTTTGATGTGTCTGACGAACACCCTTTTACTAGTATACTACGTGAAGCTTCAGAATGTGACATGATGTAAAATGATATTTTATCTGGTCGTTTTAAATTAGTTTATAAAACTCTGACTGTTACTCCAAACAAAACATTACACTTTATGCAGCAATATGCTTGAGAGGTGTACAGCTCCATGACAGTGCAACTTCTTTGCAAGACTTCCATTTAATTAAATTTATTATATGGTGCATTGAAAAGTAACCTCCAAAAAATTTAAAGAGACTGAAATAGATTTCAAAGTATTATTATTTCAATACATGTAGTTCTTTGTTTGTACCATGCGACTGTCTAAGCAAGAGCTGCAGTTCTAGGACTATAATTCTAACTAGCTTTTAAACAACCTGAAAGTTATTACTTTTTTCTGAATCAAATGACAACCAAGTCCATTGATGATGCAGGAAGTCTGATATTAATTATTAGAGCACAACTTGACTAAAGCGCTCGCTCTGATTTGTCAATTAAGTGTCTACTATTTACCCATGGTTGTACGCTGTCGACGATTTTAAGCGCAGGCTTTTGGTGAGGTAAGCAATCAGTGGTAAGCGATCAGTGAGAGAATTTAAATGAGTTTTCTCCAATTTTTTTTTCTCATGAATTTGAAAAGCTACACATCTAGGATACATTCCTCAATAACAGTGAAAGATTTTCACCCTCAGCTACACGGAAAAACTATTCATTACAAATTTTTGATTTCATTTTATGCTTTTGTCAGAAATTGTGTGATTCAGTGCACCCGTTTGTTCAAAAGCAATAAGGGCGAGCAGTTGAATTTCTCAAAGAAACTGTGGTAAAATGCCTAAAAGTTGTGCTATAAAACAAATGGTAAACCCCATGCTGCACACTATTGAGTTATTGATGCACTTGGGAGTTTGCTAAGCACTCAAGGTAGAGTCGTCCTCGGCTATCACCTCGGCAGACTCTTACGCTTCTTTCGTGGTTAGCAACCTCCCCCGTGCATCCATAACTCAATAGTGTACAGTGTGGCATTTAACATTTGTTAATTAAATTTCATTGACCAGTTGTCCGTAACATTGTTGAGTGTGCATGTGTAAAGTTTGTTGATCAGTTTTGACCTGCCCATTGTTGGTGGCAGATAACAGAAACAACTGACAGCAACATTTTACTTGGCTCTTGAAATAACTTCAAGTAAGGCTACCAAAACATCAGTTCAACAGCTCATTTTTAGGTGTGATCTTTACTTTTGAGGGTCTTTATGTACAGTATGGGGAATCATGTCCCTGCTGAAATTGAAGGTTTATCAGGGTCAGTGTGTCTCTTCTTTCTCTCCACTTACCGACATACAAACAACCTTTGAATTTAAACGTGACAAAATGACTGGTATATGTAAGTACTAAACCACATTGGCCCAGTACCATACATGAATTGCAACAATCTTAAGCCAATTATGATTCAGAAACTAGTCAAAGAGAAAGTACGTACAAGTTCTATTGGATTCACAAAAAATTAACCTACATGTACAGTGTACAGGAAATTAAATTTTAATGTATGTGCATACTTTAAAGAATGTCAAGGTTTAAATTGTACAATAGTTCTGTTTCTTTATCCCCATCACATAAATGTTTTTTTAAAAAATTTCAATTCACTGTATTGTACTCTTCTTTTTACTATTATCATTTTATTCTTGTCAAACTCATTTATGAACCAAATGCATAAATATTATTAATGAAACCTGAATTAACTACATTAAACAGCAAACTTATGCAAAACTTGAAAACCACTTTCAATGTTAATGTAAGTTCAAACCTGTCAATTATACTTTTTATTTCTAAACTTACATGCATGACCCAGTAAAAACCTGCCAGTAAATACCTTACATTTAAGGCTAAAATTTGCCAGTAAGACCTCCAGTATATAAGAACCTCTTATGCCAAAAAATTTGGAGAAGTGCAGTCATGTTCCCATTTTCTTAAACCAGATTACTTTAAGGGCAAACTGGTACATGTGGCTAGCATATAGTGTTTCAATAGTTTTCTATTATAGTCATTTTATGAAACACAATGCAAAATAATTATCATAATTATAAGAAAAAAGGTTGAATGATAATCAACTTTCGGTTAAGGAACAACATAAATTTTTCATCAGAGAAAAAGAACTTTTTAAGAAGCTTAAACAGCCTAAATTTGTGCTAATTACCATTAATTAATGTAAAAAGCTGCTTGGATAACGTGGGAAAATGCAGGTTCTTACTGTGCAGGTTTTTACAGTAAGTGCATGTATTAATATGACTGTTTGCTCCAAAATGTCTACAGCCTGTTCAAGACAATAGATAAATGTTATCTTTATCACTGAAAAATCATTTCTCCAATCTCATGTCAAGAATACTGGAAACAGTATATACTATGTACAGAACTAAATAATTTTGAAAAATGAAATTTAATAGACTTCCAGGGCACTTATTCAAATAGAAATGGTATAATAACAAAATGGTTCAATGTTATGGATGACTTATAAATGTACTTTCTTGAAGCTTCTACTTTGGGCAGTGATAAATCTACAATAATTTCCATCACATGACCAGAAAAAAAAAATTAAACATACACATTTTTCTTATAAAACTGACCAAATGTGGCCACAATTTTCAAAGGTGAAGGGAACCTTCAATAGAACATACACTGCAGTCAAAGGCTAAACCCAGGATAGTGAGAGAGCCCAATTTTAAAAGCAGTGACAAAACACATATAATTGGACCTAAAATTTTAAATACCTTCTTACATGTAATTTTTGCGACACATTATTTTTGAGAATTTCAGTGATTAAAAAAAATTGCAAAATAAAGTGATGCAAAGATAACATGACGCGAAAATTAAGTGAGTCAAATTAATCTCAACTATAAAGGAATGATATTTTGTGGTCAATGACTCATTCAGGGAAAATACCGGGCTGTAAGTGTGATTTCCCCGGCTGAAAAACAACCTAAGACCTTTCGTTGGTACAGGGTTCTCATTAAGTGCCGGCAGCCGGCTAAAAAACCGGCTACTTTTAATTTAGAGCCGCCTACTTTTCGGTGATATGCTTGCTATATAGAGGCTCGTGCCTACGGCACTCGCTTCTCCCGCCGCCCACCATTATTTTTAAGCCGTCTACTCCAAAACTTATTGAGAACCCTGATAATGCCACTGCTTTGGCTAATGCACCCGCATATATTATTAAGTTTGCATTTGATTTCTGTCTGTGACAAACACTAGCTACAAATCCCTGTCATTTTGAACATGAACGACATACTTTTGACATATAGCTGAAGTGTCACTGACTTTTTTTTCAACATAATCCGCAATAATAGTTCTAAAGGATGGCACCAGGTGTTGCATTCTGGGTACATGGACATGACAGCCCCAAATTTTCTGTGTTTTTCTTTAAAAGTAAATTCTGAACAAAGTACATTGTATGGTAGCAAAGTTAAGGAACTGGGCAAAAGACTGTATTTACTAAATATGAAGGATTTAGCTGTGCTTAAAAGCAAACAGTCACATTCTTAAATTTTCATAGATTTCTCTATAATTTTTCTCGTCAAACTACAAGCAAATGCAAGGGAAATTAAAAGCGCAGTTACATGCATCCTAGCACAACCACATCGCTCAGATTTGGTTGACACAGTCTTTAATCTAATAACTTGATATTGCTATTTATAAATTTCTAGCAATTAACTTTTAAACAAACTATTAATTGCCATCAGATTCACATACAAACACAGTTAATTTGGGTGTTGACAGGCTGATCTTCCCAGAATGCAACACGTGTCACCATCTTTTTTGGGTATCGCAGTTTATGAAATTGTTGATAAAGTTCATTTATTTCATTCCAAATTGCTAAGAAAATAAATTGTGCCTTATCGAAAAACCTGAAAAGATTCAAAATTTAAAATTTTCACAAAGTCACAAAATTTGAGTGCCGCGAAAAAGCGAACCTTACAATCGCAAAATTAATGTCTCGTGAAAATTTCATGCAATAAAGGTATAGCATATTACATGCACAGTATGTACTCTATTTTGCTCTATATGTACCTTAACCAGCTTCTTCAAATGAAAAGAAAATATTAATAATTGCATTAAGGCAAATAAGTCAACTCTCAGCTTTGGATACTACATTTTTGGCTTTCTGATTTGCTCACAAATTTCAGATAATAGCAAATACCTGAAGTTTGCAATAATAAAGAATGGGCCTTGTGTGAACAATTTTTAAAATTTGGCTCACAGCAAAAAAATATTTACCAGAGATTATTTAGATCCACTTTGTAAAAAATATTTTTCATTATCAAGCAAATGGGCTAACTTTACAGAGAAGTTCGATAAACAACAACATTGAATAAGTTTTGATTCAAAGTGGCATTAACATGTCATTTAAGGGATGATCTCAAACACAACACATTGATTACTCTCAGCTGAGTGAAAACATTTTTTATCCCAAGAAAATTAAGCTAGCAGTTAAGTAAAGTTTGCTACAAAGGTACTTCCTTTTCTAAGGAGGCTTGTCAGTTCCAGTAGCGCTACAGGTGTAAGACTTAAAATGAGCAAACTAAATGCAGACAATGTTGAGGACAAAGTGATACATGTACATTTGGGAACATAAAAATTTTTTGTAAGGTCAGTCTATTGATTCATCTGTGGACCTGGTCATCCGTGTACCAATTTATTGACAGATTATTTTTCTCTTTACATCACAGAGATTTATTATTTTGAGCTCATGTTTGTAAAACACAGTTTATTTTAAGTATTGACCTAATACAAGAACCCTTGCCAGACAAGTAATTTTTTATTGCGCATTGTTAAATATGAAACTGCAATGTAGTTTCGATTATAGGCAATCCCTACCTTGGGGTCAGTGAATTAAAAAAAATGCTACAATTAATAAAGAAAATTTAGCCACTTAAATGAAGTATTTAAAGTTCCAGAATACTAAGACATGGAAAAAATATTATCTCACTTGAGTATTATTCCTTGCTATTGATTCAGTATCACTCTTTTGCTTTCAGGTTAAGATTTCTTGCTCAAAATGCCTAGAAAAAACAATTGGACCATTAGAAAAATGACAAATGACCTAAGAAAGTGTGGGGAGGTAGCTAAGGAGAGAGAAAATGAAGGGGAAGGTCTTTTGTTTTGTACTGTTCTTGAGGAAGAGTGGAGAAGAATGCACCCGCACAGCAAGATAGATGGCCGTGAGTTAATGCGAAAGTATGCCAATTTGAACCTTGTGGAAAAAAAAGATGAAAATGAAAATAATGGTGGTGGTGAAGATTGTGGTATTAAAATGGCAGAGGATGGCCAGGAAATTAACTTGACATGGACATCAGAAATGTTGGAAAATCTGGTTAAATGTAGAAATATGGCAATCAAAAGACAAGAAGAGATGAAAAAGAGAAATATCAAGATTTCGTACATGAAGATTATGCATCAAGAGTGGCAAAAGCTTTACCCAAACAGCACACATTCAGCAAAGAATTTGCAGATCCGTTTATGGTATCAAGAAAACAAAAAGAAGGCTGAAGAACAGGTGAGTGAATCTTTAGCCACAACTGATTGGACACCTGAAATGTTGCGTTATCTTGAAGAGTGTTACATGAAAGCCGTCACACTGAGAGATATGAAGAACAATGAAAATGACATGTCACTCAAAAATGCCATGCTTTCAGAGTGGAAGAAAATGTACCCCGAGAGCCAGTTATCTGAGGATGCTCTGTTTACTAGAGTGTGTAAATATCATCAAGAAATGACGTTCAGTAAAATGGACACAACGGTTGTGAGCAATGAAGATTGTGTTAGCACAGACCCAGCTGATGGTGAACTAAGTGAAATGCCAAAATGTGAAAAGAAAGATCAAAACAAGAGTTGCTTATCTGAGCATGCTAATATGCCACTGGACCAAGGAAAGCTCTACTCAATGCGACTATTTGGTGACCGACACTCAGCAAAGCCATTGTTTGATGGGCTATGTTATAATTGTGGGATGATGCTTTTTGGCCGTGTCTCAGAGGGTCACAAGTTCCTGATCAGATCAGATGCCATAAATACAGATCAAGTCCCAGTTGAAGGACTCTATGAGAATAAGCCTACATTAACATATAAGAAGACTGAAGTGTCTTTTTATTCATGCAAGGTATGCAGTAAAGGAATCCGCCAGCTTTTTCCTTGTATTGATCCACATACAGGCTATCAGAATGTTCCGAAAGAACTTGAAAACCTGAGGACATCTTATGAGCGTGGCCAGGTGTCCCTTTGTGGCCTGTTTTCCACAACCTTGAAAAGAGCTGATCCTTTCAGAAGAGTGTGGCCCCACTTTTCAGGAGAAGTGAACATCCTTCATAAGCTGAACCACCATTATTATGGCATGTATGGCTTTATGGTAGCTAAAGAGAAGCCAGAAGAAAAGCAGGGATCACATGAGAGAATTGTTACAGCCTTGAAGTGGCTTAGAATTAACAACCCACTGTATGCCAATTTCTTTAGCAACTATGACACCCTTTACAGATTTCGGCCAGAAAATCCTTTGTCTGTTGCCTTTGCCCATGGGATAAGGGATGCTAAAGGTAGTTCATTGGAAGAGCAGCTAGGTCAGGAGACTGCTGCCCTAGTGGTGCCATTTTCAGAGGACAGAAATGCTCCTCAACTGAACGAGTGTGAAGATGTTGCAGGAATTCAGCACCCAGAGAGGAAACCTGAGGAAGTTAGTAAAGCAGAGAGAGATATTTTGTTGTCAACAAAAGTAACCTACCATGATCCTAATCTTGAAGCAAAAGCATGGCCCCATCTCTTTCCATATGGCACTGGAAGCTGGGCTAGTGGACTGGGTCTATCTCCGACTGAGTATTGCAAACTAAGGCTTCTCAATTATAGTAATCGCTGGCGAAAAGATCCTCAGTGGGCATTCTTCTGGTTTGATCGCCTAACAAAGAATCGCATTTTCTATTACAACCGTGCAAGAAGAGTGAAACGCATTGGTAGAGACGAGCCACTGACATCCATGAAGGTTAAGGGAGAAAATCCCTATGATGCATATGGTACAGAAGTTCCGAATACCATACCTGGCAGCAAAGGTTACTGGAGTGCCCGTTTGCTTGATGTTTTAGCAATGAGTAGAGAGTTAGGAAAACCGCAATTCTTCATCACATTAACTCAGAACGATTCCTGGCCAGAGCTACAAGCACACATCACGTCTGGAGCCGGACATTCTGTCGAAGGCCTGACATTTGATGAGCCCCTGCCTGAACACATGGCACAAGATCCTGCAATGGAGTTTCCAACTGAAACTGTTGTTGCATTCCAAAAACGCTTTCAGCTGTTCCGAGAGAAAGTGCTGGAAGATTCAAATGGCCCACTGGGTCAAGTTAATGATTACTGGTGGAGAGTGGAGTACCAACGAAGAGGCGCTCTTCACGTCCACATGGTAGTGTGGTGCGAGCCAAATACTATTCCTGATGATGCGATCATGGCTGAGTTACCCCGTACTGACCACAGCAATGACCTGTTCACTCAAGCATGTCGGTCATATGTTGAAAGATTTCAGCTCCATGGAGCCTGTAATCCAGAAAGATGTTTTAAGGGTCCAGGTGGGAGGGTGCTAGACCACTGCAAGTATGGTTTTCCATTTAAAACAGAAGAGTGTGACAGACCCGATGAAAGTGGTATGAGGATGTTATACCGCAGGAGATGCAAAGAAGACAGTAGGGTAGTTCCCTACAATCTGCCTATATTACTCTTGATGGGAGCCCATGTTAATATTCAGCGAGTGACATCTGGTGGATGGGAGTTGTACCTTGCAAAATATGTCGCAAAGGCAGAGCCATCATTTGATCTAAACTTGCCAGAGGGCACAACAGATCCTGAACGATACCTCAGAACACGGATAGTAGGACGGCTGGAAGTGGAGAACAACCTCCTGGGGTTTAATGTCTGTAGATCAAGCCGTTCTGTCATTTACCTTCCAACAACAACAAAGCCTGATTATGGTTTTCTGAAAAGAAAACAACACCTACCTGAAGACCCTTCCTCAACAGATGTGTTTTATGACACCCTATTTGAAAAGTACCTTGACAGACCAGATGAGCTTCAAGATGTTCTATATCCCGATTATGTTTGCCGTTACATAATTGGCTCTTCTAAGGGGACAACAATTCCGCAGGATTGTGTTGCTTCAACAAGTGATGATCAGAGTGCCAGGGATGAAGATTATAATAGCAGTTCAGATGATGATGAGCAAACAGTAGTATCTTCCTTTTCCAACTGCAAAGAAACACGTAAACGTCAAAGGACAAAAGGTGACAAATCATTAGAAGCACCAAGTAAAAGGTCTAGAAACACATCAGGGCAACCAAGAGGAAAGTCTTCCAGACAAAATGGGAAACAATTAATTGACAAGAAGAGAAGAACTATAAAAATGAGAAAGGCTGGGAAGCAGGCCATTCCACGTTGGCAGTTCTTCATTCCTACTGGTGAACAGCAAGAGAAGTTCTATGAACAGAAGCTGCTGCTGAATGTGCCTTTCACAAGAGAGGAGGTTCCATGTATATTCTCAGACAATAACTTATCAAAAACTTTCTTGGAGGAATGTGCAATTCGAGGTCTTCTTAACGAGGTAAATGATGGAATGAATGCTCTCTCTGAAGCAAACAGTCGTGGCTTTTCAATGGAGCAACTTCAAAAGTTGGCTCAGACTTTGGTAGATAGCAATATGCTATCAAGTGAAGCTTGTGAAACTTTCTTGGGAGAAGTGTCAGAATCAAGGCCAAAGTTAGAGGAAGAACAAGAAGTTACAGAAGGCGGCATTGTGAATGAAGATGGTATCATGGCAGACCTGGCACCAAAACAAGAGAAGTGTGACTTACCTGCCATGGTGGAAACACTTACACCAACACAACGAAAAGTCTATGATTGGGTTGCAGACAAGCTCTCCAAGGGTGAGCACATTCAGGCATGCATTTGTGGTCCAGCAGGCACTGGAAAGTCATACCTTCTAAAAGCTATTGTGGAGCTCATGAAACAAGTTGCAAACATACCAGTAACTAAGTTAGGAACAACTGGTGTAGCAGCAGTCGTTGTTGGAGGTACAACAGTACATAATTTTTTTCGAATGGATGTCAACTGCAAGTGTTATTTGGAGAAGGGCACTTTAGACCACAAGATTGTAAGGGACACTGAAGTCCTATTGATTGATGAGTTTTCGATGCTAGAATTCAATGTTTTTCATGCCATGGACAAAATAACCAGAGAGGCATCAATTCCAAAGAATCGTCGATTCCCATTTGCAGGCAAACATGTCATTCTCATTGGTGACCCTGCTCAACTTCCAGCCATCGACAAAGATATTTATGACAGTTGGCTGTGGCAAAATTTTGACATCTTAATGCTTAAAGAGGTCAAACGGCAAGGAGACCCTGCTTTTGCCAACATGCTTGACAAAGTAAGGCTTGGTATTGTTGATGAAGAAGTAACAGAGGTCCTAAATTCACGTGTAATTGGCACTGAAGATGATATTGATCTTAGTCATGGTTGCATCATTGTTGCATTACGATGTGAGAGAGATTATTGGAATGACAGGTTCTTGCAGAAAATGGAAGGAGAAGAGCATGTCTTTGAGGCTATTGACACAGATGGAAGTGGAAACCCACTCAGTGCTACAGACCAGGAGAAAGTTAAAATCTATCACAGAGAAAGGTTGCCAGATAAATTGGTACTCAAAGTGGGGGCAAGAGTGGTTCTTTTGAAAAACATTGATGTTGCAAATAAATGGGTGAATGGCACACTAGCTACCGTTGTACGTATCCTGGGGGACTGTATATTCATCAAGCACATGAAAGAAGGTACCATTTTGCCTCTGTCTCGATTCCGTCAGAACTTGACTCACCGGGCTTGGACTGGAACAACTGTGAGACAGCAGTTTCCACTAGTTCTTGGCTGGGCAGTGACAGTCCATAAGGTATGTATAACTGTAGATTTCTTTGCAACATTTCATAGTGTACTGCATTATTGATTATTGGGAATTAACAGGGGCAAAGTTAATACCTCGGCTAAAGACTTGCAGATAACCTACACCTTTTCATCTACATGTCCAACTGTCCCTCGCAGCTGGGGGTTTAGCATAACTACAAGACCATTAATCTAATAGATGGTTACTTACCTAAAAACATTCCACAAACTAGGTCCTCACTGTCAGGCAAAACTCTATAAAAAGAAAAACTGTAGATTAGACTTTGAAGTTTATTTTTTTATGCTAACGTCAGTGAATTAATACATTCCATGATGACAAATTTGGAATTTCCTTTTTTTCTTTTTCTTTCTTTTCTTTTTTTGGGGGGGAATAGCTTTTCTCCTTCCATAATTTATTATCATTTTTATTGAAACAATGGCCTTATTGTTCCTTATTATAAATTATTTGAAGGTCCAAGGTATGGAACCGAAGCAAACATATGTTCTTATGAATAAGAACTTCTTTGCGTCTGGTCAAGCCTATGTTGCATTGAGCCGAGTGAAGCGTCTAGAAGATCTCTTCCTCTTAGAATTTGATCCAGGTGCTATTTATTTGGCTGATCGTCAAAGAGAACTACTGAAGTGGATGGAGACAGTTGATCTGTGTGCTGACACAAGTTCCACAGGGGCTTCACGCATTCCTATGCCTACACTTCCAGAACAAACTTTCTTGAACAAGAAGCAGACACCTCCCAAGAAAACAGAATGTGCTTCTGGACTTCAAATGGCTCCAAAACAAAATTGTACCAAAATGAAAAAACCAAGTGAGGTGAAGAGAGTCAAAGAAAGGGGTGACATGGTCTATTCTTCAAAGGTGCATTCCCTTGTATCTCAAATGTTAAATGATCCACTGCACTTTACGTGCCAAAATGGCAAAGCACAGCTAACCAAAGCTAGACGAGTTTTTAAAAATGCCACCAATCAGCCAGACATGTACTCTCTGTTAGATACCCTAAGGATGGTTGAGCCTGCAGAATTTTCTGAAGATACACACACTTTATCACCAGCCATGGATGAGCATCTCCATCCTGTATTATCACATTGGTACAGACCAACTGAAACACCACCTGATGGTAACTGTCTCTGGCACATGATCTCTCTTTGTTTGTGTGGTTCTACAGACTTGATGCCTATTCTAAGACTGGTGACAGCTTTTACTCTGGTGGAAAATGAGCAGTATTTTCAACAGCTGATAGGATGCAATGAACATGCTAGTCTCAGTTTTCAAGAGCAAGTTGCAATTGCCCTAAATCTTAGGGCATGGGGTGGTGAAATGCACTTGCATGCTCTATCCATTGCACTCCACAGACCTATCTACATCTACACTACATTCTTAAAACCAGATCAGCATAACATGTATTTATCAGATGCTGACAGTGTTGACCTTCAGGATCATTTTAGAAACAGAGTTAGAGGAACCACTCAGCACCTTGTCTACTTGCCACCTGGAGCTCAGGCAGAGATACTAGTAAGGAGTCCTTTGTGTGGAATGTTTCTTTCTCACCATTATACAGCCCTGCTACCTGAGTCAACAGATCCTGTTAGATTTGTTCCCACAAGTAATGTCACTACTGGAGGAAACAGGTATTTACTCAGTGCCTACTTTAGGCGCCCAGCACTGAACACTCAACTACATGTACTGGCACATGAAGAGTAAACTGAATTAATTGCTGAATTTGATAACATTTGTAAATAACATTTGAGATGATAGCAAAAAAGAGAAATGTGAAACATTCCCTTGCCAACTGCAAAGAAACATGTAGACAAGAAATATTTAACGTTGTATCAAGAGAGATTGAAAACATGACAATGAAGCAGTCTGCACAGACAAAATTGGTGAACAAAGTGGAAGGAGTAGTTCTTCTCAAAAACATTGATGTTGCAAATAAAAGGGTGAATGGCACACTAGCTACTGTTGTCCATATCCTGGGTAACTGCATCTTTATCAAGAAGGCACCATTTTGCCTTTGTCTCATCTGTGTCAGAATTTGACTAACAGGCCTTGAAGTAGACCAACTGTGAGTAGTTCTTGGCTGGGCAGTGACAGTCCATGGCTCAGGTACATGACTGTTAATTTACATTCTTACCTTATAGATGAATTCTACTGTTTTACAACAACTTTAAATGAAAGAAGTTAATCTTAAGTTTTGAAGTAACATTCACACAACATAGACTCTACTTCCAAGACAATGCTACAGTGGCTAACAGTTAGGGAAGTTGATTATTGTTTGACTATAAATATCTTGATATTGATAATAATTGAAAAGTCCCAATGTTTTGAGGCTTCTGCCTCCTGATCAATGGATCTAATGTTTATACCATTGATGATATGTGTATCACCACACACTTATCATTTAAGTGATAGGTGTGTACCTGGAAGGGATACATAAAACAGTGAACCTTTGTATCTGGGTCTCCAGTAATGGCAACTACAAGGAAAACATGCTTTTGTTTGTGTGTTAATATTATAAAGTTGCTCTGATGAAGAGGTAGATGCCTCCAAACATTTCGGCACTTTACATTCAAATTATACCTTTATCTAACATTCACTATGCTAATTTAAATAAAAAAGTTTGATCAAAAATTAAGTTGTGGAATTTCTTTAATTTATTGAATGTCTTTTTTAATATAAATATTTTATTTGCACAACAGAAAATTTTCTAATGTTGGCAGACATAGCACGGAACCAATGGAGCTTCCAAGCAGTGAAATAAAAATAGTAGGTCACCAACTTAGTGTTACCGATAAATTAGAAAACTGAAATTTTGGGGTACTTTTCTTACTGTTGAGGTGTTGTTATGGTAATAGCTATCCATCTATGACATCTAAAATATTCTTCAAGCATTGCCCCCAATAACAGAGTTCTAAATCAACGTGTATCTTTGGCATAATGATCTCAATTTAACTCTGCATAGATCGGAAAAATGCACAAGTTTACGTTGTTCATGCATTATCAATTGCACTCCACAGCTCTATTAATATTTACATCCACACTACATCCCTGAGACCAGAGGGAGCAGTATTTACCAGAACCTGTATTTACCAAAACGTGAAAGTGCTGCGCTTCAGGACCAAACTGTTTAAGGGAACCAGTCAGCATATTACCACCTCACATGCAGAATGCGACAAAGGAGTCCTTTGCGTGGAATCTTTCTTGCTAACCACTATAAAGCTCTGTTACCCAAGGAGCAACATTAAAGTAGAGAAACAGGTACAAGTAGCCAGTACTGGACATATTTTACACATTGAAATTTATGGTATTTAAATACTCAAGATTTAGTTAAACATTTTGCACTACGCATGCCATTTATCCTTGCAGGGTACAAAGAAGTTCAGGTCCAATAGCCCCGGGCTAGTGAATTTTTCTGTCTGGCGAGTCGATTTTATCCTTCACTTTCGGTTTCCCCGACGGGCAAGCAAAAATTCTTGGAAGTCATACTTTATACAACAACTTTTTTGGGTTAGTGAAAATGACTCCGCGCTAGTACTGCCTGGCTACAGCTTGCCCTTTGGGCAAGCTGGAAAAATGAACTTCTTTGTACCCTGCCTTGTCACATGTCCAAAACATAATTATTATAAGCTCAAGAGGTGTACCTGTAGATTATGACTGCTGCATGTATGGGCCAGTGATACTGGTTTAGTCCTTTTACAAACACTCTTCAGAAACGCGATCGGGATAGCTGTAACAAAATGGAAAAATCTCTAACTATCCACATCAAATCAGGAGAATATGGACAAAGTCTAATGTTCACTTCAAATCGGATGTCGAATATTTGTAAGTTTGATTTTGGCGGGAAAGGAACTCCAAAAGCATAATACAAATAGATACCTGTTAAGAAGCTGCACGGAAATACAACACCACAATGTTTCATTTCTTTACTGCTGAATCTCCAGCTTCACTTGTATTAGATTAAATCGGAAGTGTGACACTGATTTCTGACTATTTTGTGTATTACACACAGAAGTGAAATCGACTCTGCCGGATCCTAACGCCATGTTATTTTGCCCCACGATGCATCAGGACACTCGGTAAACGGTCCGCTCTGTCCAGCGGTTAACAGTTCAAAAACCAGTCCACGCGTAACCAGCAATTAGTTGGCAGTATCGTTGGCGTTTTAAGAAAAATACAAACTCCATAAGAAAAAAGAAAGTTCTGTCAAGTACATCTAAGTAATCGAAGCAATGCACTATTTTAAGTCATAATTGCAGCCATGCATATGTGCTTGCCACCCGTATTCTTTGAATTGCACTGCATGAAGTCCTCCTGAAGAAGAGGCTATTTTAACTTTTAAAATGCAGACCGTCGCTGGCGGACAAGCTAGAATTTTCTAGAATTTGTAAAAAAAAAAACACTAAAGTTTTGACCCGAAGCTGTGCACACGCGTTGTCCTTGCAGAATTGTGAAAATCCAACTTTTGCCTGTATTTCATATTTGATTGATGTTGCGACAAAAAAAAAACAAAAATTGGTTTTTAAGCCCATTAGACAAGATATGACCTGCTTTGAGGTAGGACATCGGCTTCTTTGATCTTTTGGTCCCTCGGACATAGTTATGTCGGGTTGCAACTAAAGGGTCGCACTTGTCGCAAGCATGCGATGACAGATTTTATGTCCAATGTAAACATCAAAAGCGCCAGTGCAACCCCTGCCTAAGATAAAGAAACCTTTTTTTCTGTGCCATGCTGGTGTTAGGTTCTTTTGATTGTTTTGATTTATCTCCTGAGTTTGAAGTTCACAATCGTTAATTTACCGGCACCACAAATTTGTTTACTTTTGGATATTGGAAACTCGTCATTTTTTTAACTTCTTTCTAAGAGGATCTTTAAGAATTGCAACACAGGTTTCTATTCACCGTAATTTGCATTCTAAAATGCTAATTTGTAAAGTAAAGAAAAAACCTTTATGATCCTTTATGTTTGCATCGCTACAGATTTCACATGATATTTTATGCACATAAGGATCTTGCTATACCCTGTACATCAGTCAGTCTTGTCTTCCATCTTTTGCAGATTTCTCATCAAAGCGTCTAATAATCCATTACAGGCAACAAAGATTCTTGAGAAAAACTAAAGAAAAGAGGGAATTTTGTAACTTTGTATCTATGTGTCAAGTTTTGAACAAGTTTTTTTTGGTACCGCAGATTGCATTGATCAATTTCAAGAGGATTTTTTTTTTTTTTTTTTCATTTTCACGAAATATAGTGAACCGATAGACAAGTATTGTATTGTTACATGTAGGTCGCATATTGACTAGGGGGCCAAGATATTTACCTTTTTAGGCATGATTGCCTTATATTCAGCATAAAATGACAAAAGACGTGGCAAAATTTAAACTATTTATATTTCTTTTTTTTTTTTGGTAGCCGCTTCAGTACACATCTATTATTTATATTTCTGTATTGTAACCATTTTCTCCATTTTTACTTTGCTTCAGTGTCGCCCCTGTAGAAGGTTAGTCATGTCTCGCCGTAATATATGGCATTAAAAGTTACCCTTTTCGGCCATCATTTTGTTTCTTTGCCTTATATCTACCTTTTTATGGGATATATAATTATATATTGTTATTTCCGGTTTCACTTGTAATAATAATAATAATAATAATAATAATAATAATAATAATAATATCAATAGAAGTAACTAACAACGAACAAACTAACTAACTAATTAACTGACTGACTGCCTCACTGACAATAATGTAGAGGTACCTTATCAACTAGAAGTGCCTGTTAATCACAACCATTGTAATTAGCTTGATACATGCATAATAATATAATTTTATGATTAACTAGTACGAATGTATCGCTGGAGTAAGTGTATTTAAAGTGAATAGTGAAACTAAGAGGAATCAGGGTACAAAGAAGTTAAATTTTCCAGCCTGCCCTTTGGCCAAGCTGCAGCCAAGATCTACTAGCCTGGAGGTCATTTCTACTAGCCCGAAAATTTTCCATGTTTTACAGTGCTCCTGCTAATTAATTTCAAAGAAAAATTTCCCCAAAAACTTTTCCTTGCCCGCTTGGAAAGTAAAGTATACATTCCACTAGCCCGACCACAAAATCCACTAGTCCTGGGCTATCGGACCTGAATTTCTTTGTAGCCTGGGAATGTACTTAATCTAAATCATTACTCAGTGATACATACGTACCTTCCTGCCAATGTAATAGGGAGAGTGTTTGTCACCATGAAACCATTTATCCTGTAGAGCTTTTACAACACCAATCAAAACATTGTGCATATAATCAATGGCAACTCCTTTTACAAGATCAAAACCTTTCAAAGCAGCCAAAGGCGAGGCACCTTTTACTCCTGCAACCTGAAAGATAATTATTTTAGTATAAAAATATTGCTTAATTTTTAACTCCTTCTGTCTCAATTTTTTTTTCAAGATTGCTGGAGTCAATCATTGTAAGACGTTCGTTATGTTGTGTGTAAAAATAAGTTCTAGCATCAACCTGAGAAACATGTCCCGTGATGTTGGTATGTGTGTTAGAAATTCCGTCAGTGTCTCAGGAAAGGATGGGAAGCTCCATTCCATCAAAGCGAAAGTTTCGGAGACATCATGAGGTTAAAAAACAATTGCGATTTTGGTTAACTAGGAAAAGCTGTAATAATAGCCATAAAAACTTTGGGAAAATATTAATTTTGTCCTCACAAATACAATGTACATGAAATGGCCCTAAGAAAATGTTTCCAAAGTTGTTTTAAATAGGTACATAATTTGCATTGGCAAATGTTTCCAAAGTTGTTTTAAATAGGTAATATTACAATTTGCATTCATTAGCAATACAGGTACTGGTAACTGCTACAATCATTCAAATGAATAGCATGTGTGATCTTACTGCTTTTCCTTGTAAAGCAGCATTCAGTGCATTTGTCCTCATTGTATTGTCTGTGCGTAGAGCTCCCTCTTGGTCAAAGGGCCAAAATCTGTGCAAGTGAGACCCTGGACAAGTTCTCCCTGGGGCATCACAAAAACTACAGCCATTTTCACCATTGTACTGTTTCATGTTTAAGAGAGCTGCCTTTGCTGGTAAGTCCAATGAGCAAACCATTAGCATTGCACGAACTCTTCTTTCTCCAAATGCTGTAGTCACCTTCACACCTGCAATCACAACCTTAATTATAGCATTACATTTATGTTGACATGTATCTTAAAAGCAATAAAAATAAAGATTTTAGCATCAAGTTACTTTACAGGACAACTGCTACCAGTGTACCTGCTCATAGTACAGGTACAAAGCTTTGATCCTACTTGTACAAAGCTCAGCAATAACACTTTAAACAAAACCAGGCAAAGTCTCGCAAGAGAACCTGAAACACTTCAACATGACAAACCTTCTGTATATAATCTGTTGATGCTGTCCACAAGAGGTTTCAGAAATGATTGCATGTTGGGGGTCCCTCTGTCACAATAAAGTAATGCTGGGATAAGGTAATTCTTGCTGTACCTTTTGTAAAAAAAGAGAAATTAATTTCAGCAGAAAAAGTTAAGTGACTTTGCTCTCAGAAGTGTTAAATATGTATTGTATAAATGCAGGGTACCAAGGGTTCCTTACACATGTACCTCTGCTCAATGGGAAGCTCATTGATGGCTAAGTAAACTGGCCAAAGATGCCCTTTCTTTGACGAAGAAAATACATTGACTCCATCGGTGTTAAGAGTAAAAGAAATGTTCCAAGGGCAACGAAGGAAGGAATCTTCCTGACAAATGTGATCTTTGTACAGACTACCATCATAAATGTCTTGTAGGCATTCTTTTCCTGAGGCAGTTCTTGGTGACTGTGACAAAAGTTTGCAAAACTTTTCATCTGTTAATTAAAAAAACTGAATTGGTATGATTAAAACATTGGTCTTTAAGTGCTAAAATAATAACAAAAAGTCTGAACCCTGGAATCACTGTCTACTCTGTATTCCACAATTTAATTTACTGGTTGAAATATAATAGAAACATCCAGATATCTCATTAATTAATGGTAGAATTTGATATGTATATAGCCAACAAAAAAATAATAGCCGGTCATCAATTATTTTTCATTTTGACCTGGTCGTACAATGCGATCAATTTGGTCTGCTACAGAATTGAGGCAAGACACGGTTGAACTTCTTCATACATCATACATACACTCCACATAAACTCTGTGATAACCATCTTGCTGTTATGAATTCCAATAAGCCTTACCAAGAAATAACTCCTTTAGTTTTGCCTCAACATTCAGCTCTGCAAATTTTACGGTTCCAGATTGTTTACATGCTCTCGAGGATTTGCACTGGGTCTTTCCTTGATTTAAAAGCGTTCCACAGTTGTTACACATGTAATGCAAAGTAGGAGCTCCATTGCCAAAGAATTTTAAAAACAGTCCATTCACTCGGTAAATAGAAGTGATCATCTTACATCCAATAGAGGGAATCACAGTCTGGATAAGGTAAAGAAGGTCTTGAAGAGCTGCTTTTGTGAGTTTGTGCTTAATCACGAACAGCATTATCAAAGTACAGCATTCAAAAACTGAAAACTCTGCACCCTGATAAAGGGGATCCTTCATAAACGCACCTAGACGGTCATCCTTGTTTTCATAACTTCCTGTGGCCATACAGGGTTCCTGGAATTCACTCTTGTTTTCCTCGTCACTTGAAAGTGATGAATCAGCACTTGTAGCAGATAAAAAAGATGACAATGACAGCTCATCAATATCTGCAGATGAATTTTCCTTAGATGAAAAACTGTCCCATACTCCACTACAGCGTTCATTGTCATCTTCGTCGTCGTCGTTGTTTACAGCTTGATCAGTTTGAGAGTCGGATTCATATGGACCTTGATCTTCTTCCAGAACTGATGGGTTTGTTTCAGCATTCAGCACTCCGTCCGTGGCCACCTTTGTTGCTTCCAAGTTAAAAGATGCTTTTCGACCAGCGTCTGCAAAGGGATCAGGGAATCTGTTGTTCTTACTTTTGCAGATAGCCAAACCTTTGCGGTATTTTAGCCCTCTTGGTCGTTTACGTTTTATAAACTTGCGTCTTTTTCGAGGACGCTTTTCGTCAGTTTCAAAACACTCGAGCTCGCTCTCGCTTGTAAGGGATAATGAAGTACAAGTCGATTCCGAGCGCGATAAGCTTAGTTCGCTTGAAGAATCTTCTGAGCTTTCCAAGGGCATATACTTCATGGGTGAAGTATATCCCGGGCCGGAGGAGTCGGCCATGTTGTCAACTGAAGATGTAACGTGTAGCATCATGGGATACTGCCTCGTTTCTATGATTTTGCCGCCTTTTCTTGAAACGTTCTCTTCGCTTCGACGGTTTTGGTGGAACGTTCTTCACGCTTTGCTGCCTTGGCTTGTGGCCTTTTTTCATATTTCCACCGATTTTAAGATGAACAACTCGCGCTTGACAACGAGGAGAAAACCTAAACGTCCGGTTAAACCAGGAGAAGGTAAGATAGCTGTTAATGTAAATCATTGAAAGAGCTTTCGTGCAGCAGTTACTTGATCTGGTTGTAGCGAACCAGCACCTTCTGGGGTCCCTTCTGTCTTGAATGGTTTTTTTCCCCAAGGTTGCGTTAGCCTTATACTGGTGGATTCGATGATCGTAAGGTGTTCATTATGTTGTCTCTAAAAATAAAGACAGCAGGGTGGGCTATAAATAAAAGGCTTGGTTATACATTTGACTAATTGTGCTTACTTATCTTAATTAGTTGTATAAATTATGTTATAACGCAGACCATGGCATTGTGATTGTTCAAAGAAAAAAAACACCCCTGTCAGATAAATCAAGACCAGAGGAAAAGTATGCTGACATAAATAACGGTAAAATGTTGAACATAGAAGTATTTGAGCTGTTATATTAACTATTACAGTAACTTAACTCTTCTTAAGAAGCAATCACTTCAGGAAACCAAATATACCTCGTCACAATGTTGATCGCGCAGCAGCTTGAAACACAAAAGTCTTAAATTATCAAGTCTTTTTTTAAGAAGTGTAAATTTTATCAGAGACAGGGTGGGCCATAAAAGGGTTGGCAACCCCCCCCCCCTCTATAATAAAGAACACTCAAAGTGTACAAAAGAAAACAGAGGAATATAATATTGTCTAAAAAGGGAGTATTTGTCTAATAAATCTTGTAAATAGGCTACTTGAAACCACTCTGTTAAACGCAGTGATTATTATGAATCAGACATGCAACACCAGAAGTATATCATTAAAGCCTGGTTTCCACTTACATGCATAATTAGAATGTATATGCCAATTAATGCAGAACAAAGGTGCCAATTATAAACATGTTGATGCCTGAGTGTGCTTTTTAAGTGAGCTTTTATTGTATATAATAGTTGTTTTTTTTCCAATTAGTTGAAGAGCATATAGACAGTGCAGCAGATGAAGGAAGTACCTGCAGTTGTGATATAAACAGCCCCCCTGAAAATGCCAGCTGCCACTGCAAGAAAGAAAGAAAGAACTGCAAGAAAGAACTGCAGGTTAATCTTAAGGCAATTTTCCTGGGCAAAGATTACTGTGTGTAATTTTTCTTTCAGTATGATCATGACATGTTGAACCATCAGGTCATGATTATGCTTCAATGCGAGTTAAATACTTTAAATAAATTTTCAAAATAGGCCTTTTTTCAACACCGACACAATTGTTTGAGTATATCCAAGTTTGAAACCCTTTTCTTTTTTTTATAGGAAATGGCAAAAAAAGTTGACCGCCTAACAACAGCAGTCCACCATTTTATGAAAATGCTTGGAAACAACCAAGTTGTTAAGCGACTGTACAAGGCAAGTAAAGTACCTTTTCCTAAATTTTAAAATTATGTAAATCACAAAATTTAGCTGCTGGATTATTGTAACTATATTCTGTAATTCTCAGGTTATAAGTCTCTACACTTACAGGGCCAAAAATGTACCTTACAAATAATAATTTAAAGCTCCCCCTTCCCCTTGTTCCCTTAATATAAACACTTTCACTGCACACTGTAAGACTTTAAATAATATATAAATACCAGTGTTATACGAACTGTCCAATGACTTACTGAAGTATAAATAGGTACAACACCATCATTATGATGTATTAAACAACTGATCATACAGAGCACTGCAGAGTTGGTTAAGTGCCGATGCTTTTATTATTAGCTCATTCCAAACATTTTTATATATACCTGCAATTACAAGCCCCCAATGCCCACCTATAAGGATGTGACAGCCCTCTTTTAGTAAGCTCTGGCCCAAACCCCTCACAAAGTTGTATAAACTCAGAGCTAATTGCAACCAGGATTTTATAGTTATATATTGCAACTAACATTTATATAATTATAACCTATTTGTTATTTAGGAGAACAAAAGCAACAGTGAGAGGTCTCTGCCACTAACAGAATTAGAACCAGCTGTGAACTCTCCAACCCCTGAAGCAATTTGGCATGCACAAACACCACCTGCTACCAATGCAGTTGATATTTCTTCATCTTCCACTCATAAGATTTGCAGTGGACCATTAAGCACATCCCAAAAGAGTAACACAAGTGGTACAGCAACCAAAAAAGGTATTTTAATGCAGCTGTTAAAGACATTGTATTTACAATGTCTTTATATCCTTAGGATAAAAATTATTCATATATCTAAGTACAAGGCTGAGCCAGCTATGAATTTGATGAAAAAAAATTTTTTATCATGTCCAACTGTTTCCGTGGCTTCCATCTTGAAAACCTTTTGTAGTACTGTGGTTGTATTCCGGCCATGTTGAGCATTAGTTGGCTGTCCAATTTATCTGTTGCCTGCAACTGGGGCCTAATTTTACTAAGTGACTTGTAGCCCACCTTTATTGGTCTGAAGGATTAATGTAACTTAATAAATTTGAACATTAATTATGACCATGCAGAGTTTTTGCAGCAGTCTGTTTGGCTGAAAAACAACAACAGCTTTTTCAGTTACCAGAGTGATCAAAGACCTGCTAACCAGAGCACCAGTGATGGCCTACCACAGACAAGGTGCCAAAACACGGCTCACAACCGATGCCTCTCCTGTTGGAGTTGGAGCGATCCTGGGGCAAGAACAAGAAGATGGGACTTGCAGGCCAATATATTACGCCAGCCGAAAGCTTAGCAAAGTTGAAGCGAGGTACTCTCAGTTTGAAAAAGAAGCAGACTGCAGCTGACTAATAACATATTGCCAACCTTTTTTATTCTAATAACTTTAGTTTGCTCTTTTTTCTTATTAAGGTTCAGCTGCACAGATGATTTGCAGCAACCTGCAAGGAAATTTGTTTGTTGGTGACCCCATTTATGGGATCACCTCAGACAAAGAAACCTTGTTGGGAATTGCAAACTGCAGCAACAGGAACAAGATGGCCCTGACACTGCTGGAAAAGCTATTTTCATTTGATGTTCTTAAAACTTCCACAGTGTCGGGGTCCAAACAGTCCAAGACGGAAAAAGCCTTGGACAACAACAAAGTTTTAGCCATAAAAAGTGAGTTGATTTTACTGATTTGTAGTATCCTTTACATGGAAATTAATATATATTATAATTAATTAGTGTTATATATAGATCGAGAAAGATGGCCTAGCCTTATATCTTAAAAAGTTGTCCAGTACCATTTGGCACATTTGGGCTTCAAAGGCTCTTAAGTCATTGTTGGGTTAGGTACAACCACTAAATTATACATCTTGCAGGTTACCTATCCTTTGTCAAATTATTTTTTGTTAATCAATTTATGAATATTCCAGGTTTCATATTTAAACATCTCCCACTACAAGAAGGGGAAACAATGGAGCAAGCGTGGGCAGCTGTGATAGTATCCATCAATAACAAGTGCCGAGGATATCGTCACGGCAAATATAAGCCTAAAGAAAATGAATCTACACATTAAACAATAATGAAATGAATATATTTAACAAATTTGTAATGCAAAATGATCGATACATATAATATATTAATGATTGAGAATCATTCACCAAAATAATATGATTATTGTGGAATTTGTAGCTTCGTCTTCCAGTTTATATAATTATGGTATTTTGTTTATGACTTGATCTAGATTTTTGATTTAGGTTTGGATGGTGACCCCCCCCCCCCCCCCAATTTAACATTTGTATTAAACTGTTCCACTCTGTTTAGAACAAATTTAATGTTTGTCACTGTATTTTTGCCAGGTTTGCCTTATGTTATTCAGTTAATATATGGTGTTTATTACAGATTGCAAATAGAAACTGTTATGCCAATTTACGAAGGAAATTACATGTATAGTTTTAGCAACATTTTTATGGACAATTCTGCAAAATGTATCAGAATAATTATATTATAATCGAGGTAATTTCACCAGTATATATATATTATGAGCATAATCAAAATTAAAAGTTTCCCCCATTTATGTTAGTACTTATCATTTTACTATAGGTGCATGATACATATTGTAGCATTTTAGGCTGTAGGCTAAATCAATCAACTTTACTGATTGTGTGGTCTAAAGAAGTGTGATTTAACGTTAATTGATAGAATGGGATGCAATTATGTCTAGTATCACACTTTTGTAAGTGTGATCATACATTAGATCACACTTAATAAAGTGTGATCACACTTGCAATCACACGTGTGAATCACACTTTTTCACACTTCTTTTTCACACTTTATCACACCACTTTTCACAAGTGTGAAAAGTGTGATTTAAAGTGTGATTCACACATTTTATAAAAAATCACACGTGTGATCACACTTTGAATCACACGTGTGATCACACATGTGATCACACATTTATTTTTGCATGGGAAGGTCTGAAAGCATCAAGCATTTCAGTGACATTTTCCCTAATTCTGTCAACAGTAAAATGTTTCAGCAGACTAAGCCATTTTGAGACTAGCCTGCTAACAGGCTCCCCAAATTAAAAAAAAAAAAGGGAAATAATTGGGAAGCCTGTTTGCATGCTATTTTGAGATATGTAGTATAATTTTTCTCCACATACAAACATAAGTTAACATATTTACTTTGACTTTTTGGGACAACAAGCTTTTACAACAACAATCTTTATTGACTCTATACAATATTTATACATTTTAAAGTGATTATTAATTATATATTAATAAAAAGTGAATGAAAATTGAACTGGTACATTAAGTTCAGAGTCTAGAGGCTACATATTCCAAGACAATGTTATTAATGTTATTAATGTGTGGTTCCATGGAGATGGCTATTGAAACCCATGTTGGCTATTGACACAGTTGGGGGGGGGGGGTCTGAGACCCCCCTCTCCACCCTAGAATTTCCAATGACCATCCTTGGGGTGGGTTTGAATATTTTCTGGAACCGAATAATACATACTTTTAAGAAACACAACTACTGTCCAGCCAATATTATGTCTAACAGTGTGAGCTACAAGTATATATGGGCTTTCTTTTACCATCAATAACAACAATGCATTGCAACTTCAGAGTCACAGTTTAAAATATTTATAAGGTCTGTCAATGAATTTGACAGCATTAAAGTGCACCTAACCCCCAAATATATTTGCAGCTCCAATAAATGTTTATGCTATGTGAAGAAAACTGGCGCAAAAATTTTTTGATTTGAATGATTCCTCTATTTTTTATGAGCGGTTAAAGTCGAGAATTATTTGGCTCAAGTCCGCGTTTATGGGACCTGGGGCGAGTAGAGCTGTGACGTGGAAAGGAGAACGGCATGCGACTTCTTGCCATGATTCTCAGTCTCGTGTACTCATTTGGTAGTCGCTTGGCATTCTGTATTTCCCTTGGATCCTGTCAAAACTAATCTGTTAACAGTAGTGAATGAAAGACAAAGATGTCACAGAAGGAAGATATTGTCGAAGAAAGCCAAAACTCCTCTGAGAGTTCGTCAGAGGAGAGCGTGTTTGAAGATGAAACGATGTGTTCAACTCATCATTCATACTCGAGTGATGAAGACATCGTTCCATACACCGATGATCCACTAGCTGATCCCGCATGGACAGCAGAATACGAAAAGGAAATGAAAGAGGACGAAGAGCTTGAAAAAGCACTAAAAGACAGGTTGATGGGCCGCGTAGGAGTCGATACATGGTAGGCTGTACATCTCACTCGTCTTACCATTCTTTTGGATCGCTTTGACACAGGCTTATCGTTTGGTGCATTTGGCACGAGTGTTTTCGCATGAACACTCGGGAAAACATTCACTCCAAGGTCATCCGTCTTCAGCCATCTCTTTGAACTGTGGTGACTTTTCTCATCGCCCAAATCTGCTGAACGAACGAAATCTTCCCTTTTGAAATGCTCAGAGCACAGCACTGAAGACTGAGATGGTTCCCATTTCGCTCGCTTCAGCCGAACAAAATCCACCCATTTCCTTCTCCTTTTCTTGGCTTCGGGCCGATCGTCGCCGTAAAATGGCAGTTTATGAAGGGAAATACCTTCTTCTAAATTTCTTTCGTTGCTGCAGCCAGCAGCGACACATCTCTTTGGCATTTTGATGTCAAAAACACTCGGGTTGACTGTTGTTAACTGCAACCAAACCACGCTGTCGTTCTCCTTTCTACGTCATAGCAAATACTAGCCCCAATCCCCCAATCACTCGAACTTGAACCAAGATGGCGGCAATTTTGGCGCGATTTTTCAAACTTTGGAAATTTCTAAAAAATCGTAGATTTGAGCAAATTCAAAAATTTTTTCACTACTGTAAAACAGAAATTGCGACAAAAAATTCAGTGATAACAACAAAATTGGGGTTAGGTGCACTTTAAAAACAGTGTATGACAGCTCTAACAAATGCTTTTTGAGCAGAACCAAGTGTAATTAAATTTGAAAAATGATTGGGACAACAAAAATATGGGAGATCTCTTGATTCCAAAAAAATATCGAGGGTGCAAGTTGCAACCCGCCAAAATAGCCAACAACTCTGTGAATTAATTTCAAGTTTTGGATAAAGCAAATGGTGAAAGCTGCATACTTGAGCTACTCCAGAAAACATTAATTTTTGCATTACATTTTTAGTACTGGGAGTGGGTATCTAAAGCAACAGTGACAAGTTTTTTCTCTCCAGCAACCACTGTTTCTGCCGCAGCATATCTGCAATAAATTCTATTTACTGGAAGGAAAATTGAAGGCCCGTGACTCACAATGTCATTAAGCTTCCAGGTTTTAGTAGGGTTACCAAACTGATCGGGGTTTTGGTCAGGCTTGTACCACAAAACACGAGCAAACACATGCTGTAAAACCTCCCCATCAAACTTAATGGCGTGGGAGAAATAATACAGCACACAACCAGCATAAAAAATAAGTTCGAGATTTAAGTCTCCTTGACCTGTTGCCCATGATGCATAAACCCTGGAAGAACGTAAAGAGCGGCACTCAATCTTGGAGCCAAACCGCTGATTGTTAACCACCACCGTAGAGTATGCCTTGAAGGTTTCTGCCATTGCACTCCTCTCAATTGACTGGTGTGGATAAAGACTCTGGTACACAGTGAGTAGATAATCCTGGTCACAACTTTCCAAACTTCGTAATTTATAGCTTGCTGGCAAAACTACACTAGAGTTAAGTGACCAGTCCAAGCTGTACACAGGGATGGCAGTAGACATTCCACTTAAACTTGACACGGAGGAATAGATGGCTTCTTCGTCTCGCAAAAAAGGTTTGCGTACAACATCTTCAAACTCATCTTTATAGTTCAGAGGAAGTTGAACACAATCAAGAAAGCGTGACATTAATAATTTCCTCATCAACTGCAACTCTACAGCTCTCTTGCTGGTAAAGACACTGCCCATAATTCCATTGTATCTTTCAAAGCTGAAACACCAGAAACTGCGAACAGGGCCATGGTCAAGAATGATGTCTTTTAGGTGACAGTGCAGATGCATGTTTGGTGTTATCGCCTTTTTCCCATACAATTGTTGAAAATCTTTACAGAATTTCAGCAACAGCAAGTCAGCTCTCTGAAGATCAATACTTGTGATGGTAGTTTTACACAAGTATTTGCAGGCCAACACAAAGGTTTGCCAACACTGAACGTGTTTATCAGCTATTACGCCCTTTAGTGCAAACAAGGAATAGATCAAGGTCCAGTTCTTCCACTGCTCTGTGGTGTATGAGCCATAGTTTGAGGAAATTTTTTTGGGCAAGCGGCCAATGTCAGTTGGAACATCCATTTCCTGGATTCTGCTCTCCAGAACATTCATCTCCTTCTTTCCAATTATTCCCTGTTTGTTCCATAGTTTAAAGACATACTTTGCAGTTCGAAGGAAAAGATTATGCATCGGGTCAATAGTACAAAATCTAATTACATCAAAATATTCTAAATCTAAAAGGCAACACCAGTAATTGATGCCATATTCCTTGCTCAATGCATTTCTTTGGGTGACTGTTTTGGATTTTTCAAGCTTTTGGCATTCACTCTGTGGTCTTTATTGTGACGTGGCTGCCAGGTTTCTCTGTCAAAACCAGAATAATCCTTTTTCTGGCCAAATTCACCCGGGAAGACCTTTAAACACCGAGAACACCCGCGGTGCGCACTATGACCTTTGAAGCCACACAATTTGCGAGCTGCAGAGATATCAGCTGATATGCATAACAATGCTGCACGGAAGGTTAAAGCAATAGAACTCAGGCTGGACTTTAGGCGTACACCTTTCCATAAAGCTTTCATCTCATCGACACCTGGTTGCAGAAATTCATTTAAGCTCTTCGGCTCCCTATCCATGGAAGGGACAATTCCAACAACAATTACATTTTCCCATTTTCCCATGAAACGCAGGTGTCTTGGCAAGTTTAAGATTACCAGATAGAGCACTCCTACGGAATAGTCTTTACGGTGCTTGATCGGCTGAAAGAAGTCAAAGTTCAACATAAAGGCATAATTTCTTGCAGCACTCAAAAATTTCTGTCCTTTGTAACTTTGGAAGTCTTTCCATATCTGGCCACTGTAAACATCTGACAGTGTCCCCTCAGTTTGTGGCTGATTCCTCCACTCCTCACAGCTATCTGCAATTCCATCTTTTTGAAGCAACCGCTCCAGTTCATCTATAATGCTATTGTAGCAATAGTAATTAATCGGGTAGTACTGTTCCTTGCCGTCACTTAGTTTTACCCTCTTTACTAACTGGGCATTGCAGGTTTTTTGTGGCCCCTTGACATGAATGTGTTGGAACATCTCTTTGCAACAGTTCTGTTATTTTCAATCTTCAGACATGAATCATAGCTGTACAGCTTAGTACATTTGGGACAGACAACATACTTTGTGAACAAATCCCGGTCGAAGTTAATGAATTGGCGAAGGAGGTACAAAGATGATGGCAAAAAAGTGATCAATTCTGCCAAAAAGTCATTTGATATTGACATTCCCAGGACTCTGAAGAATTTCAGCAAAAACTGAAGCAACGACACCAGGCCATTGTCACTGATTTTGCAGGATGCCTGCCAGACTAAAAGGAAGTAGACCAACCAGAATACTAATGAATTTACTCGTTGAATTCTGCTTTTTCTCTTCTCGGGTTCAGGCAAAGGTGTTGCGGCTGGAATATCTTTGGTAAACTCCTCCCTAGGAAGATCATCCCAGTGCTCTGCATCACTATCACTTTCATCACTGGCATCTGTTCCATCTTCATCGCTTGTATCAGCAACTGAACTTAAATCACTGTCAGAAATTTCAAATGGGCTGTCTTCTTCTGTGACCTGGAAATAAAATACATACATGTTTATTCATATTTATATATACAAACATAGTATATACATGAAAATGTTGCCAAAATGACTACACAAGGTACAGCTTTCTTTCAACTGCAGACTATGAAGAGTTTGTTTAGAAATTCTAAAAGTATTAACTGGAAGCAATAATTCTTACTGTTGATGCATAGGTTACATAGGTTGGCATCACTGGAAAGATCATATCATGTTACACAAGTCAAGGATAGTAAATGTAAAACAGTAAATGTAAAACAGTAAATGTGGCCTTTATCAATTTAGGGTGATGATATCACAAATGAGTCAAATGCCTAGCCTCTTTACAGGCGGTTAGGGAGCTTCAGGTGTTGATGGGTTAAAAAAATATTATTTTTCAATTTCATAGAAAAATGCAATATATTATGTGATAACTATTTCCATTTTTTAAATGAACACACTGGATTGTTATTAATAGTGTACACATAATTGGAATTTCCATATTCCTTAGCATACATATACACATACTGGGGTATTAAACAAAGGCTCTTAACCAAATTTAGAATATCTCTTCAGTATTTTTTCAGTATCATGCAAGCATGATACAGCCATTTGAAATAATGTACCGGTCAATTTCAAAACTGCCCATCCCCCCCCCCCGGGGCAAACCCCGGGGCATTTGACTTTTTTGAAAAATTTTGGTCAAATTCCCCGCTATGTTGCCAGTTTAGACGGTCAAATGCCCCACCCGTTAGAGCTTCAAAGAGGGTCAAATCCCCCACCCCCCAGGCATGTTTAAAACAGAATCGCTTTCAAGTTCTGCCAAATGCTCATCCACGAATTTCTTGTTCAGCTTGTCTTTGCTCCACACATGCAGTTTTTACTATGAATAAAATAATGGTATGAGGCTGAAATTAGTTCTTACGGGGTATTGAACTATTATCCTCTTCTGTGTAAACAAAGTTACAGACACCATTTAGTAGGAGAAAGACCGACATACCATCTCACTTTCCAGAATGTCATCTGAAGGTAGTATGATCTCTTGCTGAGATGCAGGCTGAGTCCCATCATCACCTCCACTGACAACATCATCATCTGTCAATCAATAAAGATCACAAAATCAGTAATAGCGATGTTATATTCTAATGATATCAGGGGGATTTGACTTGTGCTTCATGGAGGAAGAGAGGGAAGGGGGGGGGGGCGTGGTTGTAAACTCGATATAAATGTATCCTCGGGAGGTGCAGCCCAAGCCTTCAAACCCTGACCATGTTTAAAACAAAAATTATCCAATTTTAGATAACTGTTTAAGACATTTGACCTCAAACCATACCCTATTCCATACATTTAACCCAAAACAATACCCCGTTTTAGTTTGTGCATTGTTGAAACTATTGCCTGATAGTTTGCCGATGACTAACACAAACTATTGAAGTCAGAGAACTGTTAACCTACTTTGTTCAACGGACTTTGTAGTACTTCTGGTGCTGTCATCTGATGAATCGGTGTCACTCGAACTGGATTGACTGGAGTCACTCTCGCTCTCACTGTCCAAAGTCGTTTGCTCGTATTTTCTCTTGAGAACAAATGATTGATGCCTCCGATAGGTCGACCTTGTAACGTTTTCCTCGCAGTGTGCACAGTAAATTAAATCTTCCTGGTCATCGTTTTCCATCGCAGGTAACTATACATGTATATATCGACAGTCCGGTCAAGACCTGTACAAGACGTTCTGTAGCGGCCACGAAGCACCGCTGACCGAGATCCTTGAGAAATCTTATCACGTGATCTAACCTCTCCCCTCCCCAGCTAGGTTTATTCGCAATGCGGCATCTATCATAAACCTACACTTATTGAAATGTTATTTTCGTAAAATAGGTCTAGTTTAGTCGTTTTATACCCAACGAGAGCCTTAATTAATGTTCTCTAACATAGGCAGTGAGCTTTCGTAATTATTTGTATTACATTGCGCCACTCCTGCCTACCCTGGTTTGTAAAAAATGAACTTGAGCGGAAAAGAGCGGGAATATAAATTCCGTTTTGGCTCGCGCGCAAAAAAGAGAACAATAGAACAGTCAGCGTTCGCCAAAGCAAGCATGGCAGAAATAACCGACGAGCAAGTAGTTCTTTTGGAAAAAAGTGTTCAAGCAAACAGGGATGCGTTGGAGGAAAACCGAAAGTTAAGGGAAGAAATAAAAGCGAGAGAAGATGAGCACCAAAAGGTTTTAAGTGATGTTTTGAAAGAGCTTCGAGAGCTTAAAGACTCCAGACAGCGCACTCCTGAACGACGTAGCCGAGCGAAATCAAAGAAGATTCAAGTTCCACCTGGTTTTACGTATCTGTACGTATAATGAATAAACACAATGCACTGTAGTCATGGTTGTTAGCATGTAACTTTCATGCTTCAGTGCAGCTCATCAATCGAATGGATGATCAGGCATGCATGGACGATTGTGTATATCATATTGTTGTCGCATAAAGTCTTATGCCATGCCATAAGCGTAATAAATACGTTCCATGCCGGTTCAGCTCAAACCTGCTTCAAACGTGAAGCTTTGGTGCAAAGCCTGTGTTTCCAGTCTCCGTCACTTTCGATTCGGTAAAAAATAAATTGAACGATCGCCATGCGGCACACGAGTTCAAACTCTGATTTCTGCGTGGATAATTTATGATTTATCTGCTTCCGCTTATAAAATCCTACACAGGTTTCAAAATCCTATTCCTCCCATAACCTAACCTTTCCAAGGTGGACCAATTTTTAAAACAAAAGCGGTAGGGAAGAATTGGTTTTTTGGCGCCATCTTGATCATGACGGTTGGTGAATCAAGTATCGAGGTATTAAATTTGCATCAGTTTCAGTTAAAAGTGTTTATAGAAGTTGTACGTTTTTGCCTCAACCAATGTTTTAGCCTTCATCTATTTTTTGTCTTGAAATGACAGCAGTTTTAAGTAGTGTCCACTGTCCACTAAAAAAAATTGGTCAAGTAAATATATTTGTCATAGGTAAGTATCTCCACTGGTGTGACGGTGCTGGTCAGTGGCTGCTCTAGAGTGTATTTATTCACTTCCAGGGTTACCATGAAATTATACTGTAAAAACCAGCGAATAAGAACTACCTTCTTTCCAGGTTAATTTAAACTGGTTCTGACATAAAGGATATATAACAGAATTTTAGGCTAATTAGGTTCTTAACAGGTTCTTATTTTCTGAAGAGAAAAGTTCATATTTGTTTCTAATAGACCTTTTAGTGGTATTTCAGCCTTTTGCTCAGGTAAAGTTTGCATACTAATGTTGCAACTATATTGGAACTATATTGCAAAGCTAATCACATGAATTGTGAAGTCCCCATTCAGAACATGTAAACATTTTCAATTGATTTCAGAAAATAAGAACCAGTTTCAAAATTTTAGGCTCAAGTGGTTCTTATGGTATAGTGGTTCTTACTCGTGGGTTTTACTGTACCTCCTCTCTGCTGCTTGCATTTGCCCCCCACCCACTAACTTTTAAGGCACAAACGTCCAAACCCATAATTAGCAATGAGTTTAAAGTGTTATAATATATATTGTCCAAAATTCTCATTATTGCCTTTATAGCGGACATTGCGAAAGATCTACAAAACGCTCTTAGAGAAAGATGACTTTCAAGGCTTCCTTCTCAAAGAGAGGTAAAAGTATTAAATTATTATCAAAACTATTTAATTTATTATGTCTCTAAGTACAGTTGAACCCCGCTATTTCGAAGACCCAAGGGAAATGGAAAAAAAGTTCGAAATAGCGGGGTTTCGAAATAACCGGGTAAGCGTAAAATTCGTAACAATGAATCATTTTTTTTAATAAAATACAATACGGCATGAAGAAAGACACTGGATTAAATGAAAATAAATTCAGAACAGTACTTTACAATGTCGAATGATCATAATAGAGGCAGAAGAGTTCATACATGAGTATTTCAGGAGGAAGAACAGTTCACTAACAGTGCGTTTTGTTTTGTAATTGAATAACCCTGCTGGAATTTTCCTAGCGGGACACTCCATGTGAGTACTCTGTTTTTGACAAGTTCGAAATAATGGGGTTAATTTAAGGTGTCGGGAAAGAACGATGACTTCGAAATAGTGGGGAATTCGAAATAACCAAGTTAGGTGATACAGGGTTCGCACAGTCTTGAAAAGTCCTTGAATTTTGGAGTAAATCCTTGAAAAGTCCTTGAACGCCAAAAATCCTTGAAAAGTCCTTGAATTCCACTATAAGGCCTTGAAAAGTCCTGGATTTTTTCCCAGCAAAGTATCTGTTATTTCAAACTGCAATTCTGGTCTAAAGTCAAACCCATTTATTTCACATTTTCATACAGTGTGGCGTGAAGAGAAAAGTATACAATCTGCAATATTACCAGTAACTCATGCCATACAGTAGTACATGTACAGCTTTATACATGCAAGTTACTAATATCACTTTATCCCTTAAAGTGTTGACTCGGCCAACAACAAGGCCATCGAAACAAGAATAAGAGATGAAATTTACCACTATGTTGGGGGCGAAGACAAATGCTCATGGTCAACGGAGCAAATTGAAGGTGATTTACAATCAAGTATTTATATAACAAGCACTTTCACTGGCTTAGATTGTTTACTTGAAAAGGATTAAGCCATGTTTTGAAACCTTAGGAGGGCTGCTAGTTTAACATGGAGATTGTCCCAGAACTGGCTTCTTTGCAATTCACAAATATTTGGCAAGAAGACCTCAAAGTGAATGAATTCAGACAGACTTTGCAAGAAACAAATTGGTTTTTAAATAAACGCCTCCCTCGAATAAACGCCGCACTTTAATCACGAAAAATTTAATAAACGCCGCAGCGTTTAATCAAATAAATACGGTAATACTTATAATTAACTACTGCTCTTCCCACCAGACTACTTACATGCAACACCCAATGTTTTTGGTACATTTAGCTGAATCACATGATCTTTTCTTTTGAGCTTTAGCTTGTAAATGCTAGCAAACCTTATGTTGCAAAACACATTCAGTGACTGATGCATGTCCAGGACAGGTGATAAAAATAGTATCACATGTTGCATTCATTCAACAGGGAAGTTAAGTATCTAAAGTGTATTGAAGAAAAAAACTTCTCTTGAAAATAGGGGCATTTAGACGGTACTTCTTATCGACTTATGAGACAGAAAAGAAGAAGGAAACTGGAACATATCATGAGCATAAAAAGAATTGCAGAAGTCAAGGGAGAAAAAAGGAGGTAAGGTTTTTGGGGAGAACAAAGTTTATATTTCATGTATAAGAATGGCATAATAATTCCGGTAATGTTTCTTGACCCACCATGCATGGTTACCTTCAACTCGGGGGGTACTGAGATGTGATATGTTGTAGTCGTGAATGCATCAATGTGTGGTTCCATAAAGTATCCATACCCACCCCAAGAATAATTATTGGAAATTCCAAAGGGGAGGGGTCAATAGCCAAAATTTTAAAAGAAAGAAATAGTATGAAGCTAAACTGGAAATTCAAGAGGGGTGGTATGGATATTTTTCGGAACCACACATTCCTTTTTTCAGTTTTATTGCTGCATGCATGTGTAATCCTTAAACAAATAGATGATTTAGATCATTCATACACTTACATATGCCAACAAAATTCAAATTCTGAATATAAATACCATCTGTATGGGAAACAAATGTCCTTTGCTAAATACATTGTTTCGTGACTAATACAATGTTAGCAATTACAATAGTTTTGAATTAGCTGCTATTGTGTTCAACAGAAGCTTCTCAGAAGAACTCTAGCGCTGGACAAGGCCACAAAGTGGAGCACAAGAGCCAAAGCACAGATGGCTGAAGTTCTGTGCGAAGACTATATGTCCTCGGAAGAATCCGGATACGAGGAGGATACCGAGGAGTTGCGCTACTATACAGTGAAAGAATTAGCCTGGGAAAGTGAAAAGCTTTCAAAGAGAAAAAAGAAGCTAGACCAAATACACTCCAAGAACCAGTCACAACGCTCTCTGAAAAGGTCAATCAAAAGGGTGAGAGATGAGACATTGTCTTCTCGCCTAAAGCCTAAAAACTGCCCAAAATGGGCTTGTAATGACAACTACAGTGCCATGTAATTTTATACATGTCAGCACACTTATGATTTGTCTATGACAAACTCTGGATATCAAACTTTAACATAGATGGAATAATAATTAATATAATAGTATAACAGAATTCTTTTCAATGGGGCAGAAAATTTTTAATGATATATACGCTTAAATGAAGTCCCCTTTCTGTTTTAGTTGACTGTAACAGAATTATATCAGAAAATGAAATGTTCGTTCAGAGAATTTGTCTTAAGTTTATTTAATTTGATTGTTAATGTATTTACAGTCAAAGCTCCTGTAAGTGACCACCATGACCTAGCTATACCTCTCTGGTAAGCAACCACACCTTGAAAGAATAATGGCTGGTGAGCCGTTTACCGGTGGAGTTTTAAACACAAGCTTTTTTACCTTTGCAGCTACATGTATATCATGGTAAATGTGATCAAGAAGGGAGTACGATTAGTAAAGAGTACACTAAACAATACAAATGGGAATCTTTGAATGGCCACTAGTTATGACAGCTTCAACACAAAGGAAAGGTTGCAGTTGCTTACAGGAGAGATTGCTTATGAGATCTTTCGATTAAAGAGTTTCACTCAAATGGAGTATTGCATTGCTAAATCTCCAGCAGTTATTCAGTTTGATGAGTGTCTTCAAGGGTTTTGTTTATTAAAGATACCATATTCATGGCAGCAAAATTATAGTTGAATGTATTTAGTATATGAGTGCAGAAAAATTAAAAAAAAAAGATTTTCAAATCAAAGTTAATTGTTAAATTAATATCCTCATTTTAATGAGAGAAAAAGAGATTGATTGCCGCAGCCATACAGATAAGCCCCTGGCTGGGGTATGACTTGAAATGACTTAATCAGTTTATAATTTTCAAAAGTAACAGTCAAAAATTGGATTTACATATTGAACTATTTAATGCATAGTAATTTTTCTTATTTATATTTATTAGAATATATTAATTTTATATAGATTTTTAATACACAGATATATGATTCATTTCATATATATATTTGTTATTGATTTATAATGGAAAACAGATGAAAATTATAATAAAACTCAAGCTATTTCTTACAATTTGAGTGGTCTACTTTTGTTTTCATGTCTCTATCAGTTTTAAGACCTTTGATGGAGGGTGATGTGGATCAAAGGTGTTTCAAATACATATCTAGCGAGTGTTGGTAACAATCAAGCATGGCAGAAGAAATTGAATGTGTGCATAGGTTTATTAATTCAAAATCAGAATTGATGTTTTCACAACAACATTTTTTAAATATTTTCATTGAAAAAGTATAATATTTTTGTCCCTTTAAGTTTGACTTAAATGTTTTTCAAGTCAAATTTAATTTCCCAACTTTCTTCAAGTAAAGCCTCTTAAAGTGAAATTTCAGTAGCTTTAAGGTTAACTTAAAGGTACAGTAAAACATTGTTTACAGTGTTTTTAAGGACCTTCTTAATGACCTCTTAAATTGTTCATTCCTCGCTTTAAGAGCCTCCCTTAAAGTTTAATTAAAGCATTGTTTACACAAATTAAAGTGTCACTTAAAGTAACAGAAAAACGTCCATTACTTTGTCATTAAGACACCTTTAATTGTATGTAAAGTTGCGATTTCGCCCTGTGAGATTAAGTGACTGTTTTGTCAATCAGCTGTTTGCTTAAATACTTAGTTAAATTTATTCAAGGATCGAAATTGTTAACATGTCATTGGCACGTTAGTTTACCCTCAAATTAAAGACCAATTACATCGCAAGTTTCAGTGTCTTTGTTATTCTAATGTCGCTTGGGCCTAAACAAAGGATTCTGTGTATAATACGCATCTCGTATTTAAGTGTTCATTTTGGGAAAAATAAGTGCGCATTATACACAGGTAAATACAGTAGCCATGGCGCTGCCGAGCTGCAATCACAAACCGATGGAATTGGATCGTCTTCTGGTACCAACCCAGGGAAGCTTTAAAGCCTGGATCGCTGCACAATTCCTTTGCCGAAGAATTAATCCACTAACTGCAATTCCTGTAAAAGACAAAACGAGAAGCGATATTTTTAGATCATTGTTTTGAGGACATCGGAAACTGACCAATCACAAGAGGTCGTTCCCACAGCTTTGGTAAACATGGCAACTCGATCGATCTGACAGAAATCAGCTGGTTTTGATTTAAAGCAAAGAACTTACCCTGACTTCTTTGCTCTGAAAACCACTCCAGAAGTGTTTGATCCAACTCAGGATACTTCGGCGTACAACAGCTTTTCATCTTTCGTTTTGCTGACATTTTCAGGTCGCCATTGAAGAGGTTCGCTTGATCTTTTCGCCAGAGATGAACCATGGACTCAGTGACCCCGTATTCTCTGGTGATCTCGGAGTTGTTCTCAACGGCTTCTGCCTCAGCAACAATTTTTAATTTGAAGGCCAAGTTGTACGAAGAACAACGAGCTTTTGGCATGATGATCGATTACGGATAACTTTGAAAGAGCATGTGATTGTTTGAGACAGGATTCTGAACTCAGGTGATGTTATATCATGCACGCGGTTTCATTTATACACTTCTGAACTGTCAACTCAGATCACATTAAATTTATCTTACCTGTGATTTGTAGTTATTTTCAATTAAGCGACCAATAACATTAAATGTGTTATAATGAACATATGAATAAATGAATATCCATTTTACAGTTGCGTGTTTCCCGAGAGGGAAGCTTCTTTTGTTTTACGGTTTGCCGGTATGTTTATTCACTTAACAGCGCACGTGGGAGAGAAATATTCGATCTCCGCTTATAGCTGGATGTTTTGGGTTTACTTTTCATAATTTTCTAACACGTTCTGATAGCCAAAAGTTTAGGGTCTCGGCTTATAGGCAAATAAATATGGTATGTTCCTGTTCTGGCTTAGGCAACAAAACCCACAGCTGGTAAAGTACTCCAAATCAAAAATTGCAGTACATCCCCAAAAGGTGTTATACCAGGGAATTTTGTTTCTTTGGTCTTCCAAAACAACAGGATGAAACTGGGTGTAAATACTGTCAGTCACCCCTAACGACAGTAATTTCTGCATGTGTTACAGCAAGAAAGATAACAATAAGAATGAGACGCATACTGGAATGATGGTTGTAAGAAATGTGTTGTCAATTTTAGATCTCATTTTGTGCTGCTGCTTGCTAAATGCAACTTTTCTTTAAAGGGAATAACATGTTATAATGTAACTTTCAGGTTAAGAGATACAGTTACACAGGAACTTTTGGTAATCCCCAATTTGGGAAAAAAGTGGGTTGTTTTAGGGTTTCCTTTTGATTTTTCATGTGAATTTCCCAAATTGGGAAAATAATTCCAAACCCCAATGTATGGGACAGTAATGCACCTATCAATGTTAAGCCCGAGGGGGGGGCGACCCCGGGCATATGTGGGGCATTTGACTTTTCAGAAGATTTTTTGGTCAAAGTCCCCACCGTGGGGCCCCAAAACTGGGTCAAATAAGATCAAATATCCCCACCTTAGGGAAGTAATATCCCTAAAGTTCATAGTAGTTGTTGTGCATATTTTACAAATAATTGATATAAATTGCCAAGGTTTTTTTTATATTTTAAACTCCTTTGATGCTTTGTGTAATCTGAGGAAAATAATCAACAAATCTAGCATTTCACATGAAAAAATCAAATATAATTGTCTCAATCTTACAGGAACAACGCGAGCTGTATACCATGTTGAGCTTTACAAATCTAGCATTTCAAGTCATACAATCAGATATTTTCTCAATCTAATACGGAAAAGAATGTGCCATGTAGAAAATACGAATCTAGCATTTCAAGTGATACAATCAGATATCATTTTCTCAATCTAATACAAAAACTGAATGGACCTTGTTGAGCTACACGAATCTAGAATGATACAGTAAGATATCATTTTCTCAATCTAATACAAAAACTGAATGGACCTTGTTGAGCTACACGAATCTAGAATGATACAATCAGATATCATTATTTTTCTCAATCTAATACAATAACTGAATGGGCCTTGTTAAGCTACGCGAATCTAGAATGATACAATCAGATGTCATATTCTCAATCTAACAGAAACGAAAAGTCTATCATGTTGAGTTATACAACTGATTAGATTATTTGCAGGAGGTACAAGTCCACTTTGAAATGCTCTCAATCTCCACACAGGCAATATGGTGCCACTGAGCGCAGGAATTACAAGCTACCCAATCAATCATTTGCTCATCATCTTCATCATTGTCGTCTTCTGCAAGTGGTGGCTCTTCACTGTTGCATGTATGGCAAACATTTGACGCGTCAGTTCTCTGTCTCAAATTGGTTTGACGTTCTCGCCGTTTGGCTGCTGCTTTCTTTGCCCCCCTCTTGCGATTGCATGCCACATCCTCCAAATGCTTCAGCCAGAGACGAACTTCTTCTGGGGGAAGAAGTCCTTCTTTTGCAATGGCTAGTACTGCAGAATTGTCATGGATCCCTTTCCATTTCTTGTGAGCCTCTAGAAGAATCCCTGATTGTTGTTTTCGCCTTTCGAAGATTGATGTCACTGTTAACGTAATCCAGAAGCTCGTTCAGTTTCATGTAATGGCCAGCACTAAACCCACTGCATTTAGTGCAAGCATCATTTCCAAACGGCCTGGTATGATCAGGTGTAGGTATGGACAGAAAAGAGATGGATGGGCCACCAGGGAACCATGGTATGTCTTCCAGCTGAGTTGTCTTGCAGACTGGGTGGATGCATTGAGGATTATAGCAGCATCTAAGGTAGAAGAGATACTGGGATGGTAGATTTGGTACCATATGGCTATTCCTCAGTGTCCAAATTTCATGAATGCTCTTATAAAGATCTGGGTGGCTCTTCCTTAACTGCTGCTTTTCATTTTTCTTTCCCTTTAAATATGTCAGCACTGCAGCCCGTTCAGTTTGCGTATCTTTGCTGTCAGGACCCTTCCAGAGGTGTATTACCGTTCCGGCACATGGGCTTTGGTTGACTTGGCTCAAGTAAACATCGATAGCAGAACTTAAATTTTTACAGAGAATGTCACTGTTGACCTTGCCATTTTCAAGGCAGGATCCATACAAAGTTGATGGAATGAAGAGATTGCATGACCCAGCGCCAAGCAACCATTCTGCAATTCGACTCTGTTTCGATAACTCGCCCCACTGTTCCTGGTTGAGATTAGTGTTGCCTTGTGTCCTTTCTGTAGGTGCCTCTTGGTCCACCAATACTGCACTTCCTTGTGTATGGGACCCTCATCTGCTCCACCATCAACTCTGGCACATTCAATTTCCTTCAATTTGCCTGTTTGATGGTTATGAAACGCAGGCTTTACTTCTGGTTTGTCTTCTACCATCAGGAGGTCTTCAAAGTGCTGGGCAGGATTCTTGCAGTGCAGCGGCTGGGCTTTAACAACGCCAGCGCATATTTCTTCTGTTGTGTCGGTCGCAGGAAAATTGTACGATGTTGTCTGCAAGACAGAGGGATATCGATTCACATAGTCTGTTCGAGTGGTCAGTGGGACTTCATTCTTCAAACACAGAGTTCCATGCTGCTTATGGGTGGTCATTGAATCTAACCTGAAGCCAGCCTGATCATCACGGCCCAGGTTCATGATGTTGTTTCCATTAGTGTACTGCAGCTTATCGAAGCCGGCATACAATGCAGAACTCCAATGAGCATCGGGATTGTATTTTAGCGTGAACCCCTTTCTAGCACGTCTCTGTATGACTTGTGCCAACCCTTTGTATCTAGCAGCAGACTTGCGACGTTTATTCCGGGCAACACACAACTGCACAACACTTCCATAACTAAAAGAAGATTTGTATTTGGCTTGCAGATGTTCCTGAATTCTTTTAAACGTAACTTTCCTCCCAACACACTTGTTGCCATCAAATGTCAACACACCGGTTCGCCTCCAAGCATCGGCACCCACACCACACTTTTGAACGTATTGTTCAATTGTTTCGCCAATGTCAGGGTGTTCCCTTTGTATTCTCCCAACTTTCTTGCTTTTCCTTCTTCTTAAATAACGCCTTTCTACAACACGCTTTTTAACTTCCCTTGTTGCTTTTCTTCGGATCGCTGCCCTCTTTTTCTTGATAATATCCAGTCCAGCTTCATCAAGAGGATCACATACACGTTGCCACTCTTTAGCGCAATCAGAATCGGAATCTGACACTATCATACCATCAGCGATTTCACTCTCCATTTCTTGGCGCCTTTTCTCCTCAAGGTATACCTGCCGGGACTGTTCTATAATGCGCTCATCATGTTCACTGAGGTCAAGGAAGGGCAATTGCCCTGCAAAGTCGAGTAGCACTTGTTCAAGAACATGTTCTGCAGCATTTGGCATCAACACCTCTAATGCACAGACGAACTCCAACCAGTTTAAGTTGCACTTGCGAAGGATGTCAAGGAGTTGGTGGGTGTTCATATAGCATTCGCCAGTATCACTGATATGCTTGTATTGTTCGTCTGTTAATTGGAACTGATGTCTACCATCAACCTGCGTGCAGGTCAGGTTCTGTGCACTTTCAACATCACCACTACTAACCTGTGAGGAAATTGCATGATCACCTTCACCACCACCTCCACAATCACCATCAACATCATTACCCCCACCATCACTGTCGCCATCATTATTGCCACACCCATGGCCATCTTCATCATCAGCACCAGCGCCGTCATCATCATCGCTTTCACTTTCATCGGAACTTTCACCTTCCATCTCCATTGGAACACCTAGTGATTTTAGCAACACTTTGTCTTTTACTTGAGCAATTTTCTCAATCGCTTCATGGATGGCTGAGACTTCATCCAATGTTTGCTCTACTTGGGATAAAGTGGTGCCAATATCACTAAACCCATACTTTTCTTTTGCCTTGGTGTTAGATAAACCAGTTGCCCTAACAACAGCATACTTGAGGCGTTTTCTCTCTGCATCAGACTCTGCAATTTGAAGAAGACTGTTCATAGTTTCTTTGGTAAGCGGCAACGATGGCTCCGCTGTTTCACATTTAATCCACTGGTTTAAGAGCGTTTGCATTATTGGATACTTCACTCGATCTTGTTTTTCCACTAAGAAGATGGAGTAGCTACCTCTGCTTCGATTTCCAATCCCTAGACTTGCTAATGGCATTTGAAGCATCCTCCTTCGAGCATGCCAAGATTTGTAAGTTGCATCTGGATATGCCATTTCAAATGCTGACCTTAACTTCAAAAAACCTTTCTGTAGCACTTCATTTGCAACCTAAAGCAAACCACAACAATTTTTACAAGGTTGTTTGTGTGTGGTACTGCACACTGAAGAACGAACATCAACATACTCCTCCAAAGAGAGCCCTTCAAATACAGAAATACAAATATCCTGTCCAACAGCCGCACATTTCGACAACTCACGTTTTTTTGTTCTCTGACTCCCCTCACATTGTTTGCTGATGTGGAGGGGTTTCCTGAAAATCCTGCTTACTAATACCAGCGGGTTCTTTGGCATCGTTTGCCAATGCTGACTTTACACTGTTCCCACATTCGAAACTTATCCTTGGCGCTCCGGCACTGGTAGGCGAATGAGTTGAGAACTTCCTCTGAAAAAGACAAGGTAAGGCAAAGTTAAAGTCAATCTTCGTTAAATGAATACGTTCTGAACTTAATAATTTTGTAGAAAAGTCTTCATTATATTATACTTGTTATGTAGTTAAGGCTAGTTAAAGCCAAGCTTAAAATCACCTTCAACTAATCTTGTTTACAGATTGATTGCAGCCGATTTGGACATATTTCTTTTCGTTCTTCAAACAATTATCCCACTCGCACTTGTGAGCGCGTGGAATAATTGTTAACTCTAGCATATAGGATTATTTACGCCATGGTCCAGGGGGGCGTACTCTTTCGTCCCGTGGATTGTAGACCTCAGAAGTACTTCTTTGGGATTGGGATTGCCTTGTGCAAAACATGATCAATGTATTTTGCACACTTATCCGGCGTGACTTTTCTTGCCCAGAACTTTTTGATGCCGTCCACTAGCTCTTGCTTGTTTCGTGGCTTGACTTTTGACTCCAAAAAGAACTTGAGTTCATGCCACAAGTTCTCGATCGGGTTGAGATCAGGGCTTTCTGCAGGCGTTTTCCACCAGTTAATACCATTCTCCTCGAAGAAGGTCTTTGCTCGGTTGGAAGTATGCTTGGGGTCATTGTCTTGCATAAGACGATCAGACAGCTTTTCTCTTACGAACGGGACCAAGGTAGTTTCTAAGATGTTGCAGAACAAGACAGCATCCATGATGCCATCAAAGATGCAATTCTTTGTGGCACCATGTCTGCTAATCCCACCCCAAACATGAACTTTAACTGGATGCTTCGGTTTTGGCTTACGCTTCATCGGCTCGTTGATCTTCCGGTAGCAGGTACGGCGATACTGCTGAAGCGAAACAGAGCATTCCTCGGAGAAGATCACATTGTCGAAAGTGTCACCACTTTCCAACACACGTTGAGCGTACTCCAGCCGTTTCACTTTGTTGGGGGCTCGGATGAGCTGGCAATATGCCGTCTTTTGAAGAGTCCAACCAAGCTTCTTTCTCATCCTTCGTATGGTGGATGAGCACACGGAAACTCCGTATCTTTCCAGCTTCTTCTGGATCTGTCCGCTCGTCATCTCGTTGTTCCTCTGCATTTGTTGGTCGATGAAAGCTTTTCCTTCCTCAGTCAGCTTCCTAGGTCTGCCAGAACGCGGTAAGTTTGCCACCGAGCCGGTAATTCGTAGCTTTTTTACAATTCGTGTAACACTAGCGAGACTGACGGACAAACCTTCGTTCTTCAGAGACCTTAATATTGAAACTGGGGTGCGACCTTGTTTGTCAAGGACCTCGATACGAGTTCTAGTATAATCTGAGACTTTTGGCATGATTTCAAGTTCACTATCGTGTGCTTGAAGGCAAATGAATGTGGACTGTGTTGTCTATTTCTGATTTGCGATTCGTTGCTATGGTAGCAATAATAACAATTTTGCGTGGGGACTAGCACTACAATGGCAAACATCGTGAGTTTTTACACAACATACATATCGTTTTCGGCCGCTTCTCTTGCGGATGTTAACTTTTCATTATGATACCTTAATGTTCTGGACAATTGGGATGAAGTTTATATATTTATATTTTCATCGTGGACTAAAAAGGTAAGTTAAAAAAAGACGCCTTGTCAATATCATTGTAAATTTATTTCTGTAAACCCGCTTTTGTCCGTGTATTAGGCCAGCACAGTAGAACGATTTGGAAGAAAGATTCATACTTACATCAAAGCAAACTTCGTTCGAAAAAGCTTGAATCTTCGCACGAAAGTTCGCGGCTCATTATCGCACTCGGTAAAAACTACGCAAAAGTTCGCGAAGATCGAAACAATACATGTCGCGAAAATGCGGCGAAATTGCGCGAATTTTCGTTTTCAAGCGAAATTTCTTCGAAAAGCGCGAATTTCGTCGAAATTCGTTTGCATTACTTTTTCACAATACTGTACAATCACCAGCATCATCAGACTCTTTCCTGGGGCTTGTACTTTCACATTCTGTAGTAGATTCTGAGGTGGAAATGATGCTAGTATCACTCTTGCTGGACGTGCTGCTCATACGTCTGAAAAGGAAAGGAAGCTTCTGATTCCCCTCTGTTTGTTTCACATTAGTTTCCTTGTGTTGTTTTTTCTGCTTTTTCTTGTGGTACCATGAAGACTTATTCTCTCGTTTTTGCAACTCTAGCAATTGATTCTGGATAGTTGCCTTTTCCTTCCTTACTTTTATCGTTTCTCCAAGTATTTCATCACACTGCTTGTAATTCTGAAGGGAGCGCGCCTTATCCAAAAGCTGCTGCTTTACGCGAAGGCGACTGTCTAATGTCTCCAAATTATCTTGCAACAGCTTTATTTCACGTGCCCTCTCTTCTGCGTCAATTTTCTTTCTTTTACAAGGAGGCTCGTCGGATTCACTTGACATGTGTTTTGATCTTGAATGCCCTTTTTTAAATAGGTAGCCATCGGTGGTAACTTTATCCCTAGCCATTGTAAGCAGCTTCCCTGTAGGATTAAATAGGGAAGTTAAACCACCAAACTTGACTGTAAGATAATTCCCACATTCCTGCACAATGGAAACTTGCCCCTATTTTTTAAATTGGTAGCACCGGTTATAAATTATGGTTTTGAACTTCTCATTTACAAAAAGAACTTAGTGTGGAATAGTACCCATTGTAATACCAGCACTATACACTAAAACCCTCTAGATTTAATTTGATTTATCTGACCAATCTTTTAACAGAAGATGACCAAGTGAACTTTGGGGGTAAGTATAAGCTTCCTTGTATAATATTTGAAAGAAAAAATGTTGCAGTTGATAAAAACTGCCATCCCACTATACCAATAATGCAACTACAAGACAAACAGTAATGTTCTCTCTACAAGTTTTGAGTTTCATATTTAGAAATGCATGCCTGTGATATATACAAAAATTACACCTACCCTTATCAAACACTACATCAGGGTTTTCCTTTGCTAAAACAATGGCAGCATTATTAACCGCCACTTGATATGGTGTAAGGCTCCTTCCAGATTTGCCATATACAGTGCGGGCCATAGACATTTCTGTCTATATGGTGACGTCATCAAAATGGCGTCCTGGTACAATTCTCAAGAAGTTACACCCGCCCCAAAATTTTGTCCCAGCATTTTTGTCTACGGTTGGTTGGTCCCTTAAGTCCCAGTTCCCCTGAAAGAGGACCGTCAGAGCTTCCATCCAAAGGAATCAGCAATGGCGTCGGTTGCAACGTGTCAAAGAATTTTGTATTCGAAGTCGAACTGTGGCACCTAGATTGCGCTCAGAGAGGCTCACATTCTGCGAAGCAAAAGGAAATTTGAGGTAGGTAGCATTTTTTTGCCAAAAAAGAAAAATACTCTGGTATTCTCTGGTAATTGGGCTTCAAATATGTCGAAGCAGAATTCAAGTGCACGGCGGTTTTGTTTGAGTGCACTGCATTTGAAGTGTGACATGCAGTATTGCCCTTCGCCGCCATATTGCTTGTTTAGATAGAGTAAGTCTTAAGAGCCTTTGCTATTCTAAAGATTCTGTTTTGCTCTTCTTTTCAGTTGGCGGATAGTCGTATTTTATTCGTTTTGGACCTTGGCATTTCGTCCTACATGCAATTTAAGAATTACAAGGGTGCCGTTTAGGAAGGTAGCGTTGGTTGTATCTAGATGATGTGCTGGCACACAAATAAAAAGTCGAGGTTAGTTAAGGTGGTTTATTGACCAGTTTTATGAAGACATGACATTGCAATAAGGCTTAACTGAAGACTCTTAAATATTTATTGTTTAGTCATAATTTTAGAATTACATGATTACAAAAGCTTTATGTACATATATTTTATTTTATGTCACACTACCACTCCTTGCATCAAAATCATAAGAATTCATTCCTTCTATCATTTGGCTATTGGTAGATTCCTTATAAAAGAAGTCCAGTTAGTGCTAGTTAAACTATTTTGTTGCTGATTTTCTTTTTTAAATTTATTCCTTTTAGTTTGCAATCACCATATCTTTTTTTTTTTATTTGTAAATTCCTCCAGAAATAAATTATTTTTATTGTAACTACAAGTTTGTTGTGTTGTTTATTAAATATCAACTCCAAAACCTTCCTCAGTCACTAATTTTTAAGGAGAGAAAAATTGGAGTGGTGTTCTCTGAAACATTTGCATGAAAAGCATCAAAACAGAATTCAAGTGCACCTTGTTGTTTTGTTTTTTAGTGTGACATTTAGATAAGTTGTTCACCAGCAACATTGTCTCTTCTAGTGTTTTCTGCTGCTTATCTACATTGTATTGACTTATTATTTTGGTCTCCTTTGCAGCTCATGGATGGTCATTTGTCATTTTTAAGGACAGCTTGTCGACTCTGTGGAAAAGTCCTTTCAAGAAAGCCTGACTTTAGTGACAAAAGATTATTTAAGGATGAGTTATTGAGTCATTTTGAGATAAACATTGAGGAAGACGTGGAGCAAATTCATCCCGGTGGTATCTGTTCTGGATGCAAACGATCGCTTTATCGAATTCGTGCTAATAAAGATCTACCAACCTCAAAACGAGCTTATTTGTGGACAAGTCACTGTGAAGGAAACTGTCCATGTACGAAGAAAGCCAGAGGGCGTCCTCCAAAAAGTGCTGAAGAAAAAATTACGACAAAAGAAAATGAAAGTGACACTGAGAGTGGTGAGGAAATTGAAACAGAAGAAGAGAAGAAGTCTTGTCGGGAATTCAGTGCACTAATTCAAAACATTCCATTGCTGGAGAGGGAGTTGGCCCTTGTATGTGCCAAGGAACTTGCTGACCAATTTAATCTTATTTTTTTGGACAGAGAGAATATTGAAACTTCCATTCAATGTTTGAACAGTCAAGATAAAATTAATCTGACTTCAATAATTTTCCAGCTGGAGAAAGAAAATATCAAAAAGGATATTCCATCCTGTAGTCAAACCTACAAAAGTATACCTGTGCTCTTAAAAGTCACACCTTGTGCATGGGTTCATGCCAGAAATTCCATTCTTGCTTCTGCTGTCAATGCACTTGCAAATGAAAAAACTCAACCTTTTCAGAAAGCTGTAAGTGTTGATCAACTTTATTCTCTAGTGCAGCCCTCTTTCATTAGCCCCTTGATGTTTGCATCAAATTTACTTGCATACTCGGTCACACGTAGCAAGCTTGTCCTCAATATCTATGGGAAGTTCCATCCTGCTGGTGGTATCACAACTGCCAGAACATGGCTGAACAATTTGACAATGGATGTCCCTCAAGTTCCTGCTGGTGATATTCTAGTTGCTATTGACAATGATCAAGTTCTCATAAAAAAGTGGACTGTCAGAAAAGATAACCGAGCACAGATTAGTGTTCTAACCAGTGTCTGTGTGGCTCCAGTTCATCCAGATGGAACTTTGCAGTGGGATCCAACTCTTTCTCCAGGGTAAGTCAAAGAATATGTGATCAGTCTGAGTACTTATTACTTTTGCTACATTTTTGTAATATGCATTAATTATTTGCAGTTAAAAGCTGCAAGCTGTAAAAGCTACACTGTACATTGATGGCTAACAACAGGGTCAGGTGGAGTTAGGAAATGCTGGCTCTATCCTCAGCACCTAATAGTAATTAGGTGGCGAGGAACTAAATGAATGACTTTAAAGGGGCACTGTTACAGGATTTTCGCGTCATTTTACAATGCCGAAATATGTTCCTGCATCAATGGAAACCCAAAAATAATGATGCAGTTTTGTTAGCTAGGATGTTATCACTACTCCAAAACCATTTATTGCTGCCTGTTACTTAGCATGGCAAGGATGGAAATGGATTGAAATTTGAAAACACTTGCCAGTTTTTTTTCACATTCTAGAGGCTTTCCTTGAAAATATTGCCAGAAATTCATTATGGTTTGCTCTCCGAGCCACCATTTGTTTGATACATGTATGTTTCCGTTAGACCATTTGACCATTTTGGGGACGAGTAAAGGTACCAGGTAGAGATTTCAGCAACGAATGAAGCTAAAAACAGCAAAACTCCTTTGACAGTGCTCCTTTAAGTATCAAATGACCAGGGTTGCCACTGGTGAGGAAATGGTTAGGGAAAAAAAAATTTCCAAAAGTTACATTTAACATGGTTCTTGGTCTTAACCCTTTCACCACCAGGAGTCTCCCTTGGACGAGTAAAGTCGTCTGGCGTTAGACAGAGTAAAATCTATAAGTGGCCACTGGTGGTGAAAGGGTTAATGGGATACAGTTAATTCTGGTAATAACAGTCATGTGTTGGAGCTGAGGGAGGGCCGGAGTGTACTTTCCACTGATATGCACATGTGCAAGTACCTAAATTACTTAGCAGAAAGGCTATAAGCTCTGAATGATATTGTTATACATGGAAATCTCTTGAAAGGTTAGATGTGGCAAAGAATACTTCTCATCATAGCAACATGTTCAAAGTAGACAATAATAAATTTATATTTGTTTTAGTTTATGGTCTAAAAGAAGTGAACTTGGAAAGAAAAGTGAAGAGGATAAGGTAAAGCTTTTGGACATGTGCTCAGCCACAGAGGCCAACAAGGAATTGATTCGCCATGAGGTAAGGGCTGACAGATGACTAAACCTAGGTAAAGTACTGCTCGTTTCTACCTTAGATACAGTCAATCAATTGGCTAGCAAGCTATATGAAAAAAAAAAGAAGTTTTTGTTTTAGCTATCTGTAGAGCATGTAGCCATTTTTCAGGAACTCAGATTTTGTTATTTATCGTGAGAATTGTGGCTGGTTTTGTAACATGCACTGCTTTTGCATTGGTGTTGGATTTAACTTTACTAACTAGGAGTACATAAAAGTAATTTAAATTACTGTGCTTTAGCATTTATGTGCTTGGTGTAAATACCTTGCTCATGCCACTTTCTCAACCAATTGCAACACATTGTAATAATTTTGGAAATTAATTAACATTGATAAGATGCTGCTATTCCCTTATTTTTTCAGAACAAAAAGATGATCCATGAACTTCTTCATGATTTGCTAAAGGAGCAAACTAAAGTCAACGGTGAGTGGAAAGATGACATTGACCTGCGTGTAGATGACATAAAAGCCAATGAAGGGAGACGTGTTTGCCCTGTCTGCCAAACATCAATGGAACGAACAAAGAGAAAATGCATCAATCCGGAGTGCAGGGTCAGCCTTAAAGCTGCTGGAAAGCAAGTTCAGGGAAGCGACATTTTGGGTACTGCACTGATAGCCCCTGTTCGTTGTTATCAGCGACGGGTGAGAGAGACCCAGTTTGGATTCACCATCGATGAAAATGAGGAGGGGCAAACTTTTGTGAAAGAGAAGTTGTCAGAGTGCCATGATGAATTTCAGCATGTCCCTTCCAACCATCCTGACCTACCTGTTAAGGTTGTAGCAGGTGACCCAATCTTTGTGAATCCAAATTCATCAGATGCCTTGAAGGAAGTGTTGCGACGAGTTGGCAAGGCATCCAATGTGAAGCGGTACAACCCACGTGATCCTCAAGCTCGCGAGTGGCTCAACATCACAATGGATGGATTGCCTTACCTGGTGTGCAGGGGAGTTATTGAAGATGTTCTGCTTTGTTCCGAATGTGGGGAGGAGGTTGAGACGGCGAGTGTTAGTGAGCATTGTATCAAAAGCCATCAGGGTCAGCAGTGTAGTACTGTGCAAGAATTTGACTGGGTTGTGCTCCGCATTGGCAAGCTTCATTTAGAAATGAACATGGCACGTCATTTTATTGACTTGAACTGGGACATATTTCTGTCCAAACTTGCTAGTGAGTTAGGATTTGTTTCGGAGAATGCCCAGAAATATATGCGGAAGGGTTCTGATCATCACAAGACGATGTCTGTGTTGAGAGTAGCACACATTGGATTGTGGAAAGAAATGTTAATCCCTTACATAAGGGATAGGCTTACATCAGGCTCAGAAATTTCTGTCACTGATTACTTGTACAGTTGGATGCATGAATTTGGTTGGAAGAGTGCCACCTACAGCTACATCTTTGGAATGACATGGACCTATCTCATGGCTCTCATGGTGTTCCGTATGGGTGTGAGAAGGAACAACAGTTCCTATATAAGAGCAAGGCAGTTGTCATTTGCACCTTTATTCCATAGAAGTAGCTCATCAAAATATGCATTGATAGATCTACATGACAGGTGAGTGAAATTAAATTAAAAATAGCACAGGTCTTCAAGGCCACGTGGGTGAAAAGGTGTCTTGAAATAAACAGTCAAATGTTGGCCAAACATTTTAGATTTCTGTTGTTAAGTGTGACAAACAAAACAAAACCAATAATTTTCGAGAAAAATGCATTGCTGTCACTTGCAACTACTTGTTCACGTGTGTGACAAAATCTAGCAACCCATTTTACTTGAATGTAGATTATACCGTAGCAGTGCACTTTTTTACGAATCATAACTGCAGAAATTCTTACGTGATATGGAACCACAGCTATTTGACAATGTTATGACAAAAATCATGATCAATAACAGGACAGACGCTTCAAAAACTGGCATCAATTTGCTAATTTCAGTAATTTGTACCTAATAGTCATAAACTTAAGTTAGTACATGTAAAATTTGGAACATTACATGTATTGCCTTTAATTGCTCCAGTACACATAGTAACTGTTGTGTTGTGTGTAAAAACAACCTGTTTATTCTCTTTCTTGTTCATACATGTATTTACAGCATTGACCGTGCTCGCTTCCCAGTGAAACTCAATCAGTTTGTGGAAACCACAGAATCTGTCAGTACCTCTGGTAACAAGAGCAAAGGAGAAGATATGGATGCTTGTCTGGAGGAAGTAAACAAGGACTCGAAAGTATGGCAGCACGGCAGCATGGTTGCTCTTCAGTGGCTCCGAATTTTCAGAAATCTGGGAAATTTGAGCAAGGTCTGTATACCTTTTCTACTTACATGTAAAGGCACCAGGTCAAAAAAAGATGCCATCTTTGCTTAACAGGGGAAGTACACATCTGGCATGTGTTTTCATTCTGCGTGATAGTATTTCGACTTGTGTAGCCTGGGGCGTAACATTTATCTTGTAACTAAAAGTATGTCTATGTCTTTTATAATTTTAGCCCCTGTTTGCTGGACTAGCAATACACATGTTACAGATCAAATTGTAGCAAATGGTGGGACCATCTGTTAGGGATGCCTTTTTGTTATAGAATCACTGTCAAAACACAGGTGGCATTTAGTATCAGAAATTGTACATGAATATTGAAATGTTGATTGTAATAATATTATTGCTTCAGGTAAGAAATTGGCTCTTCACCATGATTGGTTTGCAAAACCCAAAAGAGGAAGCCATAGAGTCTAGAAGAAAGTATGACTTCGGCGATGAAGTGCTTGCATGGAGGATAAAGCTTCGAAAAGAAAGGCAAGTTTCGATACTATTTCAAGTACACTGTAACCTCTTTATCACACTGTATGATATACCCCCCAAGTTTACACCTAACAATACACTGTAACTGCTATTGCTTTGTATGATAATAAATTTGATGTTGATGTTCTTTTAATTACATGTATGGACATGTGTGTTCTTAAGGTTGAAGGAATAAATGAATGATTGAATAAATGATTGAATGAATGATTAAATGAAGGAAGGAATGAATGATTGATTGAATGAATGAATGAATGAATGAATGATTGGATGAACAAATAAATGAATGAGTGAGTGAATGAATAAATGAATAAAATGAAATGAATGAAAAGAATGAATGAATGAAATGAAATAAATGAATGAATGATTGAATGAAATGAATAAAATGAAATGAATGAAAGAAAAGAATGAATGAATGAAATGAAATAAATGAATGAATGAATGAATGAAATGAATGAATGAAATGAATGAATGAAATGAGTGAATGAAATGAATAAATGAATTGAGTGAATGAATGAAATGAATAAACTGATGTTAGGCGCTTACCTCTCATCCACCAGTAGAACAAAAGTTTGTTTTATAGTAGAAAAGTAGAAACAACTATGGGATGGCAAATCTTCCTGCAATGTATGTTGGCCTTATGCATAACTGACTGAAATTATGTTTTTTAATTGCTTACTACAGGTATCTGGAGGGGAACTGTTCAGAGAAGCTAATTTCCTTGGATGGCCTTGAATTGGATAAAGATCTCCCAAACTACGAAGAAATTTTGCAGAATAACCGGAGAAGACTGCTAAGCGAACATTTCATTGATGGCAAAAAGCGAACAGAGGTGGAGGTACAAAGACTTTATGTAACTGTTCAAGAAAGGGCTGTGGCTGAAGATATAAAGAATGCCACCAAGGATGAAATTCTGAAACGCACTGAAGACAAACTACAGCAGATTTTTGATGAGGAGGTAAGAGGACCTCTGTCCAGTAAACTGGAATATTTTAAGGCTCACCCAAGTAAAGCGAAAAAAGAGGCACTGCTTGTGTTGTACAATGACATAATTGATGAGCTTCAGCACCTTGAAGCAGTTGACAAAAACTGTATTGTGGAAGATGATGAAGATGGAGAGGTTGACTGAAGTTAATACTGCACATCATGAAGTTGTCAAAATTGTGCTGATCCTCAGAATATCCATACCTCCTCCACAGAAGAGATTTTCTTTAATAAGAACCCGAGCATGTGTGGAAAATCCAATTTAACAGTAAACTTCGTACATTTCGTACATTTCCTTGAGATGCCCCCTCTCCCAAGGAATCTCCAATCCTTCTGTTGGGGGAGTATGGATATTTTCTGTATCTGTTGTTGAGAGCAGTAAAGCACAATTGTGCTGCTTTTGTCAGATTTTATGTCGGATATCGATTCTACATAATTTATCATTAAGAAAATTCTACAAACTGCTGGCATGAAGAAGTCTTAACCCTTGTTGGCAGAATCACAGTGTTTTGTTTCTGTGTTTGTACTTTCAAGATTTTATCCCAATATTTTATCCAGCCTTATGATTCCCAAACATTGAGTTGCAATAGGAGGTTGATGAACAGTGACGAATATACACTGCTTAGATATTCAATCCAAGCTACAAGTTACATCAGTAAAAGAACAAAATGGAATTTTGTATCAGAGAGGCATTGGCGACTGCCTTAGCTTGTCTTAGAAATATATGATTTCAAACAAGGAGAGTTTAGTGCATTAGAGGTCCTTTTCATTAACCATAATAAATATAAATGAATGACATGCATACTGACTGTGTTGTCTTTGAGGGGGTGAGGGTGGAACAACTAGTCTTCGATGGGGTGAAGGTGAAACTCCTCCTTGTCTTGGAGGGGGTGATGGTGGAAATGACTGTCTTGGAAGGGATGAGGGTGGAACTGGGGTACTTGCTAAACCCTTAAAGAAAAACAAAACTTATTTTATTGCCTTTTTAAAATAGAGACCAGAGCGGTTATGACAGGAATGTTGCTCCTTGTCCAAATAGGCATCTAGCTACCCGGTGAAAAAGGATTATTTTAACAGTTTAACATTCAACGGCTTTTGTTGAAAACATTCCATAAGCAACTACAGCACTTTTATTTTTGAGGTGCACCCCTCCTCCTTTTATGCAATCGGTGTACTACAACAACATACGTAAGTTTATGGGCTTTTTGCTGTAATAAAATTTCCAAATTTCCAAGTCTTTTCTTTTTTCAGCAAAAAAATCAATTCAATATAACAAACAAGAGCATATACTGTAGTTTACACCTAACAATACACTGTAACTGCTATTGCTTTGTATGATAATAAATTTGATGTTGATGTTCTTTTAATTACATGTATGGACATGTGTGTTCTTAAGGTTGAAGGAATAAATGAATGATTGAATAAATGATTGAATGAATGATTGACTGAATGAATGAATGAATGAATGATTAAATGAAGGAAGGAATGAATGATTGATTGAATGAATGAATGAATGAATGAATGATTGGATGAACAAATAAATGAATGAGTGAGTGAATGAATAAATGAATAAAATGAAATGAATGAAAATAATGAATGAATGAAATGAAATAAATGAATGAATGATTGAATGAAATGAATAAAATGAAATGAATGAAAGAAAAGAATGAATGAATGAAATGAAATAAATGAATGAATGAATGAATGAAATGAATGAATGAAATGAATGAATGAAATGAGTGAATGAAATGAATAAATGAATTGAGTGAATGAATGAAATGAATAAACTGATGTTAGGCGCTTACCTCTCATCCACCAGTAGAACAAAAGTTTGTTTTATAGTAGAAAAGTAGAAACAACTATGGGATGGCAAATCTTCCTGCAATGTATGTTGGCCTTATGCATAACTGACTGAAATTATGTTTTTTAATTGCTTACTACAGGTATCTGGAGGGGAACTGTTCAGAGAAGCTAATTTCCTTGGATGGCCTTGAATTGGATAAAGATCTCCCAAACTACGAAGAAATTTTGCAGAATAACCGGAGAAGACTGCTAAGCGAACATTTCATTGATGGCAAAAAGCGAACAGAGGTGGAGGTACAAAGACTTTATGTAACTGTTCAAGAAAGGGCTGTGGCTGAAGATATAAAGAATGCCACCAAGGATGAAATTCTGAAACGCACTGAAGACAAACTACAGCAGATTTTTGATGAGGAGGTAAGAGGACCTCTGTCCAGTAAACTGGAATATTTTAAGGCTCACCCAAGTAAAGCGAAAAAAGAGGCACTGCTTGTGTTGTACAATGACATAATTGATGAGCTTCAGCACCTTGAAGCAGTTGACAAAAACTGTATTGTGGAAGATGATGAAGATGGAGAGGTTGACTGAAGTTAATACTGCACATCATGAAGTTGTCAAAATTGTGCTGATCCTCAGAATATCCATACCTCCTCCACAGAAGAGATTTTCTTTAATAAGAACCCGAGCATGTGTGGAAAATCCAATTTAACAGTAAACTTCGTACATTTCGTACATTTCCTTGAGATGCCCCCTCTCCCAAGGAATCTCCAATCCTTCTGTTGGGGGAGTATGGATATTTTCTGTATCTGTTGTTGAGAGCAGTAAAGCACAATTGTGCTGCTTTTGTCAGATTTTATGTCGGATATCGATTCTACATAATTTATCATTAAGAAAATTCTACAAACTGCTGGCATGAAGAAGTCTTAACCCTTGTTGGCAGAATCACAGTGTTTTGTTTCTGTGTTTGTACTTTCAAGATTTTATCCCAATATTTTATCCAGCCTTATGATTCCCAAACATTGAGTTGCAATAGGAGGTTGATGAACAGTGACGAATATACACTGCTTAGATATTCAATCCAAGCTACAAGTTACATCAGTAAAAGAACAAAATGGAATTTTGTATCAGAGAGGCATTGGCGACTGCCTTAGCTTGTCTTAGAAATATATGATTTCAAACAAGGAGAGTTTAGTGCATTAGAGGTCCTTTTCATTAACCATAATAAATATAAATGAATGACATGCATACTGACTGTGTTGTCTTTGAGGGGGTGAGGGTGGAACAACTAGTCTTCGATGGGGTGAAGGTGAAACTCCTCCTTGTCTTGGAGGGGGTGATGGTGGAAATGACTGTCTTGGAAGGGATGAGGGTGGAACTGGGGTACTTGCTAAACCCTTAAAGAAAAACAAAACTTATTTTATTGCCTTTTTAAAATAGAGACCAGAGCGGTTATGACAGGAATGTTGCTCCTTGTCCAAATAGGCATCTAGCTACCCGGTGAAAAAGGATTATTTTAACAGTTTAACATTCAACGGCTTTTGTTGAAAACATTCCATAAGCAACTACAGCACTTTTATTTTTGAGGTGCACCCCTCCTCCTTTTATGCAATCGGTGTACTACAACAACATACGTAAGTTTATGGGCTTTTTGCTGTAATAAAATTTCCAAATTTCCAAGTCTTTTCTTTTTTCAGCAAAAAAATCAATTCAATATAACAAACAAGAGCATATACTGAGCTGCCATGTAGAGCTAGGTGTTTTGACGGTTCACATAGCTTCAATAAACATTAACAAAACAACGTTCTGATTGTCTTGGTACCGTTCTAACAGGAACAATAAAACAGTTTAGTTAGCTCAAGAGAGTCATTGATCATCCTGCAGTATCTGTTGTCGCTCTTCAGCAACAAAGATCTCTACGCTCTCGTCAGAAATGAATGATATTTTACTCTGTTTCTGGATGGTGGGTATGTCATTTTTCTCTTTGTCGGTGAGTTTTGGCATCGGTTTATTGAACAATAATTCCTTAACAGGAGTTGGTATCACAGCGTCGGAACTATCACCATAGTGCAACCTCTTTCTGGACGGAGGGACACAAGTCTCATCTCTTTCTCTCGTTGATGAATGCCCTAGAACGCCAGCCAAACGTCGATCAATATTGATATGTTCAGGAGTGTCTTGAAGCGGTTCAATTTCAGGGTGATCAGGGTGTGTTGAAACGTGCGGAGCATCGTACCTGTGTTCAGCTTGGGTGGGCTTAAGTATTCCTTTATTGTAGGTATCCAAAAGGCCCAGAGAACCGCCGACAAAACGCTGTCCATTGTGATTGATTACAATGATTACTTCGGCCTTTGTCATAGTGTGAAGCGCGCGAGCCTTATGAAATAAAGTCGTCTTGCGCCGGTATAGCGCGGAAGACCTCGCCTGGGAATTGCTTATGTAGGCCATTTTTTCTTTCCCCTTCGCGGTGTCTTTCTTTTTAATTCAGCCTTTTGTGAAGTTTCACTGCGAAAATAAAATAAAGTAAGCGGATTTAAAACAATTGTCATTATCCGATTAAACTTGCTAACATGTCGAGCTTCTTGCTAAAACCGGAAACGGGAAGCGCACGACTTTTTGAAAGTCTATTGTTTGAAGTACACGTACGCGATTTACCTGGTTAACAACATAAACATGATGAGAAAAATATCACTTACCAAGCTTCACCATTAGAACTGTTTACATCAGGGCTTATCGAGGTCATAGCTCTACGAGAATGGTTGAGGTAACATCAATTTTATAAGAATGACAAAAATGTCCTAGCGAACACTTGCATAAGAGCAGTGTAATCAGAGTTCTTCACAGCACCACAAATAAACCAACATTGAACGAAGTAGTGATTTCATTGGTCACTAGCATTCCAGAACTGTCATTTGGACATCTCACCGGAAACGCCTGAGTTAGGTGCCGAGCTGGTCAAGACTCAAATCCGCGCAACAAAGTGAGCGCAAACCTTCCAAATGGCCGCGGCAAGGGACTTTTTTAGAATTTCTATCAAAGGCGTGCAAATCAAAGGGTAAGTGTTGCAGCAGTGATACTTTCTGCGTAAACAAATTGCCTTACCGCACTTCACATGAAATCTCTTTATTACTGTAGGGTTCTGTAGCGCTTGACACCATCGCTTGCGCTGTTTTATTTGCATTTCAGATATCACCATTTCAAGGTTAAAGTACCATCTGGGACACCATTCATCGTTAGAAAGGAAGCTCACAACGAGTATGATCCCTTTGCACTGGCATGCCTTATCCCTGCCGAAGTTGAAGTAATCCCGTAGCCTCTGCGGAAAATGCCCATTTACAGCAAATCACAGCAAAAGAGTTATAATTTGGAAGATGTGCGAGGGTCTCAGATCGGCAGAATTCAGTATTTTTTAAACAGGGAGCTACATTACCTTCTGCAGTGTGGCAAGATATCCCAGATTGAAGGGTAAGTGAATTATCGGTTATCCCCGAAGGTTGAATGACTTTTCCGATTAATAAACTTACACTGGCGCTTTCAAATTCATCGGCCTAATTTTTTTGTTCAAATCTGTGTTTGTCTCTTCTCTCTTAGCATTGTCAATGGAGAACCGACGGTTAGTGTTCGTCCAAACGCAGCCCAAAAGTTCCAAAAAAACAAACAGGCCGGCGGAGGAGCCTACATCCCGGCAACTATTAAAGTTGAAGGACCGCGTGGGTACGAAGAAGCCGTGCTCGATAGAATCCGCAAGACCTTAGCGGAGTGCGAAAATGCAGAGTTCATGTCAGTCAATATCGAGAATTAGAATATCAAATGATCCCTGACGAACAAATCCAGAAATAAACATTACATTATTGTCACATTTGTGTGTATTTTTTACGGTGATGTTGTCGCGTTGCAATATGGCCGCCGTCCACATTTCTGTGCTCAATGTCTAGGTCGACCCAGTTCCTCTCGGCTAAATTTCTTTGTTTTGGTTTTGCCTCGACCAATCATGTCGCAAGAAACCATATAGACAGAAATGTCTATGGCCCGCACTGTTCATCTTGTCCCCTTTCTAGTCGATGGCAAGCACTGAGAAGACTTGAGGCGCATTGCCTCAACAGCCTTTTCGTGTCGTCCGCCATTTTCAAACACAAGGCAAAGTGGAGGCATGCAAACGCTCTTGGGATATACCTTCCCTGTCCGAAAGGGCTCATGGGTAGTACCATCAAAAAATGAGACCTTCATAAAATCTGAACGTTCACCACCAGTAAATATGGTCACTTCTGCATCAAGAAATTCCAGTCGATTAGCAAACACACAGGACCTTCATAAAATAAACTTTTATTTCCAGTAAATAAAGCGACGTGTGCATAAAGAGATATCAGTTGGTAAGCAAACAAAAAGCTGAATGATAGCATTCTACAGCTGTAAACGGAGGGCCATGAAATAGTATTTATGCGCAGTAAAATGACATGTTTGCCTGTTGAAATGGGAAATGTGCAAAATAAAATGCATTTACTGTATCACTAAATACGAAAATTACAACCTAAAATACGAGGTCAGTACAATGAAATGCGAAAACTGCAACATAACATACGAAGTCAGTACAATGAAATGCAACCTAAATTTTGACACCAATCCCGCTCCATAAAAAATCAACAATACCTTATTCTCCTTAATACTCATTTACAAAATAATCTGCCAAAATTCATGATAAAAATAACCAATCAGGGAAATCAATTTCTATTTACAGTATCAGCGAATAACATATGTACACATTCAGGAGACTTGTAAATATCAAAATACGTATTAGAGAAGATCTCAATCAAATTCAGTTCTCAGGACAGGCTGCATGCTCCTTTGCAAAATGAAACGCTTAATTTCTCGGGTCTGTACCGAGGGAGAGGAACAATTGACTCTCCTGCCAAGGTATGATTTTTTGGACTCCAAGATAAGAACAGTCTTATCTTGACAGGAACGTCAATTCTTACCCCATCACCAAGAACATCAACAATCATGTCCCACTGGTTCGGGAAGTGGCACCTTGAAAAGTCCTCCTTTTCCAAAAAGATGTGCCCACTGTCATTGCTTTTCCGCCCTTTATTTTTAAAAAGAAAATTAAAATGTGTATGTTTAAAAGAAATGACAGTGGGGAGTGAGCTTTTGGACTTAAGATGCTCTAAAAGTCCACAGTGTAGGGCTTCAGTGGCACCCTCAAACTTCTCCTGAAATCTTTGGATTGAAAAATGACCTCAAAAAAAATAAAAATAAAACTATTTAATATAATCTAGTAATACATTAAATTGTGGAATAGCCATCTGACAAATTACTACAGGTTGACTGCTAAGTATAATTTCATTGTGTCTATCAATTAAAGAAAACGAATTTCCAACATCTTCATTTCTATTTCTCCTTACTCTTCAACGAAAATTCAACGCCAATTGACACAGGAATTCGGCTTTTGATCAAAATAAGTTTTTACCTCAAAGCAAGCGAGTTCAAATTTTCCTCTGGCTCCCATGAGTTCTCAAGACTGGAGTAGCCTTTCCATTTGATATGATATTTGTTCTAAATAACAATAAGGGAGGCCACGGGAAGATTAAGAACAAAACTACGATTGCACGCAGTGTGAAGAACAAATGCGGAACACAATCACAATCGCTTACCTTTCCCTTTTTGACTCTTTTTGAAACCACTCTTTCGATTTCGAAGAATCTGCTAGCTGAAGACTTCCGTTTCTTGCTTTCACAGTAAAAATCGGCTGTGCTTCACCTATTGAGCGCTTTGTAAAAAGTAATTTCCGACATATTTTAATATCAAGATTTCGGCAGGATGCGCAGGCGCAGTATGGTGAAACGCAGCTCATGTTGCGTCCACGACATCAGCCGCTGACTGACCTCGATTTCTAGCCATGTAACTCTGACATTCTGGACAAGAAACACAGTTATGCACAAGTCCATCCCAGCATGGTTATTAAATATTAATATGGTACAACTGGTACAACTCTGACCTGTGATTGTCAGGTCATAAGGTTTTATATTATCTAATCAGTAAATCAATAAAAATGTTGTAGCACTTTCCTTTTCAGAACTTCATCTATTATATACATTTTTGTGCAGTCAAACCTCTACTGGGTGGCAAAAACTGTCAGTAAATTATAGTAAATAGAACCTCTATAAAGCAGCCAGCCTTTGCTGAGCACCCACTTGTCCTTTTCTTGAGAGTGGTGGCTCAATAGTTTCTTGATGAATTTTTTTTGGAATACAGCAAAAGAACTACCCCCTATCAGAGCATTGGAAAATTATCGCAAAGCAGTGAAGAGTAGTGCTCCTCCTATGAGAATTTATCTGTCAAGATTAAAAGGTGAACTTGAAACTGAAATACTTCAGCTATACAAAGGCAAGGACACCAACTTTACAGCTGAACCAATAATAAGATTTGAGGGAGAAGCTGGAGTAGGCAGTGGTCCTGTTCGGGAGTTTTTTTCCCTGGCCATGCAGTTATTAGAAGAAGGTCTGCAAAATGATTTTGGACCAGAGAAGCATGTGCTTATTTTTGAAGGGCAGTGTGATCATTCGCCTTAATCACAGTCCGCCATGTTGGATGCAACGTCACCATTTTTCGCATCAAAGCGAGGCCACGCGTGTTTAAAAATCAACATGGCCGAGTCGTTCTTCCTCGATTTCTTCAGAGTTTTGGCACCGCAATCTGGTGGACATCCCGTCGTTCACAAACGCTTTTATCGAAAAAATGGCTAGTGAAAACCTTCCAGTGAAAGTAACATTGACAAGAGGGTATAAATTTTTCCACGAATCATATATTCACGGTGTTGAAGGTAAGCTTCCAGCTGTATTCTGCATTGAGCATCATTGATTCACCATCATTAAGCATCATTACTCGTGCCTTTAGCAATCGAAGTTTAGAGTCTGGTCGAAAAAAACTTAATTTCTTTTCATTTTTCACAGTTAAGCTTACCAAGGAAGAGGAGGGAATTACGGTCAGAGCGAAATGCTTTAGAAGCATGAAGAAGAATGAAGAGCCCCATAGACTTTATGTGGTGTTTAAGCGTCAAAGCGAAGTCGGATTGGAGTCGTTTGCGTGCAGCTGTGCAGCATGTCAAGGCCTTTGCCATCACGTTATTGGCTTGATGTATACACTGGCTCATTTCCAAATGCTTGGGTTGAAAAGTGTGCCGCCTGTTGTCTCTAAAACCTCCAAACCGCAGGTAAATTTCTCAATAAAATTGTTGAAAGAGTGCAAACTACCAGTACCTATTTTAGCTTTTTTATGGGCTTACGTCAGGCTTACATATTGTTGTTTCAAATAAT
>OX393561.1:19306549-19379049 GCA_947652115.1 Blastomussa wellsi
CCGTCTGAAAATCCGTCCAGGTAGACGGATTTTGAAGACGGATCATCCGACGAGACGGATGATCCGTCTTGAATTCACATTAGGACGGATAAACTCGTCTGATTTTGCGCTGAAAAGCCTGGAATTAGAAAGAGCGAGTTGAGTTCTGGGAACGAAAACATGGCGCCGAAAGTTGGGAAGACGAAGACGGGCAAGGCAGGAAAGACACTCAAGAAAAACAAGTGGACAGAGAACGAAGTTTTCATTTTTGCCACCGTCTTGTCTTCCTTAGAAGCCAGGGATAAACCGTGGGCTCTTGTCCTGGAAACGTTAGCTTTGAAGAAAACGGCGAACGAAAGTATTTTTACGAAGATACTTGAAGAATTTGAGGATGTGTTGGCAAATGAAGGTTCAGACGACAACTACCAGTTTAATGTCCCACAATTAAGAGCAAAGTACAAGTGGTTTAAAAAAGAGTGGAGAAAGATAAACACAAAGATTCGAACAGGAAGCGGCCTGGGAGCAAAGGATACCGAGGTACCAAGTTGGTATGAACTTCTTGATCCACTTTTTAGCGAAAGTGTCGACGATATGCTATCTATCAGCAGTAAAGCAAGTGACTTGCTTGCTTCAGATCAAGATTCAGGTGATGAAAGCTCAACAGATGAAGAACGTGAAAGTGTTGCTTCGGGTCATTCAAATAGTCAAAGTGTCGACAGCCTGGGTCTGCGTAAAAGATCTTTAACCCCAGTCCCCAGGGTAGATGATGGCGATATTGAACAGGGTGGTAGTGATGATAAAGGCCATGATGATGATAACAAGTGCACACCACCCAAGAAGAAAGTAAAGAAAGACACTGTTGTGAAAGTGGCATCCAAAAATAAGAAACAACCCAAAACACAGACGGCAGCCATGTGGCAAATGGTGCAAAGTATTGAACAGTGTTCAACAAAACAAGAAAAAAACAGCGACGAAAGGCTTGAGGCCCTTCTTGAAGCCGAAAGAAAAAGGGATGAGCTTTTTCTAAATTTTCAAAGAGAGCAAGCAGAAGCCAATAGAAGGCATGAACTGCAAATTGCACAACTACTCATGTCTGGGTCGGCAGTAGGCCAAAGCCTCCCATCCCTTGCTTCAACAAGAGGTTTTGGAACCTATCCACCTGTATCAGTGCAACGACCACCAACCTGGTATGATCAAGCAAACGATACTGAAAACCCATCTGGAAGTATGCCTTTTTATCACCCAATGTGATTTGGACATCATTTTAGTCTTTGCTCAGGTTATGTAACTGTTGATAAAGCTCAACCATTGCCTTGTAAGAATATACAGAGAAGCTGTTGTTGTTGTGGTTCTTTATACTTTCTAAAGATAAAACTCAAAGATTGTATTTGCCAGGAAACTTGTTATTTAAATTCATTGTAATTTTGCAACAATGTTTTTTGAAATTCAAATTTAACATAAACAGTACAATATTGTTATGTTTTAAAGTTAACTTTTACAAAACTTCTCAGTACATTTAGCCATTGTAATATCAACAAAGGTAACTGTTATTACATGCTTCGTTTGGTCAAATTTACAAGTTGAATCCTGTTTGTCTGCTTATATTATTTACTTTAAGAACATCATAGACCCTCTATATGTTATTTGTTCTATCCTAAAGCCCCTTACATGGGATGTGAGGAGTGGGGGGGGGGGGGGAGGCAAGAAGTCAAAGTTAGCCTTGCTCTCACAAATATCATGCTTTGCAAATAGCGTAATGATTATGGCATTGTTTTAAGGAAACTGAAAATTACCCATGGAAAGACCACAACCAACTAGCAATCTTTTGTCGAACATCCTGGGCTAGCATTCTATCTTCTGTTCGTTTTGTGGCCTGTCGAATAATGTGAAGATCCTCTACTTCAAGCTTCCACCTTGGATTGCATGGGTCGTTTCTCTTAATACACAGGTTATGAAGAGCTATGCAACACATTATGATTGCTTTAATATTGCATCTTCTACACTCAGTTTTTTTATAAAGGATTCGCCATCTTCCTTTAAGCATGCCATACGCATGCTCAGAAACAACCCTGGCAGATCTCAGTTTTGCATTAAAATTCTTTTCTCTAGCACATTTGGTGCAGTCTGGAAAAGCTTTTAGCAACCACGAACGCGAGGGAAATGCAGCATCGCCCACTGTAGTAAAGGGGCTTCGTCCATAGCCAGGTAGCACTAAAACTTGATGAGGAATGCAGTGACCAGCTTCAATTTCGTTGAATATGTCTGAGGACTGCAGGAGTGTTGAGTCATGCATGGAGCCTGGTGCTCCAACGCCAGCCCAAAGAAATCGTTTATTTGCACCAATTAATCCCATGTTTGTTACCGAGTAACGCTTTTTGAAACTAAAGAAGTTTTTAAGTTGACAATTGATGTAGACATGGAAGCCGTCCCATGCCCCCACACATGGGAATTCCCAATCTTCTATAAATGAAGTAAGCTCTTTCTTCCATTCTTCTTCATTCTGAGGTAGCTTCACCAAATCATCATATAATGATTGTACAATGACATTAGTCACAGTGTTAAAGATAGAGCAAGCAGTAGATGGTGCAACGCCAAACAAGTCGCCTACTGTACCATACGAGCATCCATGTGCAAGACGATATAGTGTAAGACCTAGCTGGCGGTCTGGAGAAGTGGGTTCTTTAAATTTCGTGGTCTCCTTCCTTATTTGATCAGAAATGGAATCGAGGATAAACTGGAATGTCTCACGTGTTACCCTCACTCTTTTCTTAAACTGCGCATCATTCCATTTGTAGTAACCGTCATCCCACCAAAGATGGTTCCTTTCTTCGTCTGGTTCCTTTCGCTTCCTAATAGACGTCGCCAGCAACACGCCACTAGCTGCATAAGAGAAAAAGTGTTTGCCGTGAAGTGTTTCCATATTTGTACTTCGTGAAGCTTTTCGGTAGAGCGTTACATGTAAATTATTTTCTTCTAATTTTCTTTTTCTCAAACTTGACAGAAGAAAGTACGCCATGGACGCCATATTGAATATTGTGGAATTGTAACCGCGCCTGAATTGTAACCGCGCCTAAGAGAAAAAACCCGTGCAGTCTATCCGTCTAATGTGAATTCGAGACGGGAAAACTCAACAATTATCCGTCTCGAATTCACACCAAGACGGAAAATGAACCAGACGGATGATCCGTCCACACGGATTATCCGTCTCTAGTGTGAAAACGGCCATTCAGACAGGCGGGCTTATTAGGAAATTCCATTTTGTTTGCTTTTGAACAAGGAGGGATCTTTCCACACCTGAGATGTGAATCGCATGTGAAGCAGATCCAAGGCTTGTCATGGGTGATTTTCTCATCAATTAAACTACACTTAGACAATATATTTTGGTTACATGATTTATAATTATTAACATTAAATTTCTTAAGAGATGTTTTGTACCATATTTGCTGACAGCAGAGACATATATATTCTGGACCAGAACTGATTTTGTTATGAAAAGATTGAATAATGTTGTCAATATCTCCTACAGAACCGAAAGAACCATTGGCATCTACACATTGTTTCTTGGGCTCAACAGAAAGAACATCCTGGCATGACTTCCTTTTCAATTCATTTGCTTTTTCAGTAGATGTGTTCTGTTCTCTGCTTTTTCTTTGATGAAGTCGGTTATTCTCTCTGGTCTTTTCAATATTAGTCTTTCTCTGAGCTCTTCTTATTTGATTGTCATGAGTTTTTAATTTCTCACTTGATCTCCTTTTTCTCATATAGTCTTGAATATAAGTTTTCCTTTCTGTATTTTTCATGTATTGGTCATCAGTGTTGCCTAAATTTACATACTGGACTTGGTTTTTTGCAATAGTATCTGTTTCAGAAGTGTTTTTGCCATTGACAAAAGATGAATCTCTTGCATTGTTGATATCATCACAAATTGGAACAGTAGAAACATAATGTGTTTCACCTAGGTGACCAATGGTAAGAGCCAGTGGTGGATTACTTTGATTGTTCAGTGGTCTGACAATAGTCACTGGAGAAAAGGTCTCATTTGATTCAATTATCTGTATTATCAGATTCATAGCATCAGCAACTGCTTGTATAATTAAGTGGTCAGCCCAGGTACCTTGGGATGACATGTTACTAAGATAGGATGCCCACGGAATATCTGTGTTACTTTCAATAAACCTTTCTGGGTTGTTCATTAAAAAGCTGACACCATTACGGCGCACGATCATATGATTGTTGGGTGATCCATATAACTTTGTAGAGATAACTCGAAAAAAGCAATCTCCTTCACCTCCACAGTCTAAGTATCTTAATCCATTTTGAGCTAATCTAATTTGTAGTGTTTCAAGTGGAGATTTTGAGGTGTTATCTATTTCTTTTGGTCCAGGGTTAAGCTCAATATCTCCAGACATGATTAACATTTCCCTAGATGGACAAAACCTCTCAGTGTGACCTACTTTGCATGAAAGGGAAGCTGATACATAAAATAGATCAGACTTGCCAGAGACTTTCAATTCAGTTGTTCTTTCTATAGGTATTTGTTGTTTCATAGTTTCTTTTCTAACACAAGCATCAGTCAAATTGGATAATCTTTTCTTTTTGTTTTTTCTGTTTGTAAAACTAGTGGTACTTTGCTTTTTGTAAGAAGGGACACAGTGTGCATTTTTGAAGTAAAATTTTCTGGTTTTGAATGTTTGCCTGACATATTGTAAGTCATCCTCGTTTTTGCTTTTTCGTGTCCATTCATGGATTCTGGACGATTTAGGAAATTCCTTAGCTATATGTTTATGAATAATTCGTCTTGTTTTTCTTGACTTGTTTAATAAACGATTAATTCTCTTAACAGGTAATCTGCTTGGTTCACGGTGAAAGGTGTGACAATGGATTCTATACCTAAATTCTCTAGCTTTACCCGTGATAAAGATGAAGTATCGAGATCTACTATCTGTGACTGTTTTCATTGACATGTCAATTCGAACACATGCGCGTGTATTTGAATTCACTAAGTTTGTATCTGCTGAGTGCTGGTATATCTTGGCTAAATGGCAGCAAAGTAATATAGTAATCTAAACATATGCCACAATGCTGCAAAGAACTGCAAAGTACTCCAGTATTATGACAAAGAAATGAAACGGAGCACTAGCGAATATAACGAAAATAAGAAAGCGATCTGTCGCGTACAAAAGCGATGTGTCGTCTTACGTAGACTTATATAATTGTATTTATTTCGCTTCTCCTACGTAGATATATTTATTTCGCTTACCTTAGAAGAGATGTAGATGACTTTCTCCTGGTAACAACCTACAGTGACAAAATGGGTAGCATGAATAATTAACTTGGATTTTCTGCTTTGGTTTTCGTGTTTGCTTTATGGATTGTGGACCAAGTCTTTTGGCCCTACGGTTGTTGGCTGTGTCTTTCAAACCAGCCACATAGACAAGCACAGAAAGAAAAGAAAATGTGGTCAAACCTTTGTATAGTCATGACCTTTTCGGACGTGTCTCCGGCGTTCGTTTAGTATATCCAATATATGTTGGCGTATTGCCCGCTTGTAAAACCCTACAGTGGGATAGCTGCACTCTTCTTCCAGTTCTTCAACTAAGTGCTGAAGTTTTTCTAGTTGAGCTGGCTGTTTTTTAAAATTGGGCAGCTCATTTCCTGGCCACTTGGAAATTACAGCAGCTCTCACAGCTTTCTTTCTGTTTGGAAAAAATAACATCTTTGGTGAATTTGGTCTTTCCATTTTGGCAATTTATACAGCATAAAAATACTGTTTCGTTGAAGCATGCTCTAAGCTATAATCATAGGATAAAAAAGTCATATATTTGCAAGGTAGATCAATTTTAGCTGCGTTTAAACTTATTTTGTCTAGTAAATGTGTATGCTAAGGATGGCGATTTTTTTTTTTTTGGAAAAAACTCCCGGCTCCCTTTATTAAAAAAAGTAAAAGGTTTTACTTTTTTTTTCAGGATTTACAGTGGTGGATATAGAAAGATTTTATCCCTTTTGAAAACTTATCAAGTAAAGAGAATAATTCATTCACTTACTTGGCATTATATATTCTTTTATGGAGATCACTCCCCACTTTTTTCGAAGATGGTTTGAGTTTTGTAGCTTTGTTTGTGGGATCACCTCCGGATTCCTCTGACTCCGTTTCGACCGCTTGTAACAGCTTCATTTGCTCTCCCACGAGTTCAAAACCACACGCCGTCAGCTGCGCTTTAGATCCTTTATTTGCTAGTAAAACAAGGCCTGCACCATCTACTTTTTGTTCTGTTTAAGGAGAAAAACGCATTTCAATTTGACAAAGGCCTCTAGCTACTTTCGCGCCACTGCTGCTGTAGAATGGAGATTGAACATACCTTTGAACTTTGCCGCTGTTTCCTCGTTAAAAAGGGACTCTACCCAATCAGAAGCTTCATCCACAGTCATGTCTGCCTGTTTTTTTTCTTTTCCTGCTGCTGTCAGCCGTAGCCATATTTTCTTTCAACCAATTTATTTTCTACAATAAAAAAAAAAACAGCTTATATCCGCATGACTGCACTGCAGCACTCGAACAACCTCGTCTTCTTCGATGGAGTTTTGGCGCGAACTGCACGGACAGCACGCTTTATATACTCCTGATACGGGGTATTGCACCTCGCTTCCATACATACACTCGTTCCAGTCCGTGCCAACAACAGTTGCTTCCTCGTGGTTCGGATGATTGGCAGTGATGCAATGGCGGGAAGAAAAAGATGCTGGGATCGAACTGAAGTCGTTCGTTGCCATTGCAACGAACTTCCCTACACCCACGTCCATTGTCCATGCAGTTCCTGTAGTGGAAAGCCTGTCTCAACTTCAGTGGAGTATAGACACTGGCAACTGCAAGAACTGGGGCAGTCAGAAGCGGTCAACGGTGTTTCCACAGTGTCAGTGAGTACAATGTAAGTTATGTGAGTCTTTGTTCTTGCCTGGAGGTGTTTTCCGCGGATTTTCTAGCAAAGCAAATCCTATTTTTTTTTACACAACTTTTGCAAAGCAAGCCATGTATAGCGCATTGATGCCCGGCTGGTTTAGCGCGCACCCACCCCCTAAATTCCTGGCTCTTTTACGGCATTAGTTTGAACGAGCGAGTCAAAAAAATATCTATATGCGCAGTAAATTTCGACAAATAATTAGTTTCTGAAGTTAGCTTTTATTACAAATAGACACACTAAAGGGCAAATTTATAAATTAAAATACATGTACCAGCCGTGATAAATTGTTCACAAAACAGACTTGAAAACCGGGATCAAATTTTCTTCACCTCCAGCTCCGCGCGTCTTTTTAGAAACACGAAAAAATACAACAACTGATCTGAGTAAAAAGTCCTAAAATATCTTAAAATGCTGAAGTAAAAGGTGTGTTTTCATTCTGTACAACTTACACAGACATCTATTTTTAAAACAAGACTGTGATGTTTTCTTGGTGTAGGAAAGCGGTAATTTGAGATGAAAAAATTAATCGCAAATCACGGCGGGATCGGTATCACTAGCGTGAAATCGCCGATGAAACTAAAACAATGTCTGACACTAAATGAACGGTAGCAAAGCTTTCTTCACTTTACATTAGTGTTACTGTTAACAAGAAAAATTCTTTTTCATTTCCAAAGGCTCTGTTATTGTCGAAATCTTCAAAACAATTCAAAACAGCGGCTAAATGAAAACAAATGGAGTCGCCGTGAAAAGATCCGAATCAGATAACACGTGCATCTCAAATGTCATTCAGTCTGTTCGATTCAAAAAGCCATTTTTTTTTAACAAATGATGGACAAATGAGAGGAACTTAAAAAAAACTTTGTTTCAAATTAATTTTCATTCAGGATAGAACAAAGAAATGTATTTAAAGAATCGAAATTTCAAAAAATTCACGCTTGCTTCACCGGAGCATATGCAAATTTTAAAATTTCATGCTGTAAGAGAAGTTCTCATTTGAAGCGACCGTTTTTTCAGTCAATTTTTGACTCAGTAGTTTTCCCGATCCCTCTAAAAATTCCATTTAAATTCAAGGCAACACTGTACATTACCATTTTTCATTTTAAAGTCTTGAGAAGCCGTTGAATGTCCGTGTGAGAATAAATTTCGTATTCAAAAACACATCGAAAGCGCCATGAATTTGTTCGTGGCGGCGAAGTAATTTCATTCACCAGCTAGGTTTAGCAACATGTCTTTCATGATCTTCCATTCTAAAGCCACTAAATAATTATTTGTTGTTTCTTCTTTTCATTTTAAACCCTATAGAGGTAGTTTCCTGTGTACAGAATGAAAAACACCGTGGAAGTTTGAAAATTTGTGCCGTGACGCGCCATTGCCTTCTTGTTGTTTTTGATTGCACGAATAAAGACAATTGCTGCCTTCTAGGACCCCTTGAGTTCTCAAAAAATATGTGCAGAAAACGGATTTTGATTGTTTTATTTGTCCTTATTTTCTATTTAACAATTAGACTACGAGCCCGAGTTTTCTATGAGCGAATAGTCAACGAGGCGCAGCCTAATTGTTTTAATAGAAACTCAAAAGGATTGCAGTCCAAAACCTACAATATTGTGCACTTTGAAGCAAAAATCAAGAAAATTTGCCGCTTAAAAGACTGTTTTCTATCTGCGAATAGAAAACAGTGGGAGAACCAATCAGATTCGCAGATTTCCAATAGAACACAGCTGAGTTTCTACTAAAGAACAATAGGGAAACCAAGAAATCTTCAGGGAGGGAGGGAGGGAAAGGACATTAATTGTCACCATGCGCTTTTTTCGGCCGGTTGAGACCGGCACGGGAGTTTGGGGGGTTGTTTTCGCACAGCTGGTTGAGGCCGGCACAGGAGCCAAAGGGTCAAATAATTTATGAGTTAAAATTTGCCTTCACAGCTCTGAGGCAGAAACAGAAGAAGAGTCAGTAGAAGATTATGAAATTGGACAGGATAGCTTTGCAAGTGCTAATGTTGGTGACAGCAATGATGATGATGATTTCTTGGAATCCAGTAGTGGTAATGGTGCGTCAGAGGGTTTACATACAGACCAGCAACAAGAAGAACAAAGTTCAGAAGAGGCAGAGTTAAAAATAAAAAGAGAAATTGTAACTGTCATTTGTAAGGCCATGATGTTGGTGAACCAAATGCATGGCTCATTTAATGACATTGAGGATGTTTTAACTTTTGCAAAAGACTTGTTTTTCCGCAATGACTGCGATAACTCGACTGCTTTGAATCATTGGCCAAGAAATTGGAGAGAGACCAAGAAGCTTTTAAAGGAATTTGAATACAAAGGGCCAAAAGAATATTTTATCTGTCTTGATGAAAGTCACTCATGTCACTGGGATTTGATGGATTCACCTACTTCCACATGCAGACATTGTGGAAAGCCCGGATCTATCAAGTACTATTATCTTGGTCTCTCTGACAAGATTCGGACATGGTTCTCTGATGTTAATATGTGCAGCAAAATGTTAGCCCACTGGGTGAACAGAGATGACTGGATAAATAGAGCTGGATCAAACTCCGTGTTGAAGGAAGTGTGGGATGGTATGCGTTTCAGTGAACTGGCCTGGTTTTGGAACCCAGATGCAGAGTGGATGCTACCATGCAGATGTAAATGCTGTGGTACTGTTATCAGTGAAAAAGAAGTCAGAGACTCTCCTGAAAGAGATGGAGTGTACACAGTGCAGTGCGAAGAATGCGGAACTAAGGAAGACTATCAAGCGCAGGTTGTTCGGGGCGAGCCCCGGAATATTGCTTTGATAGGACACTGGGATGGTTGGCAACCATTTGGAGCACCAGGTCAACACAGCTGTGGTAAGTTTCTTTTCAAAATCACAGTATGTATGTATTGTACCAGAGATTTACTAATCCAGTTCTACAGTAGATATAGTTAATTGTTGTGGTTAAAGGGACACTGTCACGCCTGAAACAAAATATTTTATAAGTATGGCCTCTACTTTGTTATAATTGGGCTTTATTTTCTTGCAACAGGAAAGTGGTAAAAGCAAAGAAATATCAACTAAGAGAAAAAAAATGACTAATTAAATGTTGAAAATTTCACCAGAATGGCAATTTTGATTTCTGGACATCCTGTCCAAAAATCAATTGCAATCCACTTCCATCCTTGCAATCCTGTACTTTTACCTCAAAATACCTGTTCCATCTTGCTTTGTGAGATCTTTTTATCAAATGTATTCATGTATTTGGTGGCATTTGGCAATATAACATGGAAATTAGAAAATAGAAATTTCTATGATTAACCGTGATAGTGTCCCTTTAATGACTTGTCACAAAGTGAAATGAGTGCCTGACACAGTAGTTGAGTGGAAACTATAATTTGTGTTGCACTCCCTCCATCTTTCCTTCTAATATTTTTTTTAATGTAGAGAGCTAATTTGTTTGTAATTCAAGAACTCTCAAGTAGCACTTTACTCAATATTGGTTCATATAGCTGCAACGTTAACTTTGCCTGTTGTTTCTCGTGATCAGATTGTTATTAAAGTCCTAATAATTCAAGTATATGTACTGTACAAACTCTTAATATAAACTCTCTATATAGCAAAACTTCAATTATTTTTAATAAAAGTAAATTTAGCAGTTGGCAAGTTGCATTTGCACCAATTCACTGCATCTTTTTGCATCTTTTTGCAGGTGCCATAGAGGTGTCTATAGCCAATATGTACAAACACGAAAGGGCTGCAACCGAGGAAGTCTATGTTGTAGGCTTTGTGCCCTCTCACATGCTGCCCAAAAAAAGACCAAATTCCCTCGATCCATTCCTTGAGCCTCTAGTCTCTGAGATTGAAAACATCTTTATTGAAGGTAATTGTGCCAGTAAATTCCCGCCATGCCCATCCTTCTGGGCAACAGTGGGGCATTTTCCCATAATGACCATCCCAGGGATTAGGCATTAGCCTTCTAATAATGTTAAGATACTTCATAAATGGGATGCTAGGCCTGTTTTGCAAAATTTTGAAATCAAAATATGCAACAACTCAACACTGCCCATTATATTCACATGTTTAATCTACACTCTTTTAATTGTCTGATAATGTCAACAGGTTATCAAGTGGAGTATGTGGGCAATTTCCCTGAGTTGGATCTGCTGCCTGGTCTAATTGATGTACGTGTTTTGCTACTCCTTTGGACTGGTGATTATCCAGCCCAATCTGAAATTGGTAAATTCATTAATGGAGGAATACTAGCATGCAGAAGAGACAAACATAAAGGTGAGAAGAAATAATAATTATATGTTATTACATGGCTGCAATAGTACGCGCACTCTGATTGGTTAATTAGTGGTCTGTAATCCCCAGGTAAAAGCCCACAGGCATTACAGATTTTTCCCGCCATAGTTTCTGTTTACAAAACCTTGCGAACAAAGCATGTATCTCTTCTTTACTATGAGTTCTGAAGATTTCTTTTCTGAATTTTATTATCGAAATTGTGATGAAAAATGAAGGCAATGTAGAAGGTCTCTATTTCATGCGCTTTGCCTATCTGAACCCCTATAATTAACAACTTAATAATCTTTTCTGCTCTGGCTTTTCTGTAAAATTCCAGACTTTATGGACCTCGCCCAGCGGCTCAGTCCATAAAGCAAAAATTTCATCCCTCAGTCTGGAATTTTACAGTAAAGCCTGCTGTTATTAAGTAGTTAGTATAATAGTGTTATGATATAGAAGTCTTCTGTTGATCTTTTGAGACATGATCACTTAATGAGACCCTTTCCTCATTAAAATTTTACATGTGCGTATTACATGAAAGCGTTTGTAAGGCAATTACATGTATAGGGTATGGTTTCCCTCTCCTAAATGAATATGTTAACACCCCTTGATTTAAAAATACAAGTTCTTTTAAGATAAACAGCAACAAACTAAGTTTGAAAGAAAATCTATGAGCAGTTCTATCTCTATGAAATTTCCTTAAAAACACTAAAAGCTTGTATTAAGCAAGATTTTTACTGTGACATACAATTGTACCTAACATTCAACAGGTACCATAAACCCAAGTGGTGCAGGGACAACATACTACTTTGGACAAAACCGTTTTGCTACCAGGTTTCCACCGGAAGAGCGGAAACTTGAGAATGAAGTGGCTAAAATGAAAGAGATTGCAGATGAAGACCGTCGGACCGTTCGCGAGAGATTGAGCAGGGAAACTGGTTACACGGGATTAAGCATACTTCATCGTCTCTACAATTTATATGGCTTTGATGTGATCAGAGATACATGCTTTGATGTGATGCACAACCTTCCATTGAACGTTGTCGGTTGTAGCCTCAAACAGTTAATTGCTGAAGAGAAACTTGATGCCAAGGAAGCTGATCAAAGACTGGAACAGTTTCCTTGGACTGCAGGTACATGTACTGTCTGCACGTATGCTATGTTATTAACATCCCTAAAAACTTAACCACAGAATGTTAATTAATTTAATAAGGACACTAGTAATTATAAAAACCCCACCCATATAATTATCTCTATATCAGCTGTCATGATCGAGTGATAAACACTTGTGACTAAGTACTCGCTTTACTTAATAATACGCTTGCTCATTGTTCACATGTTTAAACTTTAGCCTTCATAACCATGTATCTTAAAATGTCCAACTGTTTAACTTGTTGCAGATTTAGAAGGCTTAGAGAGTTTGATCTTGTCTTCTTGTTATCTCTTGTTTAGAACTAAAAGATGGCCGAACTCCTCAGGGATTGTCCTCCCGTCTAGGATACTGGAAGACTGAGGAATTTCAAAAGTTCTCTTTTCCTGTGTCAGAATTGCTGCTGGCTGGCTTGCTTGAACCAATGGAGTATCATTTATGGCAGCTGACTGCGCGAATGACAGAACTTATCTTCAACAAGCGGAATGGATGGTCCCTTGATGATGTCTCCCTCTTCCAGAATTTGGCAAAACGTTATATCATCCTTAATGAGGAGCATCGAGGGCTTGCTGCCTGTAGAATAACAGTTCACAACCTTAAACACATTCCTGATGATGCCCTGCGGTTCTCTCACCCAGACAACTTCTGGTGTTTCTCGTTTGAGCGAGCTGTGAAACGATATGTCAGCATTTCAAATAACTTCAAGAACATAGAGTGTTCTTTTGCTAAACGGGAAAGTTACAGAGAACTCCTTAAACTTATGAGTACTCTTATCCAGCCCCAAGAAGAAAGTACCACCTATAAGGTTGATCTTGAAAAGGTTAGTACACTTCATGAAGTAGAGAATCTCTCTGTTTTACCACAAAATGTGTCACATATGAAATAAAATCCAGTAAAAGATCCTAGTAGTCGTTTTCAATTCCAACAGTTGCTAATAGGAATTTAAGGCTAAAATATAAAATAATTTTATTTATATTCTTATAATTCTTTATACTCTTCAAACAGAGCTATGAAGCCATGAAAATTATTGCCTTGAATTGAATCTCTCTTTGATAAAATTGCATCTGAACAATAACCGACAGAAATTTTCTCAAGCCAAGAATACCTTTTAAACACTGAGGAAGATGTAATTCTCAAACTCATTAATAATTCATGGATTAAACAAAGAAAATCCGCTATACTTAGCATAAAATTTTAAGATTTTATATCTTCATTTTCCCCGCAGGTTTAGTTTTGGTTGAGAAGATACATATATCAAACACTCAAGTGTTTCCTCCGATTTCCAAACACCGCGAAGTTCATCATAAATACTTTGCACATCCTAGTTTCAACTCTCTTCTCCATGTTTGGAATCAGAGGAAACTCTCTCTTTCATGTTTGATATATTATACTAAATATGAATTGCAAATTGCTTTTGACGCTCGTCTCTTTGTACTTGTGGATGGAAGGTCATGGCTTTGAATGCCATTAGAGCCTTCGACTTTTTCAGGCCTTTTTCTTTGATATATTGCTTTAAGTCTCAAAAAACTTTAATTAGGATTTCTTAATTAATTTTTACACAATTAATGTAATGCCTGGATGAGACTTTTCTAGAAATTTTATCATCCTTAATATCTCATTTCAGGCCTATTTCACCTGAGTTATTAGATTTCTACCCACTGATGCAACACCAATTTCTAATCTTTAAATGACATATCAGATCAATTTTAATCAGTTCTTAATCTTATAGGAGTCTTATTGTTTTCTTTTAGATGTGTGCCAAATCTTTGGAAGGTGCCAGACATATTGAGAAACTGGTTGCAAGCATGCCTTTGTTTGAAAACAGCTTCAAGGAGGGGGTTTTTGTTGGTGGGATGATCTTCAATGAAGTACAATTTTCACAAAGAGACATGAACTTGATTGATTTATCAGACTCATCCTTGTCTTTTGCTGTACCTGAGATTGCCTTCTCATTCCGAAGTTTTTGGAGGCCTGTTCAGACTCCTACAGGAATGCTGTACCGAAAAGGAGAACATGTTGTCTGTCAAGTTGGTGCTCATGATGAATACATTTGCCAAATCACAAATTTCTTGTGTCTTCGTTCTGAGGGAGAGTTCGTTAAATTTGTGAAAGTACTTAAGTATTCTCAGGCAGTGGATGGGGAGGGTACCCCTCTTTCTGATCCATACAGTGGTGGCTTAGTGATAGACACTGCAAATGCACAAGAACTTATTGTCCCTGTCAATGCCATGTTGAGAAAAATAATTTTGTGCAGTATTTTTGCCGATGATGATAATGCTGATCGAAAGATAGCAGTAGATTTTCAAAGAGAAACCCCACCAATTTCATCTCATGATATTCTTGTGCCATTCTACCCACAAGTTAATGACATGATTTCCATTAAAGGAGATGACCCCATCCCTTGGTTGGCAAAGGTGTTAACAATCCAAGAAAGAGCAAAAACTGTAAAAGTTTGGTATTACTTAAAGGACACGACAAGACCTGGCGAAAAGCTGTATGTACCCTATTGTGATGCACGACAAGCACAGGATTGGGTGTCATGGGACTCCATTTTGGGTCTTGCAAGCGGTGAATGGAGGGGCGATGCTTGGAAAATGGAATAACTTTCAATACAGTTAGCAACTGAGATATGCTGTGACAGTTATAACTGTAACTAGGGTGTTGTAATAACTTCTCACACTTAGGGTACTGTAAAAATTATATTTTATTATTGTAAACACATTCTGCATTGGAATTTTTATGAAAGGCAAATTTACATGCAGTTATTGTCATGAACAGGTTCTATTATTCCCTGTTCAAATGGTATAGATACTTCTAGTGTTGAATTTTGAGGGCTTTCATGGGTTTAAATATATCTTATTGGATGGTTCAACATATATGCGCAAATATTTTGTGAGTCGCGTAGTATTTTTCCAAGTCCCAAAAGGGGGAGGAAAAATACAAGCAGCAAGCAAAATCTCCGGATGTATTATATTTTAAACCGTCCAAGTATTCCACTATTGTGCCATTTTCTAGTACAATTTGTATATAATTATGGCAAAAGTTTTTGAAAGACATCCTGCATTGTCGGTAAATCATACTAATCTTACAAAGGACATGTGTTTGAGGCAAACAACACTAATGAAACCATTCAATCATATGCCCTTCAAAGTTCAATTTCTAGTTATGTTCAAAATTCTTATGAAAAAAAATTATTATGTATCTTGGGGTATTCCTGTGTGAATGGTGCTCAAAACTGTTGATGGTAAATTTTAATTAAAGAGTGACTGATAAAGTAAGACAACCATAAAATGGTTATAGCACAGCTAGTACACAACACTGGTTCTTTAATGGGGATGTTAATCTACAGTAATGTGTTCTGAATTCTCATAATGTTTTTTGCAGGCTTTTAGTGAATGGTAATTAAAAAAAAACATAATGGTTAAGTTGTGGGAATAAAGTGAGAGTATCATGAATGTTTTTTCTATAACAACCATGTTTGGATTTTCAACTAATTCCATTATTGTATTTTGTTTTTGCATTACAAGCGGACTTTCCAAAACCAAGAATGGTTTCTCCTTATTACACATGATGGAATTGGTACAATTAACATTAATGGCTAATTGTTGAGAATGTTAAAAGTAGAGGACGGGAGAAAAAAACATTAATGTTTAATTTTGTTAATGGTATTTCAAGAAAAAACATCATGTTTCCTTCAAATTCATCAATGTTTTTTTGGATTTTTTTCCTGTGGTAAGAGCCTAAACTAGTGTGTCCAGTGAATATCAATTTTAATAAACTGATCTGACCATGCTAAGCTTAAGCATTTTATAAACTGACTATTTCCTACGAGGATAGAAACACCAATCATGGTAACATGGTTTCTCAGAAGCTCAATCTCTATCGTTTTATACATGTAATTTTTATCGGCTGAATAATTTTTGCAAAACATAACGTACCTTTTAACGTGTTGCCGTCAAGAGATTTCTAAATAATCATCAAACGTAGAACGGTGCTCTGAGAGAATGAAAAAGGGTTCGTGTTCCCTAAATCGAAACTTTGACTAAACAGCGAACTGGAAAAATTATCAGAATTATTGCCCGCATCGACCGCCATTTTGTTTTATAGCTGATAAGCTCGTCCCAGATCTCCCCAGCCAAGTAAATATCCAACATGGCGGCAACTTCGTAACCTGGCCTAAACAAAACTTGGCCCATGCCTTAATTCTCCTGAGCTGTACATGTCTTTGGAAATGGAACACAGGAGTGCACACTAGCCATATGCACTTTGTCGTCTTTTGGTGAAGAGCCAGTGAGGGTAAACACAGCTTTCATCACTGGATTCTTTCCCAAAGATAGACCAAGACACGTGGTTGACCTGTGGAGGGATCTAGACTGCAAAGTTATGGTATTTTGCATTGGTCTGAACAAGAGGCTAATTACAAGTACAAGTGCACGGGTCACCCACTTCCAATAAGCCCGTACATAATCATCGTTGGCGCATACCTTGGAAGAAGACTTTTAGAAAGTGTCCGGTGTCAATGTGAGGTTGCATAATCCAAATTTTAATGTTTTATTACTTAGAGTGAACCTATTAGAAACACAATTTATGTGGATTGTAGGTGGAAATAACCTATGTTAAAATAGATTTTTAGGCACCCATTTGGGCTCCTTGAACAGAAACTTGGGTGCCCATCTATGAAAAAGGTATCAACTGACCAGTATCACATGAACATGTCGTGTACTCAGGTGGAGACTTGAGTGTAGACTACATCCAGGCCACATGGTTTTCTAAGGTAACCGCTGACCAGGTAGTGGTTTTTAAATAGATCACAGGGTCAAGTTGAACCGTTTTCAATCTACTGCATAGTTAGTAACATCATCCTCAACAGAATTCTGTCATTGGAATAGAAGGTTCACCTATGGAATCTCTCAAATTAAGTAGTTGCATAAAAATGTACACAAACTATTGTAAAAGAATCATGCCACCAAACAATTAATATTGGAGCTCCACTTTTATGATTGGCTAAATCTAATATTATATTGAATGAATCAAGAGTGAATATGAAAGTAAGCAAAGCACAGTGGAAGCTGTTTTGGAGGGAGAGAGAGTGTGTGAAACTTTTTGGCCAATTGTGTTTTTTTTTCTTTGTCAAACATTTGAATCAATCTGTGTTTTCATTTCCCAGGCATGCCAACCAGCTTCAGTGTATTCACTGCATGCATTAAAAGCTCAGTGGCACAAGATATTAATTTGTGAAGAGCTGGAGGGACAAGTGAAAGACAAAAAGAGTATTAGAAGCTTGTACTCCACCTACTGTTGTTCAATCTACAGAACATATTTCAACGTGGAGAAAATGCAATGGAAGATTATGTTCTTTGCAGATAGTGAGGAGCAAGAGAGGCGGAGAATTCAACTTGTTCAGTCATTGTGAGAATAGGGCCCAACCAGTAGCGTTGTTTCAACGTCAACTATGTAAACAAAGTAAGAGAAGCAGAGTCTAACAATTTTTTCTAACTGTTGTTATTGTTAAGGAATTACTGACCTGTTGATATGTATTTTAATATATAGATTTAGTCAAGCCTAAAAGCTGAGCTCTGCATCTTTGCTGGTTCTCAATGAAATAAATAATAATTAAAAACGCATCAACTCGAATTGCGGAATTTCCGCTACGAATGACCATAAAAAGTTAAAAAATGCCACCAGACGAAACAAATTGGGCCTGAGCCCACGATCAATGAAGAAAACCAATGCCAATAACAAAGATGTAAGCTGATAAGGCTGACAAGGTGTTGACAAGGCATGGCCGCCATGTTGAGCGACTCCGTCGCCGTCGTTGCCATGCGTACGCACCCACGAGCAATACCGCTAGCCACGATGACCATGAGAAAATCAACTCATGGGTTTCGTTTTCTTTCCCATATGAGTATGGGGCTCTGCCTTAGTAGAGGGTTTACTTCATACCCTAAGTAGGATATATACCTTTAGCCATTGTCCCTTTCTTGCATGTTCTAAATTAGTCAAATTAACAAAGAGGGATTTCATAGCGGTGCTTGGTGCCAGAGCTCTGCTATGAAATCCCTCTTTGTTAATTTGACTAATTTAGAACATGCAAGAAAGGGACAATGGCTAAAGGTATATATCCTACTTAGGGTATGAAGTAAACCCTCTACTAAGGCTTCTGATTCCATAGTGCTTACAGTGTTGGGCAGACACACAAGGTTCAATCACAGTTTTTCTCCAAAGTTATTTATTATCACCTAAGCCATTATTTTGCTGTTGTCATTATTTGGTTTATGCACCACTATGGCCACATTTATTTACTGTCTGCTGGGTGCCAGATAGTAGCAACATTTAGCTTGTGCATTGTGCCATGCCACCTGCTGCATTATGTTTGTTTGTGTATCTGTTAAATCTGTACTTCTATGACAGTTTGATTACAAAGTTATTGTCTTTTCATTTCGACTAATGTAGAGCAAGTGCAGAGCAAGTGACAGCAGACGTAGAGAGTACTGTGTGAGGAACATTTCACAAAGTGTTTCCAGGAGTGCCGCTATTGGGGTGCACATTCTACTGGAAACAGACCCTTTGGAGGAAAGATCATACACAAGGTTTACAAACAGCCTATACGAGTGACCAGGTGACTAATAATTACATCCGAAGACTGATGGTGCTGCCTTTCTTTGTCCAGGACACAATCAAAGAGACCTACAAATGACTTAGACCAGAAGCCACCACAGAACCTCTGAAACAATTTGTAGAGTTGTAAATGCTGGAGTGTCTTTATGCAGCCCATAAAAATAAACAATCACATAGAGGGGTGCCATAAGTGCCTGAACTGCAGAGCTGCTGGCTGCTGCAGCCTAACTGCAGAGCAAAATCTTCTTTATTTGGGAACAACTTCTGGATGGAAATGCAACAATCAACAAGCCTGTCTTAACTGAAATCTAAAATATTTTGGACCAGTTAACAGACATACAATCACCCATTCAGAAGATTGTATATTTAAGTACAATTTCAGTTGTTAGAAGTAGATTAAAGTACCTTTTATCACCATATCAAACATGTTATTTGGTTGTTTAAAAAATTACTACCGGTAATTTGTATCTATTGTTTAAGTGATAGACAATCAAAACCAATCAAAGTACTTTAAACTTGCAAACATGATATTTTGATCATCCTGCTGTGTTTAAAGAAATGAGAACCTGACGATTGATCATGCAAGAGTTTTCACAAATTATCAGCGTTATCTTTGATTACTATCTATCACTTACGATGGCATCCGCATAGATTTTAAAATCCATTGTTTACAGAGACCCTGTACGACCCAGGCAGCAGCAAATTCAATTTATACAATGTAAAGAGAGTTTTGAGAGGTGACCAAGTGGTAGTGTTCCGCAAGGCCTAAATTCAACCCGTGCGGAGCCATGGTTAGTAGACATGTGACCAGTTTAAGAGTGGGAACCACCAACACAATCACCAGGCCAAAATGGGGGCATTAGTGGTGACCACAATTACAGCTAACGTGAAAGCAAAGGCAGTGGCAGACCTGTTCAGACCAGCAACGTCTACTGTTGACAAGGTAACAGGCATGTAGAAGGTAGAAGAGTTTATATATGTAGGACTGGTACCGAGTCCACGGAAAGGTTACCAAGCCTGGCGCGGTTGCCTGGAATGAGGACAAATTGGAGCCCTCGCTTATTATGAGGCTAGAAAGGCTGAGGATGTTTTGTGCCAGTTTGTAAATGGGCTCAAGAAGGAGCTAAGAGAAATATTGATTCGTCAGGATGATTTGCTTAAAACTCCAGTGGAGACTGTTGTCAAGAGAATTGCCACTCTGGAGGAGGAGAGTGGTGGAATGCTGAAGGTGGCTTCTGTCAGTGAATCAAGCCAGGTAGACAGCCCAACACGTGCAAACAAACAGGCCAGTGAAATCGAAGAAATTGTGAATAGAACAGTGGAAGACAAGCTAGAGCAGATGAGCAGAAGCTCCCATGGCCCCGGGGCTGCGGCGGTTCGGGTAGACAGAGACCTGGTCCGAAGTCCACGGATGTTTGCAGAGCTTGCAATGGCCTGGGTCACTGGGCCCGTAGCTGCCCGACTTTAAACGAGCGCGGGGCTGGCCGAGGACCCCGACACCAGCCTTGAAAACTAAAGAAGGGGTCCAAGCAGTTAACTATCCGTACCGTCCCCAGAAGGAAGTTAAGGCTGCAAGGAGAATGGGCTATTATGTTGAGGGTACTGTGAATAAAGAGAAGTTAGTCTTCCTGGTTGATACTGGGGCGGAAGTGAGCCTGATTTCTTCAAGTACTCCAGGTTTGGTGGTCAATGATTCAGATGTGTCTCCTGTATCAGTTACTTGCCGGCCTATTGCGATTCGTGGGGAAGCCGAAGTAGCATTGGAGCTGGGAGGCCTCCAGTGTCAGTGGAAGTTTCTTGTGGTTGAAGTTTCTTGAGTCTGTTTTAGGAGCAGACTTTATTGAAAGCCACCACAAGAGTTCATGGGGAATCCGTGATGGTTCTCTGTGGCTGGATGATTGGAAAGTACCCCTAGCAGACCGTCCCAAATGCAGGAATGTGCTGGTTGAAAATTATTCTCCTGTGGTTGCCAGGTGCACATTGGAATTGCCTGCGAGACACCAGATTCTAATCCCTATGAAAACTAAAGATGGAGACAGTAGAACTGGGCTGTTCGAGTCCACGAGGGCCCCGGGAGGGGTGCTGATGTCTAAAACTGTTGTCGACGGTGACAAGGAGGGAGGATTTTGGGTGAAGGCTGTTAACCTTTCTGATGAAAATGTGATGCTGTTCAAGAACCAGAAAGTTGGAATCCTTAGTGACATTGATGGCTGTTCAGAACCTTTGGACATTGGGTCAAAAACTGATTTACAAAAAGTAAGCCTCGAAGAGCTTGGCATTGACCTGTCGGATAGTGATTTGAGTGACATTCAAAAGAAACAGTCTGAAAACCTTCTACTCTCTTATGCTGATATATTTTCAAAGGGGAAACGTGACATTGGCAAATGTTCGGCAGGGGTGCAGCACCGTATCCCCTTGAAAGCCGAGGCTACTCCAATTAAACAGCAGTTACGCAGAGTCCCTTTTGCCTATCAAGAAGGAGTCAAGTCTGACTTAAAAGCTATGCTGGAGGATGGGATTATTGAGAAATCCAACTCCGAATGGGCTAGTCCTTTAGTCATTGTAAGGAAGCCGTCTGGAGATCTGAGAATATGCGTTGATTATAGAAAGTTAAATGAAGCCACAAGGGTAACAAGCTACCCTCTTCCTAACATGACTGAGACTCTGGACCGGTTGGCTGATGCAAAGTATTTCACGACTATCGACATGGTATCTGGTTACCACCAGATTGAGGTAGCCCCAGAGGATCGTCACAAGACTGCTTTTGTCTCACCATTTGGACTGTTTCAGTACTGCCGTTTACCATTTGGACTGGCTGGGGCACCTGGAACTTTCCAAGCAGTGATCGAAGACATGCTGCAGGTTTTAGATGCTGAAGATGTTATGGCTTACCTGGATGATGTGATCTGTTTCCACTCTAGTTTTGAGGAACATCTAAAGGGCGTTGAGAGATTATTGCTGGCAATAAGGAAGTCAGGATTTAAGTTATCAGGCAAGAAATGCCAGTTTGCCAAAAGGTCAGTCAAGTTTCTCGGTCACGTGATTGATGAAGATGGGCAGCGTGGTGTAAGGCCACAACCAGAGAAGTTGGACATAATTCGGGATTGGAAGCCCCCTCAAGATGAAGCTGACCTCCGTCGATTTCTCGGTGTTTGCACATTTTGGAGGAGGTTTGTGAAGGATTTTGCACGTATAGCTGTTCCACTCCATGACCTTCTTAACAAATCAGAGTTTGTTTGGACGCCTCAATGTGACAGTGCTTTCAGACACCTTAAAGAAATCCTGTGCTCTTCAGTGACACTGAAGCTTCCAGATAGACATCAACGTTTTATCGTGTCTTGTGATGCTTCTGACAGGGCAGTTGGTTTTGTTCTTGAGCAGAAAGATGCTAGCGGGGGTAGACGACCGGTGGCGTTTGGGGGCCGGAAACTAAATAAGGCTGAATGCAATTATTCAACTACAGAAAAGGAATGCCTTGCGGTCATCGACGCCCTGAAAGCCTATCGGCCATATTTGCTGGGACGCGAGTTTGATTTGTTCACGGACCATGAATCCTTAAAGTGGCTACTTACTCGAACCAAGGAACACAGTGGACGGCTGTGGAGATGGGTTGACAAATTCAGAGAATTTCAATGTATAGTTCACCACATTGCAGGCAGTAAGAACACAGTTGCAGGTGCCCTTAGTAGAGTTCAGGGAGTAAAAACTGATGAACAAGAAGCATGGTCCCTTGATTTTGTCAGAAGACAACAGGATAGCTGCACAACACTGAGCCAAGTCAAGTCCTTGCTGGTGACTAAAGAAGTCTGTCCAGAGGATGTGAAGGACACGGAGCTCAGATTTTATATCAAGGTGATGCCAAACCTAAGTGTTGGGGAGGATGGCATCCTTAGGCACAGGAGTACTGAGAACCCTGGTGCGTGGCAAATAGTCATCCCTCGAAATCTTACATCGAGAGTTCTTCAGATGATGCATGATGACTTAGGCCATTTTGGGACAGTCAAGACTACTGCAAGGGTCAAAGAGAAGTTCTTCTGGCAGACCATGTCGCTGGAAATTGAGGAATGGTGCAAAAGCTGTTTGCCGTGCCAGGGGAGGAGGAACCCAGTCCCTACTAGAAGAGCGCCACTTCAACCAATTGCCACTTGCCGCCCAGGGGAACTGGTGACAATGGATATTGTAGAATATCCTCTTAGTTCCCAAGGATTTCGGTACTGTTTGGTCATGGTTGACCATTTCACCAAATGGCTCGAACTGTACCCGCTTAGAAACCAGAAGTCCGAGACCCTTGCCAAGAAGGTATTCGATTGTTGGATTCCCCGTCATGGTGCTCTGGAACAAATACATCATGACCAAGGAAAGAACTTAACAGCTAAAATGATCCAGGAGATTTGTTCCTTTTTCGAGATATGGAATACGCAAACGACACCATTTCACCCACAGTCTGATGGAGCATCGGAACGCAGTATAAGAACAGTGAGCAGGATGCTCGCAAAGATTGTACAGGAGGACCAGAGAAACTGGGATTTGTACATCCCATCCACGTGTCTGGCATACAACACATCGGTTCACAGTAGTACGGGCTTCACTCCTTGTTTCTTAGAGTTTGGCAGGGAATTTCGCCTGCCAAGTGATTTACATGAGCCGCACACCTGCAGTACCCAGTCAGATCTTCACTCTGATTATGCTGTACAGCTTAAGACTAGACTAACTCAAGCTTTCAAGACTGCTAGAGATACGCTGAAGGTTGCCCACAGCACTCAGAAGGCTTACTATGACCGCTGGGCTAGAGCCAATACATACCGAGTGGGGGACCGAGCACGCCGGGCAAACGGGGAGCAAAATGTGGCCTCGAAATGTTAACGAGCGCGCGCGGCTTTTTTCGCTTGGGAGACTGGAGACGAGAAATAAATTTGCACAGTATTACGCAGGGTACCCCTCTTTGTCGGCTTTTTTCTCTTCCCTTGATGCAATTGGAGCTTGAAAAAGACCACATAAAGATTTTTCGTGAATCAAGGTTTTATTTGATACCAAACATGGCTGAGAAATGTCAATGACCAAAACTCACGTTTTGGTTCTTTTCGATGCTTTCGTGGAAGGAGTATCTCTAAAGTTGTCTCTACACGTGAACATGGGTTGGTTTCTCGCTCAAAAGGATTTGCTGAGGTCGAAAGAAAAGTGCTTATGTTGAGAAAAATTTCTTGTCTGGTGATTAGGTAGGAATCCTATGTTTTTATTTTTGTCGATGAACGTCAAAATTTTGCACGCTTTCGCTTTTTGGAATGGTCACCACTCATCCATTCCAACTGTGTTCACTCTATTCGTAGACTGGCGAGGGTAGTAAGGATGCCTTTGCCATCTCTCAAAACGATTGCTCGATTTAATGTTGGCAAGTTTATGAAGGAGAAGAAGGCAGCCAGAGAACAGCAAGCAGCAGCCCATAAGTCAATAAGAGAAGAAAAGGTTAAGTTGTCTTCCACTCAAGCCAAGTTAAGGCGCCTCAAAGTTAAGGTAAGTTTTTAGTAGTACTGACATAAAATGTAAATTAGCCATTTGATATTTAATACCACTGTCTCCAAGCAGTCAGAACTACCTGCATGTCAGTATATAGGGACGATGCAATTTTTGTCTGTGAAAGCAGATCACACAACTTTACACAGCCCCACATATGAATAATGCATGGTCAAAGAAATACTTGCTAGCCCTGTAAGGATGTAAGCAAGCATGAATACAGTCGAGTAACAAAGTTTATTATATCTCTTAGATAGTACGCGCGCTGCGATTGGTCAATTTAGCGGGCCGTATTCTACAGTACGGCCCGCTAAATGTAAAACTTTGTTTTTGCGGGCGTTATTTCAAGATTAAGAGATATAATAAATATCTTACTAATCTTGTTTTCTCGGTCCATACTGTAAATTACGGACCCTTGTTTTCTTCCTTCGATTTATGGCCCGCGCGCTTCGCGCTTGGGCCATAAATGGATGGGGAAAAACGCGGGCCATAATTTACAGTATGGCCCTCGAACTCGGTTAGTAAGAGGTATGTGTTATGGCTTAAATTTTCCCTTGCCACAATTTTTTTTTTTTGGTGTTTGGCAATGTATGATAATAAAAAACAAAGGGAAATATCACTGCACCTGAAGCATAAGATTGAACCACAACATAAACATAACTCATGTGTGGGGTTGTGCATAAATCATGCATTAAACTTTACCATTCTTTCAGTGGAATGGGTTGTAGTGTGTCAAGGTTAGCCAGCCCAAATTTGTGATAACCCTTGGTTAATTTATATAATATATATATTTTAAACAGATTAATGACGCTAACAATGAGGTGGCAGTACTTCAGGAGGGACTTCAAGTTCAGGTGAACAGGGACTGTGAAAAGGAAAATTTCCTTTCTTCAGTTTCAATATCTCGGAGAATAAAGCACCCCACCTCCAACGAGCTGTCAGGGAGGGCAAAGCGAAGAAGAGTGTTGGAGACATACAATGCAGCCAAAGAAATTCATGGTGGTACTGCAGAGAGTGATAAGGCAGTTGCTATTGGACTTGTGGAAACCTTGGACACTAAGTTCTCCAAGAATGTTGTCTGTTCATTAGTTAGTAAGAAACCGAAGCTGGCCAAACAAATTTCATCTACTTTTCATAATGCTAAGTGTAAGATGTATGAGAATAGTGATGATAACATACTTAGAAGTGTGTCAGTTTATTACAGCATGGGTGTTATGGGCAAAAGAAAGTATATAAAAGTACGCCATTCCCTCTCTTTTAAGAAGGCACTATCCAAGGGGAAAAAATTTGCATGCTTGAAAGTAGCAAACTGCCGTGTGCCTGCTCTTCTACCATACTACAAACTTGTTCAATTTCTTGATAGTGTACAAATTGGCACCTTACATTCTGTTAGAGAAGAGCTCTGTTTTGATCTCACTGATGAGCATAAAGTCAATGGGTACTTTCGAGATTTGAAGGAATTTATGCCACAGTTGGCCGAGTTTTACTTGAAATTGTACAAGCATGATGAGTTTGACTGGTTTGAAAAGCCCTTCACTTTCGCTGTTGCCATCGGTGGTGATGGCGCACCGTTCGGGAAATATGATCAGTCTTGCTCATGGTTAGTCAGCTTTTTGAATGTCGGAAAACGTTTCCTGAGCAGTGACGACAACTTTTTAATTTTTGGCGCCAACTGCTCTGAAAGCTGCATTGCGGTTGAGAGGTATATCACCAAACTTGTCAGTGATATAGCTTATCTAGAGGGTAAAGCTTTTACTGTTCATGGTAAAACAGTTAAGTTTGAGTTTGCTGAAATTCCTAACGACATGAAGATGCTATCATTCCTAGGGGGAGAACTTAGTAACAGCGCCAAGTATTTTTCATCATTTGGCAATGTAAACTTGGATGATATGGCCAATTTGCAATTCACCTTTGGTCGAGCTGTTACAAACCAGTGGAAGCCATGGGAATACGGCAAACGTTTAAAAGTGGTGAAACACGTTGAAGAGTTAAAAACCAAGTTGGCCAAGACTTCCCTATGTGCCAGCACTAAGCGGGGTAAGGTAACCTCACTCATTGCAGAAAAGCAATCCAGGCAGGAGTTTGTTCCAAGAATTGGTAAGCTAATTGAAAAGGCACATGTTGAACCCCTACACCTAAAAAACAACGCATGTGCCTTTCTCTTCACCCTAATTCTTGAGTTTGCAATTGAAATATCCAAGTTACCACAGAATGTTACTGAATATCAGAAGGTAAACACAAACTCGCCTTTCTTCAGGCTAATAACTAGCCTGAAAACAGAGGCAAGTCTTTCTCGATTAGCAAAAAAAGTGGTCAGGTGGTTTGATGAGGGAAAAGGAAATCCCAAGGCATTTTCTTATCGATTTACAGGGGAAGAATCGCGTAGATTTCTGCACAATTTTATGTACCTTATAAAAGCAATAGAGGGTGCAAAGGATCCAAAACCTGTTGAGTTCAAACTACATGTGTTTGCATTCACATGTCTTTCATTGCGTGATGCTGTCTCACTGTTTTGTAGACTGCAAATTGACAAAAAACAGCTTGATGATCTTGAAAAAGCATGCCAAAATTTTTTTGTTTCCTGTGCATTGTTTCTCCAGATAAACCCTACAGTATGGACCCTTGGGCATGTGGTTCCCATCCATACCAGAGAAATGTTTGAAATGTATGGGAAGGGTTTGGCCCTTAACTCCATGGAGGGGAGGGAGGCAAAACACCAGGCAATTTCCAGGTATGCCCAGAACTCAAATTTCTCAAATCGCTGGAAACAAGTTTTCCGGCACGAGTTTATTTCCCTTGTATGGTTGCGGGAAAGGGGCTACAATGTGACTGGGAGCAGCTCTGGCAAAGAGACATACATCCCTAAACGGGCTTTTCAAAGTGATCATTGTTACTGTGGTCTCCCATTGACAGGGGAGTGCAAATATTGCAACAGCCCATGCAGAACCAAGATCATTAAAAGTGTTCAAGATAAGTCTATTAGCCCTGCAAGGAATGGTGGCAAAAATCTACAAGAACGTGTTCGAAGTTATTGAAGTGGTGACTAATGATGAGAATAACGAAGCTGAATACAGTAATGGGTTTTGTTGAGGATTAAAAAACCCTTACTACGCGGAGATGAAGGGGGCACCTTCTAATGTGGTGCTAACAGAGCATAAGAAAAGGAAACGCATTTTGGCACAAAGCAGGTTTTTGAATAAGTGCCTACAAATAACAATGTTAAAAGTTCAACATTAACATTAATTTTACAATATTCAATGTTCTTACTGCTCAAACTGTTAAAACTCTTTAAACCACATGCAATATTTAACAGGTATTAACTTATTTATTTACATAATATTATATATTATGTTTATTTATTGAGAGAACTTTGAAAAACATATACTTTAGATGTACTTTTCTAAAGCTTAGAAAAAGATGTATTGCAGATAGTTGGGCCAGTTTAGCAACTTTGTAACAACTTGAATATGTTAATAAAGTGTTCAGAAAAGAATATCAAGTAAATACTGACAAATTATTATATAATCAGCCATCAACTGAAGAAACTGTTAACAATGCGGTCAGTGTAAAACGCAGACTGCAGACCGGGGGTAAAATGCAGACAGCAGATTGCAGACCTGGGGTAAAAAGCAGACCAAGTTAAATTTTACTATGGCTTGCTTGCGTGACCGTACCGTGTTAAGTTCAGCCCCAGACATTTCACACGAACGATCACAAATATTTAAGAATACATTTTACCAAGACACCAATTAGGTCAAATTGCGCAAAACAGCAAATGCGTCTAAATGATATTTGCGAGTAAAACTTCAATTTCAAACCTTCTACGTTAAGCGAGTGAAACTGAATGGATTTCAGATCTTTACCGAAAATTAATTTTATATGAAGCCGCAACACGCCACCAGATTCACACCCCATGTTTATCACTCACTAAACATAATTTTATGTCTATTTTATTTTTATGGTTTTTATTGTCAGTAACGGTTAGCGAAGCAAAACCCTTTTTTGATAACTTAACTTCAAAAGGGCTTTATGCAAAGTGTTGTGGCTGTGGAAAAAAAAATATTTATCCCACCCCCAGGGGGGGGGGGGGGGTACTCGGAGTATACATGACAAGGAGGTCCGACGTATTCTTTTCGGTTGAAAATTTACACCCTCAGTATTTTTTGGGTCAAGAGATCTGTCACATATTTTTTTAGGTCTTAAAATCTGTTTGATTGAATAAATCAGTATTGAGGTATTAAGTCTTGTATTTTTTCGGGTAGAAGATTTTGATGCCAGGTATATTTTTGGGTGTAAAATTTCAAGCTCATATATTTTTTGGGTTCGCAATATGAAGCTCCGTCGGACGCCCCTGTCGTGGAAACTGCAAGTACTCCCCCCTGGGATCCCGCCAGACACACTTCACAATCGCTCGTTGTTTGATAACTACAGGTGATGAACCATTGGGATGCAATTTTAGTGATTTTCGGTAGTTTTTCTCTACTTTTCGCTTGGTCTGCATTTTACCTCTGGTCTTGCAGTCTGCATTTTGCATTTTAACCCCGGTCTGCAGTCTGCAGTCTGCCTTTTACACTGACCGATTACACAATACTGTTTATGTGTGCTGAGGAAAACCATTGATGTTCCAAACCCCAAAATGAAAGCCTACAATAAGCTGCCCCTTATTTAGTTTATAAATAAGCGCAAAATCCTTTTCGGAGTTCACAATTAATTTAGCTCTACCTCTCCTTTTCAACGATCGCCGAAAATACTTCTTTACATTTTCTTCCTTTTTCCCACTGAGCATGGTAAACAGTTGTGATACACCCTTTTCAGACGTAAAAGCGATGACAGTTCCTTTCCTGTTCCCGGCAATATCACAGTGAGGTTGTCTGAAATTCTCCAAACCACTGGTTTTGATACTTAACTCCATTGCTCTGAAGGCATCATATGGAAGGTCCCGCTTTATCTCTGCGTAGTACGGGTTTCTGATCCGTAGTCGGCCACCTATTCTTCGGTTTATTAAATTTAGCCATAGCCTACTCTCAGTTTGCAAAATAGATCCGCAGGTAATGGTACTTTTGAGAATTGCATCTACCCTTATTCCTGGGTTAGCGCACAATTGCAGGCATGGCAAAACAAGGCGAAAAGCATGTTGCTTGAACAGCTCCGAATTAGGCTGCAAACCAGGTTCCAATTCCACAGCAGCATCCACAAGCTCGGTAATTTTACACTATGTCTTCAAGCCCATCTTCCTCCTCCGACTCGATGTCACTGTATTCAGCTTCGCTATTCTCATAATTAGTCACTTCTTCTATAACTTCGAACACGTTCTTGTAGATTTTTGCCGCCATCTTGAAATTGCGAACAGCTTTTGTGGGTAAAACCGCTGGCCGTAATGGCATATCTTGAGGCCACATTTCTCTCCCCGTTTGCCCGGCGTGGAGTTATGTGGTTGGACAAGAAGACCAGAAGGGGAAGGTGTATGAAACTAAACAGACCTTGGACGGGCCCTTGGACAGTCGTGAAGCATTTGAGTGAAGTAGTCTACAGGATCAAGTACTGTGGGACAGCGGGGCGTTACCCCGGAGTCAAAAGGCGAGTTGTTCACTTCAATCAGGTGAAACCGTACCATGGAACCAATGACCAGGATCAGGGCAACGTTGGAAGGGAACAAGAATCTTCCTTAATAAGGATGGGCGATGGCTCTGGTGTCTTCGTCTTGGAAGATGACGTTTTCCCGACGGTGGATGCTGGGTCGTCATCTGAGGATCCTGTTACTGTTGTGCGCCCTTTGCAAGTAGAAGGACAGCTAAGGAGGTCTCAAAGGGAAAGACGTCCACCTGCCTGGACACGGGACTTTCAAATGGACACTTAAGCTGTTATTTCTGATATTCTAGGCGGAAACCTTTTTGTCATCCTAATTTAAGGACTTAGTTCCCTCTAAGAAGGGGATAGTGTAGGACTGGTACCGAGTCCACGGAAAGGTTACCAAGCCTGGCGCGGTTGCCTGGAATGAGGACAAGAATCGTGTGTAAAACGTTTTCGTGTGTATTAAAAGTTCTTCTGGGTTTTTGGCCGTTCGTCCAAGATTCTTTTACATATACTGAGGTGAGAATCACGGTAGCCCAAAAGCACACAAAGGGTTCTGGGAGCATAGTCTCAGCCACAAGGTTATTTTGCAGCTGCACATCTTTGCAGCTATTTCACTCATTCACCCTTCATTGCCAAGTCCAAAGGTTGGTACGTATTGCTTTCTAGGTCAATATGAGTTAATTTGTTAAAATATCGAATTGACGTCCATTCGATTTAGAGAAAAAGTTGTGGACATTCACATTGCTAATCAAAGCCTTGACCGAAAGGCAAGGTCACACACGGATATGTCAGACATAAATAAAAAAAAACACTGGTTTACTGACTCATGGTCTGTGATATGGGCATATTTTCAGAGCAACCACCATACCTCTATGAATCATTCTGAAGCAAAAAAACCATTTCACGAATTCAGTTTTAAGTATTCCTCGAACTTATTCTTGTGCCGTGGATAATTTCCTAGAAATAGCATCATGTTTGTTTTTGCCACAGTCATCAAATTTGACTGTGAGAAATGAATTCACAAAGCTTCTTTTTAACCCATCCTCAAGATATAAAAAGTCACCAGGAAACAAAAGATTATTGGAAGGAATCAAAGAACCTTTTTGGAGTTATTTAAGATGGAAATTCCCATCTTAATTGGCAAGAGATTGCAAGGCTTGCTTTAGTCAGATTTTTGAGGAAAAGACATTTGGCAAGCTTACTCAGGATGAAATGAATATCTTTTCATTTCTAAGAACCTACCAATCATTAAAATGTTTTACAAACAAGCTTTCTAACTGTTTTAATTCAAGAAAGTATACAAGTTTATATACCACATGTTTATAATTTTTGGTCTAATTTACTTTGCTGTAAAACATATAGCAATTTACAACATTCATTTCGAATTAAAATGGAATCAACTTGTTTTCAAAAGGTTGAACTTAAAATACATATTAGTAGGTTCTTGCTGAATTAATTTTTTAAAAAAAAGTTGAAGTCTCCCCCTTTATTACAGTAGATAAAGGATATCAACTACATTACAAGTTGTGCGCTTCAAACTAACTGAGGTCATTGAAACAAGCAAAACATGCAATTTGACCTTAGCATCAGTCCCATACCCGCAGTGAGCTGGATTGTGGGATGACACCTTGGTAACACATGATGATATACACTGTAACACCCGTCAGGTTCCACTTGCAACATTAACTAAACATAACCAAACCTGCCACAACACAAATTGGATTGGAAACTTAACAGTGATTACAAGTACAAAGTTTGACTTGAGAAAATATTCTTCACTCCATATTATATCAAACAAGTGGGAGCAGATTTAGTGAGCACTATTCCTAGTTATGTATCTTATGGGCCATTTATAGCGTAGTTTTGTCAACATTTAAAGCCCTTACGTTTAAAGTGCATAATACAAAAACTTGAATATCTCTGGAACGAGAGAAGATATCGCAGAAAGGAAAACGCCATTCTCCGTCATTTTGAAATGCCTTTCAAAGAAAGTTAACTTGTTTTTCATTTCATAGGCACTTTCAGTTGTTTTCAGTTTCTTAAGAGCTCTTAGCTCTGAACAATTGCTTCCATTGGTGCTCATGTTTGTTACTCTTGGTATACTCTGCATAGAGATTCAAGTTATTGTCACATGAAACAGCCTGTCAGATACATTTTATTCCCCAAACCTTTTTTGTAATCATAAATTTCATAGCTACTTTTGGCGAAAGGATTAAAATTGGATTCATATTCACATTTCTTTCCTTCTGCCTTATACAAAACGTTTCACGGCTTAAGTGACAACACCTCTTTGAGACATAAGCAGAGACTATTGCACAGGACACTCAATTAATATAGACGTGCTTGGGATGAAGGTAGTATCCCCAATTTTTCATATATTGAATGAACCAAGAGTGAATATGAAAGTAAGCAGAGCACAGTGTAAGTTCTTTTGGAGGGAGAGAGAGTGTGTGTGACTTTTTGGCCAATGGTGTTTTTTCTTTGTCAAACATTTGAATCAATACATGTTTTCATTTCCAAAGCATGTCAAGCAGCTTCAGTGTATTCACTGACAGAATTCAAAGCTCAGTGGCACAAGATATTAATTTGTGAAGAGCTGGAGGGACAAGTGAAAGACAAGAAGAGTATAAGAAGCTTGTACTCCACCTCTGTTGTTCAATCTACAGAACATATTTCAACGTGGAGAAAATGCAGTGGAAGATTATGTTCTTTGCAGATAGTGAAGAGTAAGAGAAGCAGAGAATTCAACTTGTTCAGTCATTGTGAAAATAGGGCCCAACCATTGGCATTGTTCCAACATGCACTTTGTAAACAAAGTAAGAGATACAGGTTCTAACAATTTTTTCTAACTGTTGTTATTGTCATTAAGGAATTGCTGACCTGTTGATATGTATTTTAATTGCAGGCGACCAGCGGAGCCCGCAATCCTAATCTCAACATTGGTTACAAACGCATGTGCAGCAGTTATATAGCCTTGCAGTGACTTGAATTTAGCAAAAAAGTCTTCCTTCCAAATATTTGTCCCTAGGGACACTAAGAACCAATGAAATGAAAGAACGTAATTTGAGCATAAGCGCTTTGACCACGCGAGACAAACATGAAGCAGCAGTAATTTGAGCAAAGGCGCTCTGACCGCTAGAAACCAACACCGAGCAGAAGACAATTCTCACCAAAGCATAGCTGTTTCACGTTCCATAGTCAATGATCTTTAATGTAGTTGAAGGGCTCAAATAATATGTAAATTTCGCCTTCTTGAAGCTAGGAATGTCAAGAATCACGTGCAGTTCATGCAGAAGTGGCGGTCCATAAATTGGAATGCACACAACCAATTTTATCACGTGGACGACGTCTATTTTGTCGAATAATCATGTGCAGCTCATGCATAGCTGGCGCGCCGTCAAATCAAAATCGAGCATGTGAACTTGTGATCGGAACGTTTCCTGTTCGTGTCTGTTGTTGTCGGGTATCGAAATCTTCCGGCCATTGCGAGAGATCTGTGTTCCTCCTTGGCGTTGTTGAACTGTAGAGCGAGAGCTGTGCGTCCATTGACCTTGGCGTTGATCCATTGAAGACTTTGAACTGTAGAGCGATCGAGAGCTGTGCGTCCATTGACCTTAGAGCGAAACCTTGTCCTATATCTGCAGGTTAGTAAGGTACTTTACCTATTAAGTTTATTGTGAGGTATACAATAACATTTTATGGCTGCTTTTACGTACATAAAGGAAAGCCTTTGATTTTTTCGTCGAGCGTGTTTGCATTTTCACACCAGCTGTCACCCACTTCAGTTTGTTTATAAAATATCGGCACAGTTTTGCCACAATTATACCATTGAACCACTTTGTTCACCACGAGACAAGTCAATTTTATTGTAACAAGTCAAGATTAAAACACAGAGCTATCACGGTGAAATCACGGCAAATACAATGTGACCTATCACAATCTGTCATGTGCGAGCGTTCAGTTTCTTTAAGCAGCCAAGCCATAACAATCTAAGTACAGATCTTTCATTGAAACCAGTGTGTGGTTCCGTTACCTTATGTCTTCATTTAGCTGTTCAGACACGTTAGGAAAAATGCGTGGTTGTTCTGCCAAATCGGTTCGATCTTATAAAAGAGACAGGGAACCATCAAGGATACCTAGACAAAAATTGTTTCACCTTCTAAAACACAGGCAGAAGAGAAAACAAATAAAACTTGTTCTCAAAACCAAAATTCCTAGGTCGTCAGCTTTTTATTACTTCTACAAAACATTTAAAACTTGGTCTTCAAGACACTGCTTTGAAAGCTGTTTTTCTTGTTACTACTTTCGCTCAAAGCTAAATATTTCGAAAAAGGTGACAGCTGGTAACCGAACTTTTCAAACCTCTAGGTGTGATAATTCAAAGCCATTATTGAAAAAATTTGTACGGCTTAAGCTTTTACCATCGCTTTCTGGTGGCATGAATACATACAATGCACATTCATCTCAAATGGGTACAAGGGCAAGTACTGAAAGCAGTTCTTATGACTGATTGGTTAATAGATTATGCGACAAAAGTTTGCAGGCATTGGATGTTGGTGGTTCTGGTGACTGCTTTTTCAAAGCAATTTCACATCAGTATTATGGTACTCCAGACCATCATATTGCTGTAAGGCATGCTGGTGTAAGCTATTTAGAACAACACCCTGATTTGTTTATCGAGAGTGTGTCTGAGAATTCATGGAAAAGTTATTTGCAAAGAATGGCCACACCAGGCACATGGTGTGACAACATTGTCATACAAGCAGTAGCAAATGAACTTAATTGTGTCGTTCATATCATTGAGCCCAGGCTTTCGTGCACACAAGGCTCTACAATTACGCCATCCACTACAGATCAAAATGCAAAAGTATTGTTTGTTGGTTACATAGAAGACTTGCATTATGTTTCTACAATACCTCATAGTAATACTACTAATAAGAATGCCTTAAAGTATCTAAAATCCAAATTATTACAATGTGATGAGAAAATTAAGAAGAAAAACCCAGGCAGGGGAGATGCTTGGCAGAGAAAAAGGAAAGAAGAGCAAACTACAAGGAATATTGCAAAAAAAATGAAAAAGACATGTGATAAGAAACAGTACTTATTGACTTTTGATGCAGAAAAACATAAAGATATTCACAAACAAGACTGGGCACAACAAAACATAACTAAATTCCATAATTCCAATAATTATAACATTTACAGGGTTTGTACACTTTTGACCTGTTAAAATTCCATGACTTTCCATGACTTTTTTCATGACCATTTGAAAAATTCCATGACCTAAATTAAGCAACTGTTCTCAGATAATATCAAAACAATAATTTATTCAACTAGGCAGTTTTTGAAATTATGACCCAGTTCAACAAAAATGTAAGAATTTCCCTTAAACATAAAACTACCATGAGTCAGTTCTTTCCTTTTATGTAGAAGACAACTGCTTCTTCACAAGGTAGCACTCTTCTCTGTCAGCTCTCTCAGCTCATCTTCAATTTTCTGTAGGGCACTCTCCTTTTCTTTTGCTGCTTTTCTCAGTGCATTAGACTTGGAGAGAAGTATAAGCTTGACTTTTTCCTCGGCTTCTGTTGCTAGGGAGTCTGCATCAAGTTGCAAGACACTAATTTCATCGGCAAGGCGCTTTTTCTTTTTCTCTAACTCAGTGTTGCCTCCCTGCACTAGCTGCTGCAAGAACTTCCCTGCTAACCACCAACTGACCTAACCCTCCAATGCTCTGAATGTGGTCATGAATTGTACGCTGTGCGATGAATGTTTGTTCTTTCATGTTCTCGATCATGACTTGCCGGTTTACTGAAAAACCTCTCTCAACGGTTGCTTGACCATGGGAAAGAATCAAGAGTTCTCTCAGCAGATCCCATAATTTGGACAGCGAACTAACGGAACCAATGTGTTTCTGCAGAAATACATCCAGCCTGTCCACCTTGAAGTTGAATTCTTTGAAGGCTGATGTCTCACCCTTAATTGCCAGATCAAGAAACTCAGAGTACTGCAAAGCTAATGAATCACAATCATGCATGTTCAATCTTTTGCATTCCACAAACTTCCTCAGCACTAGTTGGAACTTTGCACAGCAACCTTCAGCCACAATCAAGTTGGGGTCCAGACATGTTAGATTTCTTGCCAAAGAGTAGGCTATTGGGGTTTTCTCAAACAGCTTGTGGACAATATTAGTTAAGAAGGACTGAAACTCACTTTTGAACTGCTAAATCTACATGTAAAAGAACAATAACAACAAGGTCAATGTGGATAACAGTTCAGATTCTTCAATTTTTGGCAATCCTGTCTGCAATGGGTTAGGTTAGTAAGAAAATGAGTCTCTAAAGAAAGCATCATTTCATCCCATTTAAAAAGCTCATAATAAATTATTGTATTGTATTCTGTTGAAAGAGACAAAATATATTTTGAGGAATTTTAATATGAAACATCATATTTTTGCATTTCATTGGACATTGATGTTCATCTCTCAGTTTGATTTCTTAACTCTAGATCTGCAAAAGGGAAAATAAAACAAGTTTGTTCTCTTAATTTGTTGTCTTAATAGTTACCTTCCTGTAATTTCTTGAGCTTGTCCACAGCAACAAATCCAATATCCACCTTCTTAATCTCAAGGAAAGTTTTCTTGTCTGATAGGTCTACTTTTAGAAGCTTTACTGCTGAGGTAGCCTTCTCAAGCACATCTGCCTTGACATATCTCCTCATTAGTCCTGCAATCATCTTTTGTAGAGTGCTAGCCATGAAAGGTAGAAGTGGGTTGTCACTCTGGAAAATTGCCAAAAAGGGTTGAAGCTGCTTTGCCACTGACTCAAAAGCTGCCATTTTTGCTGGCATGAGTACATCCTGGACAGCATCTTGTATAATCTTGAATGATTTTGATGTTGGGGTACTGCGTTTCTTGTCAGTTTGCACTTTTTGAACATACAGGATGACATTGCTCCAAATTTCCTGAGCTCGCACTACAATGGGTACGTTCTCCAGCCATCTGTGCTTACAAAACTTCAGAGGAAACACACTACTGCCTGCGTGTTTGGATGCTGCATTGAGATGTCAATATATGACAGAGCTGCCGTCTTGTCTTGCGCGTTTGACAGGGGTGTTGTTGAAAGAATTGACGTGGTTGGAGCTTGCTGCTGATGAATTCCACACGTTGCATTGTGGTCATCCGGATGATGAGCGGTGCAAGAAAGTGCGTGAAATTAACATAGTGAAATTGGAAGTTCAAAGGGATTTGCAAATACAAAGGGATTTCTTCCAAGGTTTCTTTGACGAGGATGTTGCAAGTGTTCGTTTCATTCGAAGTTTGAAAGTGTTTGACTATCTTTTGAAACATTATGCTTCAAGTAATTTGTTTTTTGAGTGTTATCAGAATGAGCATAGATTTTTGTTTCTGCATAGAGTTCGTTACATTGACTTGAATGAAACAGGAGTGTCTAGGTTGTGTAGAGCGTTTGCTGATGTGATTGGATTCATGATGTGAATCAAACAAAATTTTGATGTGAGTGTGGCAGTTTGTCAATTGAGGTTGCTGTTCAAGCTATGCAGACAAAGTTGGAGCTTTGGCTACAGCCACCCCATGATTTTCCATTGCAAACAGAGCAAAACATCGCTTCTTCTGATCCACACGTGGTGTTTTACGTTGAAGCCTTAAATTCACCTGACGAATTTGCAATTTTGAGTTGCGTGTTTGACAACCCCATTACCTTTGAGTCCAGTGACGCGAGTGACGAACCCACCAACTGTCAAGCACACCGCAAGTTCATAAGAGAAATTTGCAAGATCAAACAAGAGAGCACGTGGAAACAGGCTTTTCCCTTTCGGCCGTTGGTGTGTATGGTGCCGTTGGATCAGTTTGACGGTTTTCGCGGACGTTTGGTGAAAGCTGTGGAGCAATTGGCTGCAGCAGATGCGGATTTGGCGAATGGCAAACAGCACACCTTTAGACTGTACAGATACTCTAATTTAGCTATGAAAATTAACTCTGTGCATCTGGATGACATGTCTTCAACAATGAGCATAAAATTTCATGCAGTCGAAGGAGTTAACAGTTTTTGTTCCGTCCAGTGAACATTGATAGATGAAACGTTCATAGATTAAAATAGGCTGTTGTATTAAACTTGAATCGAAAATAAAATAAAGAAAAACGAAATGAAGAAAAATTGTCTCTTTCAAGGGGATGTGAGACCCAGATGTGGTTCTTGCAAGCCAGGAAGTGCGATATTTTATTTTATTTTATCAATTTTGCATTTGTTGGCTTGGTGGAAAAACAGTCTGCATGAGTCTTGTCCTGAGTGAAATTTTTGATTTTTATCGATTTTTTATCGAACCGAGTTTGTGAAGCCGATTGCTTTGGGTTGTTTTGACTAAGTCGGGTTTTGTTTGATCATGTAATGAAGGCGTCATGTGGCACCAGTCATTGACCGTGTCGAGCTCATGTCATGCGATGGTGTTCAGTCAAGCAGATGCAATAAACATTATAAAAATAACCGTTGGCGCGTTAGCTTTTTCAATTGCTCATGCCCATCTTCTTTGAGTCCAGTGACGCGAGTGACGAACCCATCGCCTGTCAAGCGCACCGCACGTTCGTTAAAGAATTGTGTAAGCTCCGACAAGAGAGCACGTGGAAACAGTCTTTTCCCGCCAGGCCGTTGGTGTGCTTGGTGCCGTTGGAGCAGTTTGACGGTTTTCGAGCCCGTTTAGAGGAAGCTCTGGAGCAACTGTCTGCAGCTGAAGTGGATTTGTACAAGCCTCACTCGCAATTTAGATTTTTCAGATATGCGAATAAAGCCATGAAGATGATGTTCTCGTGTTCTGACGATTTGTCTTCGAACATGATAATCAAATTTCATGCTGTTGAAGGAGAGTGTGCCATGCAGTGATTTTTTAAGTGCTTTTGTAGAAACAGTTTGTAGAAAATGGATAGTGACAGTGAAAATGATAGTGACTATGGCATAGCCGAAGACGAACCACGTGTGTTTTATCACACCGATTCTTCAGAGGATGAAGACGAAGAGGCACTGTCGAGGCAATTCCAGCAAAGGGGAGGAGCCGTGACAGATGCTAGTAGCAGTGGTAGCGGTAGTGATGATAGCAGCTCCGATGTTGCAGGAGATGAGATTCATTTGCCCGTTAGAGGTGGCGGAGCAGACATTGTTCGTTATGGACAACCAGTTTCGTTTGCAGATGTGATGGCCGGTCCTAATATGACAGTTCGTGATTCAGTGATAAGACAAAATGAACAGTTTGGTGTAAGCGAGAGACAATACAGATTTATTCCTAACAATTTAAATGCTGATTTGTCTACTCTGCAATATTTTCAAAGGTTTGTTCAACAAGTTTTTGTTTCATTAAGTTTGCATTGCGACGCGGATGATCTAGTGCAGGCCACGTGCACGTGTGCTGGTCTCACTAGAGGTCCAGTCACTGTTCCATTGACACGAGTAGGGGACCTGGGGGTGCATGTGGGTGCGGTTGTACGTTACATGGCTAAAATATTGCAAAGCAACGATGCCATCGATATGTCAGATGGTACGTTCGTAATGACAGTGCATCACGTAGAAGCCCGCCGTCTTCGGGCTGCAGGGAAGCGCACTCGTGTCACTGGAGCAGAGTAATTTACTGCCGCTATGCAGCAATATCACGTTAAGCGAGATTGTTACATAACAATTCCCCAGTCTGTTGCACCCTTTTGTGTTGCAGCTGCTTTATTGGTTGCTAGAAGATATTCTCTTCATACTGGTAGTCATAGGCGTAAGCAAGCTACAGGTGTCCGCTATCCTCGGAGATTGCGTTCGGATGCGCGTAGATTAATGGAGCAGTGTAGTGTAGATGTCAATCAGGCTTATTGCGATAATCGCAGTGTCGACCGCAAGAATATAAGGAAATTGTGCATCGCGCAGAATTGTGTGACACATCCGGGATATTTACTGGCGCAATGGCGCTAAATTTGAAAGACCGAGACGACAATTGGCATGACACAATAAAGAAAAATGGCCGCAATAGGCAAAGGTCCCTCTGCATTTTATTTTGTCACAGCTTAACTATATAAAATATCAAAAGGGTTGCATAAGGCTTTTAAAGAAAAGATTTTCATAATAAAATAACAACCATTTTTGACTCGGTACCACCTCTTTAACCTTTATCAATTTTGTGTTCAACTTGGCCTACTTTGGGTGAATTTCAGTATGGGAAATAGCTGTATGACAACTTTTGAGGCCGAATTTCTTCAAATGAAGATTTCACCACGTTTGGGTTGTATATGGATATGTTTTCTTATAAAGTGTAAAGGGTTCATGCAACATATAAAGGGAATCTGATGTCTAGAAATAGTATAAAATCCAGCATTTCTGGAACATACATTTTCTCTCTTTGATTCCCTGGCGCCTTAGGGCCTTTGGGAGTTGAACTGTTTCATTTTAAACCTCGCGCGTGCATACTAATGACTCTAAGCTCCGCCTTTATGAACAATGGCAATGTTTCGCCTCATTTAAGCAATGTTTCGCTTCATTTAAGCAAAAATTTGGTAATTGCTGTGAAATGGCAGTCAACTTTTTAAATTTGAAACAAGATAAGAACTTTTACATCAAGTTAAGAGCAAAGGACAATGTAAAAAATATGTACGCACGCACGCACGCAAAAAGCACGGGCTAAACGACTGAAGAAAGTTAACGGACAATGAAATTTATCGTCTGCTCACTTAGCGTATTAAAGACTGCGATAAACGAAGGCTAACATTTCATGGTCCAGCGAGTTTTGTTTTAGAGGTATTTAATTGAAAGTAATAAGCGACGTCTATGCTCGCATAAATTTCGCAACTGTATCTCGTGCGTTGAGACGAATACCGTTGAGACCAGTTCACTTAACCATCTTCATTTACACAGCATTCGAAAGAAGTTCACCAACAGTCTCTTCGCTGCTAAGTAAATCAAATGTGTTCCATTCAAGAATTGCAGCGAGTTGATCGGGAGCTCTTTTCAGAGCTCATAGAAACCCCGATCAACCCTGCATTCTTCCACGTGTCTACTCCGTTGGTTGACGATTACAACCCTATGTTCTACCTCCAAATCTGCGGTGAGGGACTGTGGCAGTTGCGAGGGTACATCAGCAGAAACACGGACGTCTTATTTGCAATTCTTCAAGATAATTTGTCTAAAATTGGATACCAGTTAACGCAGTCATCTTCCTTTCGAGTTGGAAATATTGTAAAGAAGAGAGCACAATACATCGTCAACAAAACACGGAGCACGAGTAACGGCAGCGTGAGAAAAGCCATGCGATCCGCTTTTTGGTGTAAAGTTGCACTTCATCCAGACGAGATACTTCATGGGCCAAATGAGATTATGAGTGCACTGAAAAGGAGAGAGGAAGAATTGATGAGGGAAAATGATAAATTACGAACGGAGGTGGAAGGTAAGAAAAACTGCCAATTTAGATCATCAGTTATTTATTCGTCGTTTCAGAGTTAACCGTAAAAATCAGTCTAAAAAAAATATTTATAAATATTTCAGACAAGGCATCCCAGCTTTATGAAGCCATCTCTGAATTAAGAAATCTGCAAGCCCAACAAGGTCACCAAGGCAGGCGTATTTCAGAAGTTGGACCACGTCAACAGCACCGTCACATTAAGGAGTTACGGTAGTAACATTTTTTTGTCTTGACTAATCGTGACAAGCCAAATGCGCTGTGATGTCATAAATCCGAAGAAGTTTTCACTTGCTTCTCGTGGCTTTTCTTTTTTTTTAGCGGGGAGGGGGAAATGTCTTAATTCTCCCAACTACTCTCCCCCTATTTCGTTTGGAACTAGTTGAGAGAATAACGTTTATTAATCAAGGCCTGTTCTCTTTTATTCTCATGATACGAGTGTTTGTTGGGACTAATAGGGTTAAAGTATCAACATGTACATCCTCCCTTATATTATTCTCTTCAAGTTTCTTATGGGACTAGGCCTGCTCTCTTCAATCACCATGATTTGAACATGTAATCAAGCAGTGGTATTGCAAAGAGAAATTAGACGCTGATTGGACTTAAAGGCTTAAACAAGAAAATACCATATTTCATTACATTATTGCAGTGAAAAAGCAGAGAAAGCATTATGGTTTGCTGAAACTTACGGCTTAACTCTGAAAACCCTCCACATGGAAGACACAACTGGGCGCCAGATCAATGTTAACCTTGGCCAAGCCACTTAATCAGGTAAGAGCACTCTAACTAGTAACATTTCCAAGGTATACCTTGCAGTTGAAACTGAGCTTGTAGTTGCTATTCTCATACACAGCAAATACCACATCTTCAAGTGGAGGAGGTGAAGGAAATGTAACCTGTGCAACAGCACTCTGCCAGGAGAAAATGCCAAGTGAGTACATCACCTGTACTTCTACAGATGATGATGATAATAATAATAATAATAATAATAATTATTATTATTATTATTATTATTATTATAATAATAACAAGGTGTTTTCAAAACTGTCGTATTTTCTTTTGTAGGCCAGTCCAAGCAGTCATATGAGACACTTGAGAAAGAGTAAAAGGAGAAAATCAAAACCATTTTGTTCATTATGGATCGTTTTTCGATAACCATTACTCATAACTGCTATAACCTTGCACACAAAACCCTACCACATCACCACATTTTAATTTTTGCCAAAAATGGGCAAACTGATAGGAAACCACTGACAGACTTGGATTTCCATGAAGTAAAAAATTACTTTTCATTTTTACAACTTTCAAGGTTACCATGAACTGAGTCAGGTACATCCATCCCTCCCTAAAACTCACCTGCTGGAAAGCTGTTCCAAATCCTTGGATAGTGAATGGGAAATAAAGAGAACACCAGGACAGTCCCATGGTGCAGAACTCCCCCTGAGGATTCTCCTTGAAAATGAAATACGACAAATTGTAAGTAGTAACAATGAAGTATGACCACATTTAAGTTGATGAAATTTAAAGGTGTGCATTACTACCTGCTAGTATGTAATGAAAAGCTGAGTTCTTAGACATGCGAACTGCTGATTGTACAATGTAAGCCTTGGACTTATAATGACAGACCTCATGATGGCTTACATGGTATTTAGTTAGTGTTAATTTTTTTTTTCTTGTAGCTAAAGACCAAGGAAGGGCCACTTGAAAAGCTGAAAGTTAAAATCTCAGGAGATGGGACAGAAATATCCAACACCAGCAACTTGTTTGTTTGCTCTTTTGCATTGCTGGAAGATGGACAGAACTGCTTGTCAAGCTCAGGTGAATGCTTGTTCAACTTTATATGCATGTAGAGTGCTTTCAATAAGCTACCCCACTCAGAGAAGCTGGCTATTTCCCCCCCTAAACTGAGTATATATACAGCAGTGATACAGTGAGGTACTCTACTCAAAGCAGCTGCCTAATAATTAGGCAGCTGCTTTGAGTAGAGTGAAACCCCTGAATGTAATCCTTTCACCTGTAGGTAATCATACAATTGCTGTGGTTAAGGGGAAAGAAGACCATGACACCTTGAAAGAATCCTTAGCCAATGTTATACAAGATGTCAACAAGCTAGTAAAGGATGGTGAGATAAATGTTCATGGGCAAACAGTACAACTTGAATTCTTCCTGGGAGGAGATTATAAGGTGAATGTCCTTTTCAGTTTGTTTGATAAGTCAAGAGTAACAGAAACTTAAACCATAAAATATGGGATCATTTGACTAATGTTAGAACTAGTATCTTACTATAGCTAAGCATATTTTCTTGTGTCATTTTTTTAGTTTTTGCTTATTGCCATGGGTATGAAAGCTGCCACTTCTAATAATAGCTGTATTTGGTGCAAGATCCATAAGAATGAGAGGTAATTATTTTTGGAGAAACTTTGACATTGAGATACATAATTATAGCCAGCTGAAAAATCTTCTTTGTCTTCATGTAAAATAAGAAGTATCAGTGATATAAGCTATAACCTACCATACCTGATTTATTGGGTTTCAGGTGCAACATGTCACGTTCATGTGAATTCTTTGCGAGTGCAGCCATGGCAAGAACCATTGTCAGGTCATGGTCTGACCAGCCAGGATGCCATTCTGACCCATTTTTCCAAATATCAGTTGATAATGTCGTCTTGGATGAACTCCACCTGATGCTCCGAATAACAGACAAGCTGGAGCAAGGATTAATCCTGGACATACTGAAATGGGACAGAGTAAGTTGACAATAAGTCTTATAATTTATTGTTTCTATACCTAGAGAGCAGTTGGACACACAATTCCCACAGCAAAATCTGAACTAAATCAACATTTTTGCAGGATGATAATGATTCCAAACCAAGCAGCAGGAAAACAAATAACCACCTGGATGCCTTCTTGAAAGCAGTCCGTTCACTAGGAGTCAGTTTGTCTGTGTACAAGGTCAATGACAAATGGGAATGGACGTCGCTCTTGGGAGGGGAGAAAAAGATCCTGCTGCGAAAACTACCCAACATGTTTGAGCAGATTTTACCACCAAACAAAGTAGAAAAAACAAGGCAACTGTGGACCGTAAGTATTGTAGAATTGCTACTGTATCTAAACAAAACGTTACAGACTAGAAATATTACCTTGCACAGGTTCATATATAATAACTTTGATGCTTAATCTTTTTGGTCAAAATATTTGGTCCTGATCTATAGATCACTTTAGAATTTCAGAGAGCTGTTAGAGATGATGAACAAGGAGAAAATCAGTGAAGATGATATCACAACATTTGAAAGAAAGGTATTTGTTACTCGTAAACTGTGATCTGTCAATACATGTAGAGTAGCCTCCTAATGTTACTGGTAGGTTTAAATGCTGTTAATGAAGTCAATGAACTTGTCCTTGTTTAGAGATTACAACCATCTATGAAGATTTGAGTTAACAATGAGCTGAAATGGGACTGTGTATGTTCACTTGCAGGCCTTGACTTGGGGAAAGGATATGGTGGCGATGTCTGGCAGTGGACCAGGCTATGTACAGACCATCATCATAACACCATATATGCATAGCATGATATTCCATGTTCCTGAGATGATGAGAAAGCATGGAAGCCTGAGATTTTTCAGTGGACAAGGTGTGTGCTCTTTCAATGTGCTTTCAAAACATACAAATTCAGGTGAACATGTATCACAGAAATGTGTCCCAAAACATGAAAGTATGTGTAAACATATGGGAAATTCCAAAAATGACAAACTAAATCTTATTGGGGTTGCCAATCGGAAACATATGTGTCAGTCTCATGTCTGAACAATTTTTGTTTTAAGCTTGATTTTACATTTTGTATATATGGGATTGTGCAATTTTGTATTACGTCTATGTAAAATAAAACTATTATTGAAAAAATACAGAATTTTAATTGAACATGTATAAATTTGAAGTTAAAACTGAAGCTAAAATTTTCCTCATTTGATTTAATTTTCAAAAGGTGTTGAAACGAAAAATGATGAAATGAGACGGTATTTCCACCGAAAAATAAACCGCTGGGATGCAGCAACAAATGTGCTCCTGGTAGAGAAGCGCCAAGAAGCCTTGAAAGAGTACCAACGAGAGAAGAGGGAATATGTAAAAAGGAGGGCATCGTTTTGGATAGAGGGAGGCAAACAGGAAGCTGCCAAAAAAGTTCCCCGTATTTCAACTGTGGAACCACAACAGAATGAAACAACAACCCAACAGGAAACCCTTACCCTTGCCCAACTTAAAAAAATGAAAGTCACAGAACTTCTCTCCCTTCTAACTGACATTACTGGATCGCCAGACTTTTTATTTCGCAGCTCACTTTTTCCGATGGCCAAGTTCGTGATTTGCTGGAGGAAATGGGGGCCTACTTAGAAGGCCATTTGGCGATCTTAGATAATGTAAGTTCTACAGATAGCTGTTAAACGGTGTAAAATGTTACACGAAACTTCGGCTTTCGTTACTTTTAACACGAGACTGAGTGCGTGCGCTACCAAATGGCGCAATCTGTAAATTTTTCATAATACGCCAGGGCCGGTTCAAATAATTTGTTTCTTTCTCAGACGAAACCACTGAATGACCGCCTGGCAAGATGGTAAGTATTGAGAAAGAAATTTTGAAAGTTGGATTTTTCAGTTCAAGTCTGGGCTGCCCTTGTATACAAACATAGAAACTCAAAGAATGCTATCGTTCTACATTTAACAGGGACCGATTGGTAATCCTGGCGGTACGCTTTTTGTCGGAGCAGCCGACTGTACAAGAAATCCTTCAAAGCACAGATAGAGCTGGTAAATGTTTGTTCTGTGTTTACTGTTGTCCTTGTTGGAAAATATGGCAAATTTGTCAATAGAGCATTCATTTCCGGTTCCTAAGCAAACTGATGCAGGACACAGTTTTCTCACTATGGACATTAGTAATGATTTTCTTCGGTCTAAAAAAAATATTGTTCTTCCCGCAGGGTCGCAGAACATCCCGAGGTCCTCATGATTCTCGTTTGAAATAAGGATGAAACGAAGTGATTTTAAAATATGTAAATAAATAACTTTATACTAGTTTTCTGTCTGCAATTGTGTCTGTTTACTGTGTCCATTAATTTGAATTTACCAGGGCTTCTCTCTCTGTTTTTTGGGGGGACGGGTGATAAGAAGGTTAAAAGTTTGTTGGTCATAAGCTTTTATTAATTTTGGTGGCTTCTAAAGAAGCCGTTTTGTTGACGTTTGAACAGCGGCCTGCATCTCACAGCATTTGTCCGGTGAAGTAACACTTGGTAAACTGCACTTGAACTTTCTCAACGGGGCGGGAAGATATTTTTCGGCCACTTTCGTCTAAGAAGGTAGGCGATTTGCCAAGGAGCAATTTCAACTTCACTGGAGGGTTGACGTGACAACCGCCACCAGTCACGGTCAAAATTCTCTTCAGGTAAGGGCCAAATCCTGCAGTCAACAGTTCCTCTTCACTGACCAAGTACGGAGTGCCACGGAGGTCGGACGGCAACCCGGGAAAGATTGATCGCAGTACATCGTGCCTCATGGTGATCGTCTCGTTACATCCAAAGGGAGATTTTAAACCCTTCTCAAACAGAAGAGCCAGTCTCTCTTTGCATTCATCTGTGCGAACTGGATCGACACATCTACTTTCGAAGGCAGCGATAAGTTCTTCCGGTATGTGTTCGCTCGGTTCCCACATGTTCTCTGCCGAAGAATAGTCTTTCCATTGAACGAAGAACTCGGATCTATTTCCTTGGATTCGTTTGGCGACAATTCGTTCGGGCTTTGATTTAGGTCGGTATTTCAAGTTGCAGCCACGATCGCGAGCGTCATCAAATAACGAAGCGTAAAAGCCTGGCGGGTGTCTCGCTCGTTTCAACATTGTTGTGTTGAAGGTAGTTTAAGCAACTAAATGGGTTTAAGTGTTATTGACTCTTTTATGTGTTTTATTCTGTTCGAACGGATCGAAAACTGAATAATTATTTTCAGCAAACAAAAGGCTGGTTCCCACTGGGACACCGGGAGAACGGATAAAGCGTTAAGCCCGCGTAACTTAAATCTTTAATCGTCGGCATGTTTTTTTCAATCCAAACTCTGTGTTCGCGTGGACAACAGTATTTTTTCTGTGAAGTGCACATTCCAAGCTTTACGTAGAACTTTGAATTGTTTTCTTACGTTCAGTAGCAGTCGAGTTCTGATTTTTTTTCAAAATTTGTTTTCACTTAACGCTTAACGTGACTCCAGCGGCGCTTTTTTTTTTCGCATTTTCGCACCAAAAAGCGCGGTTGAGAATCCATGGATTGAGTTCGATTAGCGAGCGTTCGATTAACTATGCCGAAAACAAGAACTCGCCATCATATGTGCAACCCAGTTTTTAGTACATGGTTTTGGCCAGGACTACGTTTACCGATCGCTTGTCATAGAGCTCTGTCAAACGAGGTATGAAGGGGCAAAAATTTCTTAAAGTGAAAAAGCTGAGCTAAACAGCGCGTGCTTAATATAATTAGAAATACGCAATGTGGAATCTATTTCTCCCAGCAGACATAATGTAAACACTATTGCTTCACACGAATTTGGTTATAAAATCCTTTGCAAAGAGTGTCGCCCGCCTTCATTTAGAGCGCTATTGTTCACTTTATCACACCTTTCGATTCGCTTCACACATTGAACGGTTTGATTGACAGGCGTTGAAATCTCCTGAGAGAGTCGAGTTTCCCAAAGCTAAATTTGTCAACCAATCACAGCCGACTCATCGTGGATATGCAAATTGCTATGCCGCTCGTTGTAAAATTATGCACTGCAAGTACATGTCACGAAAGACAATAGCATTCTGCGCGATGGTCAGCATCCTGATTTTATGAATCTTAATGTTCTCATTCATGAAGATTCCAATCACAACTCTGTTTGTTTCCGTCACGATGGTGACCCTAGATCACCAAAGGTGCTTCACCTTCATTATGTTAATGGGCACGTGAATGTCATCACTAAAATGAATCCCATGTATGGGGTATCCAATTTTGGAGCTTTTTGTAAGTATTGTAACAAAGTTCTGAGAGGTTCGTACACTCACAAGTGCGATGCAACCGTTTGCAAGTTGTGTAAGTGTTATTGCGACGCATGGCGAGATGGTGGCGTGGCCACGCATCGATGCGACGCTTGTTCGAGATCATTTGCCTCACAACAATGTTTCGACAATCATAAATCGTTTGGTCAGTCCATTTTTCACCCGAGAGGGATTGTTTGTGATCACGTAAAAGCATGCGAAAAATGCGGGCGCGACGTGAAATATCGCAACGGTGTTTTCACTGGGCAGAATGCGTACAATCAGAACAAGCACATTTGTTTTGCCTCTAGATGTCCGGCTTGTGGAAAACAGTCCAATTTGCAAGAACATTTGTGTTTTGTCAAACCCCTCAACATCCTACAGCCTAAGGTAGCGGAACGAAGGTCTTTGGCACGTGGCACGTACATGTTCTTTGACATCGAGACTGTAATTCAAACAGATGCGAATGGTGTGAAACATCTTCTTCCAATTTTGTTGTGCTGGGAGGATGAGCATGGCAAACAAGGCTATTTTTATGGTTTGGATTGTTGCACCAAATTCATGTCGATGTTGTTCAATGGGCCGGATTGTTTCAATTTGTCTGGTGAAAGTTTGACTGTTTTTTCGCACAATGGGGGTGGTTTTGATTTGTTGTTGGTTGTGGGGGACAAAATTGACAAAGTGGGAAAATTGCCTAAAATGTTGTGGGATGGGGCTTGGCTTGTCAAAATGAAATTGGGTAATGTGACCTTTTTGGATTCTCTTAAATTTTTGCCTATGTCTTTGAAACGCATTGCCCAAGCATTCGGTCTCACCGTTCGTAAAGGCGAGTTTCCACACGAGTTCAACAGGCTCGACACCCAGGGTTACAGTGGGATGATTCCTTCGCAGGATCTTTTCAACGCTCAGTGCATGAGTCGCCGTGTGTACTACGGGACGGCTGAACAACCGGGGTTTGCTTCGTGGTGGTGTGATCAGAGAGATGGAATTGCCTCGGGGGTTATACAGCCGTGGAATTTGCGTGAGGAAATGCTTGCGTATTGTAGGAATGATGTCACTATTCTCCGCCTGGGTGTTATGCGTTTTCACAATATATTGTTTGCCGAGACAGGCATCCATTTGGGGTATACCTCAACGCTGGCCAGCCTTTGCAATGAGATTTGGAGGTCGAAATTGCAGCCTGGTAGTCGAGAGGTTGCTCTGATTCCAAAGGGGGGATATGTGTACAAAGGATCGCAGTCCTATGTTGCTCGGGAGTGGCTTACCTACGTAGACAAATTTGAGTATGACGGTCGTGTTGTTTTCAGTGACAAGAAGGCTGGTGAGAAAAAGATCTTTTTGAGTGATGGACAGGTGCGAGTCGATGGGTATGTGGAAAATTGGCAAGGAGGCAATCATTTGGTGTTAGAATTTTTCGGTTGTATGTATCATGGTTGTCCAAAATGTTTTTTGCCTGGCGTTTATTGCCCAGCAGCCGGCGGCAAGGCACGTGATTTGTACACTATGACCATGAATCGTTTGGGCAATTTAAAGAAGAATGGGTTCAAAGTTGTGACCATGTGGGAGTGCAAGTGGGAGAAGTTGAAACGAGAAGATCCCATTGTCAGGCAACGCATGCCCTGGGTGGAGGAGGAATTGACGAGTGTCACACCAATGTTGAAATTGCGCGATGGTTTTTATGGTGGCCGAACAGATGTCTGTGCAATGTTGACGGTGTGTCAGGCCAATGAAAATGGGCTGATGGACGAGGTAATTGAGTACAAAGATGTCACAAGTCTGTATCCCTTTATCAACAAGACTGCTCGTTACCCAACTGGACATCCAACAGTAATGCGCAATCCAAAGAAGGGCTTTAGCTATGAACCGGATGCTTATTTTGGGGTGATGGCCTGCTCTTTGCTACCACCGCGAGAGTTGTTTCATCCTGTTTTACCATTCAAGTGTAATGGTAAGCTGATGTTCCCCTTGTGTAGATCATGTGCTGAGGTGGAAAATCAAAGTGCCAATTGTGAGCATTCACCAGCTGAGCGCATGTTGACAGGTACTTGGGTGACAGCTGAAGTGTATGCTTCCCTCGAGAGGGGATACAAGCTTGTTGAAATAACAGAGGTGTGGCACTACCACAACAGCACAACCGGTTTGTTCGCGGATTACGTTAATCATTTTCTGCGTCTAAAGCAGCAGGCCAAAGGATACCCCGCATGGTGTGCCACCGACGAGCTCAAAGAAAAGTATGTTCAAGATTATCATGAGCACGAGGGCATTAGATTAGACCCCGACAAGATTGAGAAGAATCCTGCTTTAGCGCAAGCAGCGAAGTTGATTTTGAACACCTTGTGGGGGTATCACGGGCGGCAACAAGACAAGAAAGAGACGCTTGTCACGCAGGATGCCAAAGAATTTATCAAGTTCGCTTTCAGCAATAGGAAAGAGAAAGTAATGAAAGAAATTAATTCACATACGTATATGATCAGCGGCACACCGGACGAAGATTGTACGCTGCCTGACACCAAGGGTAGTTTGTTAGTGGCCATTTGTACAACAGCATATGCTCGGTTACATTTGTTAAAACTCGTAGAGGCTGTGGGAGAGCGAGCCTTGTACATGGACACAGATTCCGTCGTGTACAAGCACGATTTGAATCAACCTGATCCTTTGCCCGTGGGCGACTATCTAGGTGATTTGACAAGCGAACTCGAGTCTGATGAAGCCATCAACATGTTTGTTGCCGGTGGTTGTAAGAATTACGCCTACACCACCTGTAGTGCTTTAAGAGGATGGCGCACGTTTAATGATGTGATCAAAGATTTGCGCATGGCTGAAATCACTGCGGCCTCGGCAGCTGTTTCTGTTGTTCATCGCACGGTGTCCGATAGCCGTTGTTGCAAACCTGTTCGTAGGCGATTGCGACGTCTGTGTTGTTGTTGTGACAAATGCGACAAGACTGACGGTGGGGGTGGTGGCGACGAAGAAGATGCCGGTGGTGCAACCACTACAACTTTCAACGTCACCGTCTCGTGTTGCGGGGGGACTGTGGACAAACGTGATACAATATCTAATCCTTTTGGACGCAACACCAGTTTTTACGATAGCCGAAACCGTTATTCTACTCCTGATGGCGCACGTTGCGGATCAGCTAAGCAATCTGTCGTGTAAGGGGGACAATGACTGCCACACTGGCCCCGTTTTCAGCGTTGCAATTGCAGATGTTAATCAGGCAGATATTCGTCAGTTGATGGCAGAAAACATAGACTTGAGGGGAGAGATAGCTTTGATTACAACTAAAAACAGGCACTTTGAACAGTGACTAGAAAACGCCGAGCATTCGTTGACAATGTGGTGAAAAAACTGGAAGGGAAAACTGGAAGGGAAAACAGAAGAGACCAAGAAATTGATGGTAAAAGCAGTCGAGGAGGCTTTGAATGCGTGTGTGTATGATGATCTGCTTGCACAAGTTGACGAGCGTGTGTCTGTCGGTGTAAAGAGAGCTTTGAAAGAGTACATGGAAAGGAACGAGGAAGACGACGAGGGTTGCAGCGAAGAGTTCTGTTCGATTGCATGCAGTGCAAGTGGTGATAGCAATTTGGATGTGGAAGACATGCCAGAGTGTAAGAGAATGGAGGCAGAAGAGGAGGTGTGTGAAGGAGAGGATGACAATGTAGTGCGTGTCCCCTTGCATATTGGTTATAGCGTTGCTCGAAAAGGATTCATGGCACATGTGAGTTCAAAAGGCCCCAACTAAAGAATTCAGATGCGATTGGGACGAAAGCTCGAGCAGCGATGACAGCTCAGATGGGGAGAATCAAGGCCCGCACACCATCGATCAAGACGAGTGGGTGGTTATGAGTACTCCGGCCGACAATGCAGAGCTGAAAAATCTTTTTGAGAAGATGTTGTTGTCCCGAAATCTGACAGAGCCCGAGCACACATTGTTGCAGACCAAAACATTCATGAGGCAACTGGGCAGTGAGATGGAGTGCAGACAGGACATAGAGAAGCTGATGTTGCTTCCCCACCCTGAGCTAAATCACAAGCAGTGGTTGACCGAGGTTTTGGAAAAGGGAGGTTATCAATACTTCCACCCCGAAAAGTTTCCCTATGATCAAGGGAAACGTTTCTGTCTTGAAGTGATTCATAGCTACTTGCAGCGCAAGGGTGTCACGGATGGTTTGCACGATCCCAAACTTACCGAGGGAGACATGAGTGCTCTGAAGGAAGACGTCGAGACAACACAGGCATTTCTCAACACACAGACCTTGGCGAGTGTCATGTGTCATTGCGAGACATTGAAAGTTCGAGAGGAAATACGTGCGACCCAACCAAATTATACGCAACGTAAGGAGAGTGAAAGATCGAGTGGCTATTCGCGCCAATGGTCTGAACGATCAATGGGTCTTGGATTTGGTAGATACACATGCGCACCTCAATGCCCGCTACGACAAGTTTTGGTTAACGCGAATTGACGTGTTTTCTTGCCAGGGTGATGCCGAACCTATTGCCAACAAATCGGCCAAGGCCGTTGCGGCTGGTATGCTGGCTTTGTGCAACAGGGGCTGGGGGTGGCCCATGAAAGTGCAGACGGACGAGGGAAAGGAATTTCTCAACGCAATTTTTAAGAAATTCTGTGACACTCGAAACATTCATCACTTTGTGGTGAATTCTGAAATGAAGGCTGGGTTGGTAGAAAGGTTTAACGAAACACTTCAGCGCAGCTTTTACAAGTTGAAGCAGCTGCATCGTAACTCAAAAAGTCGTGAGCTTTTGAGAGTTGCCATTCGCAATTACAACGCTGCGCCTCATGCACACTTTGAGTACAAACACGCTCCAGAAGAGGTGACTGTCAATTCTCAAAGCGGCTTCATTAGAGATGATTGGATGAAACAATAACAACTGGCTAAAAGCGCAAAAGTTCAGCCATACAGATTCAAGGTGGGACAGCACGTGCGAATGACTGTGCAAGCCAAGGGTGGGCTCCCTAGCAAGACATACCGAGGTACATTTACGCAAGAAGTGTTTCGCATTAGGCAACGTCTGCGACGTTACCCAGACCTCCACGTAAATTTGTACAAGTTACGAGACTTGCTGCACGAAGACATTGACGGTGTGGTGTACGAAAACTAATTGCAGTGTGTGGAGTTGCCGGATTCTGCAGAAGTTGCACGTGTCATAAAGCGAGATTTGAAGAGGAAGAAACAGTTGGTGACGCTAGTTGATTTCCCAAGTCATCACACAGAGTGGAGGCCATTGACTAAGAGGAGCAAGAAGAAGTAGACGAGTTTTTATGCATGGAGCACGCTGGCAAGGACAGTAGTTTTTTTTTGTATGCATTCAGTCACGACGAACGTAACAGACCTGTGCCTGGTAAAGGGCACATGCGGAGTAATTATTGGACTGGCAGAACAGCACGCGAAGTGAATTTGACAGATGGTGATTGGGAATGCTGTGTGGAGAGCATGATAATAAGCAATGCACAGCACAACACGCCTGCTAAGTGGCAAGTGGTGAGCGATGACGGTAGCGACAACGTGTTGGAGGAGGGGGAATTTCCGGTTAATTTTTATGCAAATTCCTGGGATTTGTTCAATGAGATGTACAAGCAAGTGGGAGTTGTGAACGTTTTAGAGACAGGTACAGTGCAATTGCAAGTTACCTACGCAAATCCAAACACTGCACAGTTGTGCATGCAGAGCACGTTGCCTGTAACAATCGAGTTGAATGGCAAAATACCTGTGCAGTCAGGGGATTTTTTTCGCGATCTGTGCACCGAATGGCAAGGGGCTGCTATCACTGAGCACATCGATGGTCAATCATCTGGCTACGCTGATTGGAACACTCAAAAATTGTGGTTTTACGCCGGCAATGAAGGGAAGAAGCGTCTCAATTCACCCAACCAGGTTAGGGGTTTGTCAGTGGGGCACAGGACCGTTCGTGAAATTTGGCAGCGGATGGCCGACGTTTCGAATTCGCATCACGTGTGGGATCCGAGAAGTATGGGTGAGTGACGCTCTTGTCGAAGTGTTAGGGCTCGATCAGTTGGACGTATTCTACGAGGGCGTGTCTGGGATTTCCAGTGTCGAAAAGCGAAGCGATTATTATCATTTCGACACAGATTTCGAATTCAGTGCAACATTGAAAGAGCGTTACAGGGACGTGTCCTTAGAGTGGCGCCTTGAAGCCCACCATCGTTCTACAACCATAACTTACAGCGCTGATGCAGGGGGAGACAAAGTGACAATAAATGCAGCAATGCCTCCATCTTTTTCAGATTTCGAAAATGCTCGATTGGTTTTCAGCAATGCTTCAATGGTGAATTTGTTGCAATTCAACGATTCGGATGTCTGGTCCATGGCTGAGCCAGATGCCCTCGACCCGCAGGTCGTCAATTTCAATTTGGAACAATCAATCAAACAACCTGGAGTTAGCTATTCCAGACGTGCAAGTGCCCTCTGAAATTCTGACGCGTGGTCGGGTGTTTCATGAGGCCTCGGATCACTCGTTCAACGTGCAAGATGGAGTGATTGTGCAAGTAGTGACAAGGCGTGGGGCTGTTGTGAAGTTTCCCAAAAAGGCCATTTTGGGTTCTCAGGGGGTGACCACGCTGTGTTCAACACCCACTCCCCTACCAGACGAGTACGTGCATCAGGTGGCCTTGTACGTGCATGGCTTTCACAAGGTGGAGGACGTGGCCACCCCCAACGGGATGAACGGCGAATTGTTTGTACAAGCGGTATTACTGAAAAATGAATTGTTAGGTGGTTGTTCTGTGTACAGGGCGCTGAACAGGAATTTCTTCGAGTGTCAACCCCAGCGTTTCAACACGTTGCAATTTGAATTCAAAGATTCTGTGACAGGCGATAGACCACTTTTTGCTCTTGGAATCAATTGTGTGGTTCTGTTTTTCAGAAAGACTAAAGTGCGCTGACTAAACAGTCAAAAGAGAAAAGACATCATGTTCAATTCATTTGCTTTTGGTTACAAACCACCCCCATCTATGGCCGTCTGTGAGGGTGTGACCGACGAACGAGGACAAGTGCATGCTGAGTTTGGACGGTTTGTAAATTTCACAGATGATTATGAGATGTGTTACAGCATGGCAACGTGTTTCACAGACAGCGTGTGCAATGTGGAAGAGGGACAGTACAAAGTAGGCTATGCCGTCAACGCTAATGTGGCTAGCAGCACGCGTGCTATTCGCAAATGCAAAGTGGTGACAGTGATGGATTTGAGTACAGCTATCAACGAGGCTGTGGGGGAAGAGGTGTGGACAGTGGGTGCCGAAAATCACGTCAAATTGTCGTTGAATGGTGCTGTTTTGGAGTTACCCACACGTTTGGCGGCCTGCTTGAAAATAACAACTTTCTCTCAAGACCGACCTAGTTCCTTGCTCATAGTGTTGAACGGAAATTTGGACGTGGCCATGTCTGAAGACGGCAACACCGTCACTTTGACAACAACCACGCATGCGACATTGCCCGTAACAATGGCAAATGTGATTTGGAGTCAAGTTTCAGAGAGGTCGTTTCAGATGATTCAATTGAGCAGCGAACATCTGCAACCTGAGTACGTGGCGAGTCAGTTGTCTACAGCCTTTGCCTTTATCCCTTTTCAGTTTGAAAAGGCCGCTTTCGAATCGGAGCCCGCAAAATGGAGCTGGCATCGTATGCGCGGTTACTCAGCTACACGCATTGCTGTAGTTGTTAGCGACGAAACTGGGCGAATACTGCCGGGGATTAGGGTTACAGTGCAATTGGCATTTCGCAATCAACCTTTGAGGTGATAAACAGACAAACAGAATGGGTCGAGATTTTGTGCAAAAAGCAGCACTTGCAAATGTACGTAGATATAGACGCACCTTCAATAATCACAGGCGTAAGGCCAATCGGCAATTGGGTGGTCATGGCCAGTATGTTGCTGGTGCAGACACTGGCTATCAAATTGGTGAAGGTGCATACACAGCGGGTGAACACGGCTATCAAGTGGGTGAAGGTGGCAAGAGACGCATTGCTCTTATGTCTAGTCAACCAATTCCGTCCACATCTGCACCAGCAACAGACTCTTCTGCTTCAGCCGTTTTTCCGTCTACTCCCGCTGGTGTGCGTACGTTTCGACAGCGTTATCAGGACCTGCAAGACAAATATGGTGTGGCACCATCCCCAAATACGCCTCTGAGTGAGCTGCGCAACCGGCGAATGCGTGCAAGAGCATTGCACGAAGAGTTCAAGAGTAAAAGAAAAAGCGGCAAAGATGAGAAAAAACCCAAGTCAAAGAGCTCGACAACCCGCAAGACCGCCCACCCCTCATGCAAACTGTATGCCCAAGACATGGACAACATTGCGCCGTATGTGAACATGCCCTTAGACGAGTTGATGACAAAGCTGAAATTGGTTCGAAGTGGTGCCAAAACCATAGATGGCCACAAGATAGCGGGGTGGCATTTGCACGGGCCCAGGCGATTCGAGCCCAAGTATGGCCGAGCAGCAGCAGTGGCACGCCTCACCTACGTGAGCAGTGCAATGAAATACAAGAGTGGCATGAAAATCAACGGGAAATTGTTGGGCAGTGAATTTGCTTTCAAAAAACCAGCTGCAGGTGCTACTCCAGCTCATTTGGCCAAGTATGCTTTCAAAAAGAAGAAGTAGTTGTGTTGCTGCCCGCGCCATTCCCCCGCGTCAATTGCAAGTGCGTGTGATTAGCATGTGCAAGTGAACAAGCTAGTGTGAAGACAAATCATGGCTCTAGTGACGAAGGGTTTGTCCGCGCACCACGCTCAATTGGAAAACATTGCTCGCGCCCGAAACGAAGATGCAGCCCTCAAGTTGATGAACATTTCCAAGCACTATGTGCCTTCACCGCATTTCACAACTGGTGTTCTCCCTGTAACTCAAAGACGTAAACGACAGGCTTCTTTCCAGCGAGGTTCGGGATTTGGTCCAGCTTCATTTGGTTGGCCAGGTATCAGTGGCACAAAGCAGGGCGAAGAGCTTGCTATTGTCAAACGATTGTATGCGAAACGTGGTAGGCAGAGGGGAAGAGGCATTGACAGGCGTAATGCATGGGAAAGGCGCGAACAAAGACAAGACTGGTTGAGACGTTTGGAGCTAGCCCGCCATGGTGCCAAGATTTCTCTCGAACCACCAGAATTTGTTACACCCAGGGAGCGTCTTAGACAGTTGGGTGTCATGCACGAATTGGAACATCTGACATCTCAAAAACGTGGCGTTCAAAAAGGGGGATTGAGAAGGAGACATGCCAGAGCGAATCGAAAAAGGAAAATGCACCAAAGAGGCAGAGGTGTGAGACAAACAGGTGGCAATTGGATATCTGCAATAGGCTCAGTGCTCCCTGGTTTTTCTGAGACAGAAAAAGTTCTTTCAACAGTCTTGCCAGCATTGATGCCAGAACCAGGGGTTAAAGAAGCATTTGAAGATTTCAGAAGTGGGAAAACTCTGAAGAATGCATGGCTTGGAATCACCGGACAGATGGAAAAAAAGTTGAAAGAAGAGCGAAGAAAGGAAGGATTTGAGCTTTTTCCAAGAAAAAACAAGTGACAAATTTTCAGTCACATAGCACCAGGGGCAGCGGAGGTCTGGACGCTATCGATTTTGTTTCGCTATTTCCGAAGAATGGCTGCTTGGGTGTCTGGAGTGAGGAATGCAAATGTGTTGCAAGACGAAGGGCATCGTCAACGTTTGGCAGCGAACATTTTGGGGGCTATGGAAAGAGACACTTCTGGTCGACGCGAAACAAATCGCATGCATCGCCAAGCGGCAGAGCGCGAGTGAACTGCTGAGTGGAGTCGCATGTCTCTTTCGAAAACGCAACCCACCAAAAGGCACCTTGTTCAACGAGGAGGAGATACGGACGAGTTCAGTCGAAAGTGGGGAAAGCGCAAGCAGATGCAAGATTGGCTGCAGCGATTAAAACAGGCCAGTCGTGGAGCTAGGGTGTCGACAGAGGCCCCCGATTTCATGGATCCTGAGGACAGACAGCGATGGTCAAACCTGGCGCGCGAAGCTACTCGCGTCGCTCAACAAGTGTGGCAAAGAGGAGGCTACAAGGTGGGTAGTGCACGTGCCAAAAAATTCAATCAGAGGTATGGCAGAGGACGCGTCAATCAAAAAGGTGGATTCATCCTCACCGGTGCAGCGTTGACGGCCGCCGCCATTGCTGCCGCAAAGGCAGCAGCCTTGGGGACAGTAAGTGCAGGTGCTGGATTTGGAGTAAAAGCTTTGTTGAACAAACTAACACAGAAAGGGGGACGTAGACTGAATGTGCAGAAAGGCCGAGGCGTCAATCAAAAAGGTGGATTCATCCTCACTGGCGCAGCGTTGACAGCAGCCGCTATTGCTGCCGCCAAGGCTGCAGCATTGGGTGCAGTGAGTGGAGGTGCGGGCTTTGGAGTGCATAAGCTGTTGAAGAAGATTGCGTAGCGTTTCAGTGTTTAGAGGTCTGGACGCTATGTGTTGCAGGCATTAGCAGTGAATGGAAAAAGAAAAGGACATGGCTGCTGTGGTGGCAAGAGTGAGAAGTGTACATGTGTTGCAAGATGAAGACGACGAACATCGCCAGCGTTTAGCAGCGAACATTCTTGTTTCAATGAAACGAGAAGCAAACAGGCAACGCGAGAGAGTCAAAATGCATCGCCAAGCAGCCGAATGGAGTGGCATGTTTCTTCAGCAAGTCCAGCCCTCTAGAATGCGCCTTACACCCACTTCGAGCATGAAAGTCAAAGTCAGGCGCCAGGAATACATAAGGGCCGAACCAGATGGGAAAGGCGTCATTCGCATTAGGGGAGCTGACGGTCGCTTTGTCCGCAGAACTATGCGCAAGGATTGCCTCAATATGAAAGGGAATGCTAAAGGGAAAAGTTCCAATCAGCAAGTTGAACCAAAAGCCAAGGGACTGAAAACACCTGGGCCTCAAACCCGTGCCCTCCCCTTGCAGGGAACTGTTTTGTTGTTCTGAAAGCGGTGTCATGCGCAGACATGCAAGTGCGAAGGTGATGCTGTTTGAGACAGTGAATGCATTTGCCTTTCTTACCGTTTATCCCCCTTGCTGGTGGGCTTTTGAAGAACATGATTGGAGGCAGTCGCATTCGCAGAGTGTTGCTGCAAAGGTTAGCAAGTGCCACCGCAAGAGGCGAACTACCTACTTCAGGAGCTGCTTTAAAACGAAAAATGGCCAGAAAAGTGGTGCGAAATGCTGGAAAAGTGGGATACAAAGTGCTCACTAGTCGCACAGGGAGAAAAATGGCTGGGAATGTGGCTAAAATTCTGGGGAAGGTTGCATTAGAGGAAGAAGCGAAATTCCTGGCCAATAAAATGGGGATGCAAATTGGAAGCGGTGCTGCACCACCCCAAGATTACGTCAACAAGGCCATGGAATTGGTGAAAACCTTGCCTGGCGTAGGTTTTGCTGGTGTTCATCCACTTGTCGCTCTTGCTGCAAATTTCAAGAACATGACGGGGCGCGGCATGCGGCAGACTGGGAACGGTCGTCAACGCATGTTGCGCAGACGACGCATAGGACGCCAATACGCCCATACTCGTTAGCCTGAAGACCATGCAGCGGAAAAGGAATGAAAATGTGTCCTCGAGACCCAAGAAAAGGTTTGCCGGCAGTGGCAGCAATGCCATCGATGTTCCCGTTTCGACTTACAGCAGCATGCTAGATTGGCATTTCCAGCCCACCTCACACCCTGACGCCAATGCTGCAGCGCAGTGGTTAAACAACAACAATGCATCAGTTGCTGCAACTTCGCGGCCAGCGCGTCGCAAGTTCAGTCGCTGCAAACACTGCCCTCAGATAGGAGGCAAGCGTTCTCACGTTCGAACTGAGTGGATGACAGGCAAGTTTGTGGAGCTGACACCATATCCCCACAGCAACGTGCTGCGAGAGAGACTACTTCAAAACGACTATCGACAAAACCAAGAATTGGCAACACGGGGTGTTAATTTGGCTGGCACTGAAATCAAAAACATTGGCAGTGCAACTTCTTCAATCATCTCTCCGTCGCTAGTCTTGCCCCCCTTGAACCCAGGCGCGGCTGTGTCCATGACACCTGATCAGTTGCGATTGTACGTGTCTTCAGCGTGGTGAGACATTGCAGTGCTTTTTCGATTATGCCCGGTCGTAGAGATAGGGTTCAAGGCGGACGGAATGGTAGAAAAGTGACTGAATATGCAATTCGCCAAGCTGGCGGTCAAGCTTATGCGCAATACAGAGAAGTGGCCGTGAAGAAAAGGCCCCGTTTGGTGCGCGAAATTAACGTCATCTTACGCAGACAAGGAGTGAAGAGACCGCCAGTCAGACGTACTCCTTCCATCAGCGTAGCCGCTCAACAGGCGAATCGAGATTTTGTCGATGGTTCAATTTCAAGTAAAGAATTGCTTCGCAAATGGAATGCTGGTGCCTTTGGGCCAGCTAACAGCAAGCGTGTGGCGCGGAAGTTGTTGATGATAAATTGCAAGAGCAAAGTCGAGCGAGTCAAAAAGAAACAGACCGGTCAAGGACTAGACGTTCAAAAAGTCATCAACCGGCTTGGCGTAGAGTTTCACCCTCCTGGCTACAATTATCTTGGCCCAGGCACCAAGTTGTCCGAACGTTTGGCCAGCAATGACCCTCGTAAGCGTGAACCCATCAACAGACTAGACAGGGCTGCCATGCACCACGACATTGCTTACAGAGACAGTGGAAAGGCAGGAGGCAACAATCACAGTGCAGTGCTAGCGGGCAAGCATGCTGCGGATCGCGAGATGGTGAAAACAATCGATGGTTGGCAAGACAAGACTTGGATGGAGCGATTGACAAGAGCCATTATTGCAGCCAAATTAAAAATAGGCTGGTGAAAAACTGTTTTTTTTTTTTGGATTTGACATTTTTTTTATTTTCTCTCTCTTTTAAATTTCATTGCTTGCAAAGTTCACTTTCTCATCGAGATGTTTCGGGGGCATCGTGTGTATTTCATTTTTCGTGTGTGTTTCAATTTTTACCGCCAGTGAGATGCTGGGGAACAATTGAATTTTTTGAAAAAGAAATGTATAATCAAATTTTTTGTAGAATCACTCTAGGCTGCCAGTGTGTGTGCTTGAGTGTTTGAGTAGGTACCAAGCGTCAGCAGTTGTATAATCACCACGTGACATGCAATAAAGTTTGTAAATCGTGAAGTGTGTCATTCTATCGAAATACAGAACAAACTGGGAGTCGAAAAATGGGTCGGCGCGATTACGGAATTCGGCAACATGCAACCGGCAGCAATGCAGTTGCAGTTGCTGAAAACGATACAACAGATATGCAACGCGTTGTAGCACCGTCTAACATTTCGACTGCCAGAGAGTTGAAAGCTGACAAGGCAGCCATTGCTGATTCTCGTAAGACTAGCCGAGCTGTAATGAAAGAGGCAGCTCAAGTGAAAGTGCACAACGCTGCGACCGAGAGCATTCGTAACGGCAACATGTTGCTTCAACGTCAAGCTGAAATGCTTGATCAAAGAGCAAATCACGCGGCTCAACATCCACCCCTTAGCAACGTCTTGCGCCAGGAGTATGGCGACCCGTATGCTCGTTTGAATGTTGGTTACGAGCCCTTGCTCGTGGCTGGCGAGCAAAGAGAAGAAGAAGATGACGGCGAAGCCCAAGAGGTAACTGAAGAGGATGTAATATCTGCCTATTTAACGGGTCAGTTGAGCAAGAAACAATTTGTGGACATGATGGGTGAATTTGAAGAAGATGGCGATTGTGGTTCGGACAACGTCGAGCATAGGGATGCCAGCGCTAGCATGGAAACTGTTTTGAAAGATAAAATGAAAGAGGTAGACATGCGAGTAGCTGCCTTGAATTACGTCTTACAAAGCATAACAGGGCAGCCTGTTGTTGCAGTCAACGAGGAAGAGCTACAAAAGGACCCCAACACCCAACAAGAGATTGTTGCTCAGAAAAGACGCAATGCAATTGGGGACGAAATGTGGGCTAGAATGGCTAATCAGCAAGAGTTGGAAAGAAAAGTAGCGGAAATAGAAAGGGCGAAAGCTGTTCTGTTTTCCCCCTTTGTCACCCCCCAATCTGAGCCTTCTGGTGTCAGCACAGGAAACAAACGTTGAGGAAACGACAGCGGCAACGGTTCAGCGGTGGCTTCTTCGAACAAGCGACCGCGCATTCCCCCTAAGCAAGCGTTGAAAGATTTCACAAATCAGTTCACACCGTGAGAAACGTATCGAGCGAATTTTCTATTTTTTATTACAAGTGACTATTCATTTTTGAAAAGATATGGCGTACGTGGCAAGACGTCCGTTGCGATCGAAGCGTAGGCACATGCAGCAAGGTGGCAATAATGTGTCATTACTGCGTCAAACACCCCGAACGCTAGTCAATGCGAATCAAGGCAATGTGGAAGTTGTCGAGCAAGTGCCTGCGCCTGTCTCCAACAAGAACATCAATCGAATTGTGTACGATGCCACCAACGAATTTGTCGAAAAAGTCAAAATCCCTGCCAAGCTCGAAGGAGCTCCCGAAATCAGAAACAGAGCGAAAAGTTTGAAATTCGTCGTCCCCAGTCACAACAGGGTGATGCATGCTCCTGGTGAATGGATGTTGAGAACAAGAGCTTGTGTGGGATACTACAATAACAACAACCAATTTGCTCGTTTCACCCCACCAAATGTCGACCGTCTTCACGCTGACGTAGACGCAGCTGAAGGTGGCCAAAATCCCGCCGAATCTGGCATGCCCTGTGCTAGACCTGTGAATGGTTTTGGCCCCTTGATGATAAGGCAAACCAACTACAAACCTGGTGGAGTGAAGCAGATAGAAGGTGGTTCGTTGGAGTTGAGCACTGGCACTCGCCTCATGTACTGCCTGGCTAACAGTTTAGAAGAGAAAATGAGTGAAGAAAGAAAGAGGGACACGATGTTCTACCCTGAATTTGCTACATCCACAGCCAACGAATTTCCCTTGTGTTTTGACGATACCAATTTAGACGATACCAATTTAAATCTCGTTTGAGTGGCAATGTTGTGAACTAGAATCACAGGTGACAACGAAACGCGCTCAGTGTGAAACGAACTCGACTCTTGCCACTCGTTGTTTGAATTGCTGAGCATGATCACTCGTGTATGTATCTAGTATCTAATTGATATGCATAATGAGCACGCTCATTATTATTCACAATCACACGAAATGCATAATGAGCACGCTCATTTTCATTCACAATCAAACGTCACGGTGACGAGCATTTGATATGCCTTATGAGCACCTAGTTTTTATTGACATTGCCAATTTCTCATTCACAGACTTGATAACACTAGTGTTGAACCAAGAAAGAGAACTATCAATTGTCAAATCATCCAACGAAACAACCTTAGACTTATTGACAAGCAATTTGAATAGACACAAACGCTGCATAGCTGCACTCAAAACAGACTACGACACTCTGAAACAATGTTTTGAACGATACGTCTGCTGCCAATGCTGTTTCACAGGCCCAGGTGGACAATGTATTCCCTGTTTGCAAGAATTAGTCGAATTTTCTTCCATCTTCACGTGACATGATGATCAACATTTTGCTGTAAAAAATCAAATGCAATAAACCAATCATTCACACTGACTCAATTGTGATTGTAAAAGGTGTGGCCGATCCCGCAGTCATTCTGCAACATACATACTCACCCACAGCATGCAAGGGATCAAGGCCGTCGTTTGAATTCAAACACATTGTGAAGATATATACCCCCGAAACCCAGAATGCTGACCCTTGTGGGAATCAGGCAACACGCATGCGCTCCACATTCACAATCCAAACACGCAACAACACGAATTGTCTGCCAAATTTTTTGTATTGCTGTTGACTGTTCACGCACGAAACACGCTTTGTCTTTGCCTTTGACCAAAAAACATGCACGTTGCACGTGTTATGTTTTGCATGTTAATTTGCATAAAAAAAGAGTAATTTTCTACATACGTACTACTACAGTTACATGTACATGTACCTCACAAAACTGACTGAGGGGGATTTGAACACTAATTTACTAAAAATTCAAATGCCCAAGGGGTTGTCTGGGGGGGGGGAGAGATTTTGAAGCCTCGATTTGACCAGTACACAAGTTTGCAATGGTATCATCCAATTATTATTTTGTGGAGGTATTTGAAAAGTTAAGCATTGATAAGATAATGAGTAATGATGGCAACATGGTTCACTTTTTTTTTTTTGTTCAGTTTGAATTGCCTTACCTCTAATCTCACACCACATGCAACCTTGTAAGGCAGTCTGGCCTGCTGCTGTAAAAACCTTTCCCAGACCAGGATAGTCAAGAACATAACTCATCAGGGCAACTTTGAATGTAAATGATGCATTTCTGAAGGCATCAAAAAAAGTGGCACCAGACAGTTCCAGAACTTCATCTACAATTATTTCAAGGTATGGATCAAGGTGTTTTGGCTCTTGGCCTTCTGTTTGAGCTGGAACTATACCAGCAAGCATGATATTCTCAAACAGATTGCGTACGTTCCTAGGTAGGTTAAGGACAGTAAGCATAATTGGCCACATTGAGTAATTGACCTTATTGCTACTAAATGGATGGACACCATCAGTGGAAAGTTGTAACAGCATTCCTCGGAGATTGCCATTGCAGAATCCTTCCTCCGAGAAAGCTTGTTTCCATGAAGGGGAATCATGAATGTCACGCATGTCTTCACACGCATCACGATTATCAGCATGGCTCTGAATGACTTCAGAAATACTTGCGTTTCCAAACATTCTTCTCCAACGAGGTCCAAGAGGAAAATAAAGAAATCTTCTTCTAGCATTAATCTTGTTGCCCCAATATCGATTAGATGCAGCTTTGAATAGTCATATCTGCTAGTCTTGCGAAAGATGACACAGTCATTCGGACAAACATGGTAAGATACTGTTGGAAGCAGAAATTGCTTGACAAAGTTGTACACTGCATCGTACGACCCAGGAAGGTTATTTGGCTGTGGTAACAAACGCTTCTTTAATCGCAAAAGATCAGATAAGGCACTTTTGCTTGTGGATGGGTGTTCAGTAAACCACATAAAATAACTCGCTAATGCTTGAAGAACAGTGATATCACTATTTTCAAAAAGAGGAATCTTGGCATTTTAGCTGTCATAAATGTCGTGTTCCATTTCAAGGTCACAGTCTTTGTCATCAGAGCTACTATAAGAAGGTAAGGATTCATTACTCCCACTATCATCGCTTAACGCGGCTAAATCATGTTCTATCGAGACTTCATTGTCACTAGATGAACTGGTAATGTCGATTTCGTTTTTAATTATTTCGCCATCACTTTGCTCAGTAATACTCGTTGAATCTATCCGACGTCGTTTGAAATTTCTGCCGCAGTTTTCCTCACTTGAATATGATAGTTCCGCAAATGAATCATTGCCATCATGTCTGCAATCGTTCGTCTCAGCCAACAATTCATCCCCGCTCCCGCTTTCAGATAACTGATCATCATGATCATTGTCATCATGTCTGTAATCGTTCGACTTGGCCAACTATTCATCCTCGCTCCCGCTTTCAGATAACTGATTGTCATGATCACCTGAATATCGGCCAAACACTTCTAGATGCCTCTTCACGAGCTTAATTGATTGGGTGCATTCGGATTTGCAATTTTTGCAAGGACAAACATGGTCTTTACTTGCTGTACGTTTTTTATCGCTCATGTGCTGCTCCGAGTATGGCATCTTCCTCACTCGTCGTTCTCGTCCGTGCGTTGCATAACAGATCTCGAATGTCACTAGTTAAATATTGATCTTTCGTTTACCATATACGGTGCGTAGTACACAGGGAGCCCGAGCGCTCACCGTGCGTGAGTCCTAACCGACAAGGGAATTTAAACTGTGAATGGAAGTTGCTCTCGTACAATCTGTGACTCAATCACCCCAGAAACGTATTTCGTTTTTAATTTTTATTACAAAGTACATAAGTTTTTTTTATAGCGATAAAGCGCAATATTTAGCTATAAAGCGCTAGGGCTCCCTGGGGTGAATTGAGTCGGTGATCATTAGTTTTCAGTAAATAAATGACCCCACCTTTACCATATATGCAATACCATCAGAGCTTCAAAACGAACGGCGCCAAAAGTGTAGTGTTGGTGCACGCGGTTCTTATCACTGATCTCGATACTTCGATCTAAAAGAATCGTTCTCGTAGCTTCTTTAATTTTGAAATGGCAAATCACGAGCAAAAAGTAATTTGCGAATTTCTCGCTTTGTTGAAAACAAACCCAAATGCTTTGTCCAGCGTTTTGCAAACGACACAGCTACAGGCAGCGATTACCTCCAACGAGCAAACGGATGCGTTGAACTCATCAAGCACGATCTCACGATCAACATCCAGTTCACCCACTTCTGACGAAGAGTCTGCACAGAACACTGGGGCAGTCGACATCGTTTCCACCGGAACCACATTGCCAGAAATTTGGGACAAAATGGCGCACGAGCTTGCGCAGTACAACATGAATGGCGGCGAAAGTGTGTAAGGAAATGTATGGGAAATCGAACTTTTTTAAAAATAACACAATAACAAGCTTGCTGATACCTTAGCTCGACCTCGATATAAGTTTTTGATCGATTTTGCAATGCATCTAACTTGACAACAAGTAAAAAAACATTATTCTACTTACTTCCCGAGAGGTCTCTATTTTACACTTCATCTACGCTCTTTCCTCCATACATCTTCTCTAAATTTGGTAAAACCATGCCAACAACCTCGGTGATTTCAAGACCAACCTTCGAACAAGTCCCTTTACTTGACCTCGTTGTGATTAAAGCAGAGTTTGATGATTCTAAATCGTTCGTAAAATGAGTCAAATCACAAGAGCAAGATGGTTCCAAATTCGCTGTAAAACTGAAGAAAATACGTGGCTATTGGTAGCCATCTTGAGCCAATGGATAAGGTATGAAGGGACAAGAAGCGGGCGAAAAGCAACAAAACGATCGCCATTTTGTTTTTATTCTCTCCCAGTCCTTTCGCTTAGAAATGCTAGTTTCAGGCCCTCACTGACGAAATGCCTGGCAAAAAATCTAGGCGCCAAAATACAAATCTCTGTAAAACAGTGTGCACAAAATGTCTGATGTTCTTCTAGAGTACAAAAAAAGCCAATACCAGCACCAACTAAAGCTTAGCACAGAATTTCCTTTGAGTTACATTAAGCAACAGGCTGCCCAGGAGCACATATTCCTTTTTTGTATACAAATTCCATGGCCCCTGTTAAACCTATGGAGTGGCCTCCAAAGTTCAAGCAGTGCATGTTCAACATGTACATACATTGATTTGCTAAATTCCACTGTTGTGAATGGATGGTTCGCCTTAAGGAGAAACAGTGATCGTGTAGAGTCACTGCTGTGCAATAAGGCTTATGAAGTCAACCTTGCTTACAGAAAAACTAAAGGAAGAAAGAGAAAACAACTTGATGACAAAGTGTACAAGCTATGTATCAGAAGGAATGAAACAGAAACAATAGAGTCACTGCAATCGGAATTAGAAAAGTCACGGGTAGAACTAGAAGAATGGAAACAGAAGTACAATGATTTAGAAGCTGAAAAAGAAATATTATATGAGCAGCTTGTAGAAGAAATTTTTCAAAGAGAACAAGAAATTACTGATTTGACTCAAGTTAACCAAGAGCTAGTCAACTATGTGGAATATCTTGAAAAAAAGGATTCCTTAAAATGTCAGGGGAAGAAATTCCATGAACTTGGAGCTAAACAACAGGGACGGAAACTCACTCATTTAAAAAACAAGGCACAATGTGCCCTATGGTTTTGTAAATCCTTCAGTCTTGAACTGAATCAAATAACTTTACAAGATAAGAAAGGATTAAGTCATAATCTAAATTACAGAACACCCATTGCTGAAAAAAACAACACATTTTCCAGTTATGAAAACTTGACTCAAGAAGACAAAAACAAAGTAGAACAAGTTTTGTTCCTTCTTGACAAGTTCTGCGTTGGGGATGAAGTTTACCATGAATTAACTATGGTTTTGGAAGAAATGCCAAAATCATATCTTGTTAAACAGCTAAGGAGCAATCTGAACAAAACTTATCACATTGAAAGAACTCCAGGCAAGCTCCCAGGTGCATACATAAATTTTTCAGAAACTCTAACTGATCACATCAGGCAGCTTCTTACTGACAAGCCAGAATTAAAGGACAAAATCATACAAGTGAAATTAAGTGGAGATGGTGCTCGAATGTCTCGCACCACAAACTTCATGATGTCATTTGCATTGCTCCAGTTAAATGAAAATGTCATGTCCTCAAAACACAACAGGACTATTGCAATAATTAATGGACCTGAGGAATATGAGACAATTCAAAAGTCTTTGTCCCATTTTTTTGAAGAAGTGAATGGACTCATAAACAAAGGTTCTATATCTATTGATGGAGAAGAAATTCAACTGGAATTTTTTTTAGGAGGAGACATGAAATTTCTTCTCATGATCCTAGGCTTAAATGCTGCAACAGCAGACTATGCTTGTCTTTGGTGCAAGATACATAAAGATAATCGATGGGACACAAGCAAACCATTTAATCATTACAATGAAGATCCCCAAAGGAGAACTCTAGATGAAATTAAACAGATGGTTCACTCAAAAGACAACTTTGGGTGCATACATGAGCCTTTACTTAACATTCCTCTCACTCATATTATCCCAGATGAACTACATTTATTGCTACGTATAACAGACAAACTGCTACAAAATGTTATTGATGAAGTTTTGGAGAAAGATGCAATTGAAGATTTTACAAAAACAAGAGGGCAACAGAAAGGAATTAACCTTGCAAAACTTGTGGAAACAATTAACTCTCTGGGTATATCATTTGCAATCTGGAACAAAAGGAATGCAGATGGATCAGAGAGCCAAATTAAAGAATTCACAAGTCTTCTAGGATCTCAGAGCCTGCACTATGCATCTTATAACATGATTAAAAATGGTGCAGGCAGTGGATGGAGCTACGCCAAATAGGTCGCCAACAGTGGTGTAAGAGCAGCCATGAGCTAAACGATACAAGGTAAGTGCAAGTTGGCACTGCGGAGAAGTCGGCTCTTTGAACTTTGTGGTTTCTTTGGCAATGTCATCAGTCACTGTTTCCAAGATAAATTCAAACGTTTCGCGAGTAACGCGAAGCCTTTTCTTGAACTGTTCCTCTGTCCATTGGCGGTATCCATTTTCCCACCACTCAGTGTTCCGCTCTTCATCGGGTCCCTTTGGTTGTCTTTCCTTGAGAAGCGAAGCACAGACAGCTGACGGTGTAATCAACGAGTTTTGGTTTTCAAGAAGGATATACTTCGACGCCAGTGAACGTTTAAATTGGAAATTATTTCTTCTTTTCCTTGAGCCCAAGAGACAGTTTGAAATATAGGCCTGCATACTTTGGAAATACCAGAAAAAGCCAGGCGCGTTCTGTTTTCTGCTGGCTTGGTAACCACGCACATCTCGCACCAGTACCTCGGCATCTTAACCCGTCGTAAAACCTCGTCCTAATGTGAATTCATGTCGGTAAGTCAGATAACTTTTTCATCGCGAATTCACACTAGGACGGGAAACTCGTGTCGAATACACTGTTCCACTGGTTGGGTAGCTTGCATTTACTAAAGTCTTGCTCTGTATAAAGTGTCCAGTTTTTCTCAGGTGATTTGTGTCCTTTACCATTAAATAAATATTTAAATACATCATGTCTGAACTCAAGTGTTATTCTCTGTTGTGGAGATTTATGCCTGAGGCACTCTAGAATGGTATGCCGAAGCCGGTCCACATTTTCATGGATAATTTCAAGTGCAGGATTGGGAGCTGCAAAGTACCTAGAAAAAGTATGGGATTAATATTAATTTTTTAACCATTATGAACCAAAATAAATTAACATTTTTCCCTCATTTAATATATTTCTCATATTATTCCTAATTTAAGAATACGACTTCAGTTTTTTCCCTAAGACTTTTCTATGTGACTAACAGCAAAAAAAATAAAATTAAACACAGAAAGCTTTGGAAGCTTCTTTACAATAATAATTATTATTATTTAATAAAGTTACAAAAAGATAAAATAAATTACCTCAACAAAAGCGGAGAAAGATGTTCTTCTGGCTCCCAGGTATTCTCAAATGAGCTGTAACCTTTCCATTTGACAAGATATTTGGTTTCCTAAAAGGATAAAGTGATTCCATTATTCGAGGCAAAGGGGCTGAATCATTACAAAAGAGAGCAAAAGGTTCAGCGAAGTACAGTTTCACTTACATCCGCGTCCTGTTTTCTTGCTATAAGGCGCTCTGCTTCGTAGACACCCAAAATTTTCTTTGAAGCTGTTTTTTTCTGTCTTTTTTCATCGTAAAAAAGATCTGCAGTGCTTGAACTGTTCAAAATAGCGTAAGGGACACGTTTTCCCTGCCTTCGATCTGTCTTGTCCGCCATTTTGAAAATGAGATACCGCTGTCACTAAATCGCGGGCGCGAAATGTCCGCGATTTCTGGCAATGACTGCTTATAGCGCAGAATATCTTCTGGCAAAACGAAGGAAGGGCAAAGGATCGAAAGCCCAACAAACATTTCGGGTAAGTCCAATCTTAATTATATATTTAGCCATTTATTACAACTTGCGACAACCAAATCAACCGAAAGATCTTGAAATAGATTTATCTTTCTCGTGTTCTTTTACTCGTACATATTACACGTACGTATTCTTTACAAATAAACTTTATAATCTCAGCTCGAGCGCGGATCAATCAAGAAAATTGTTGACTTAAAAGTGTGAGATTTCAAATTGAAGATTTGGGTGATACAGATCACTACATGTATGAAGCCGAATGACGCTTTTCTTCGCTCAACACAATATCTTAATCTTGATCGGCTGGCAGTTGCCTTAACTTAATATCCCAGTATATACCAAGTTCATTCTTTAATTTGTGTACGATTGTTTACAGTTTGTGTTGAGGGAATCTGCAAAGAAATGTGGTCTATGGGAAAAACCTTCTCTTATTCGCGAGATCAGCTGCAGAACCCGATCAATCAAGTAGAAAGCTATACGATCGAATCTAGCTATAAACGCACACGCGGGAAATTATTAACGGTCGTACATTTTCTTCCTGCGCGATAAGCCCAAGACGAGCCAGCTATTGGAGAAAGTTAACTACTCATGGCGTCTTAATAAGCTTACATTTCAGATCAAAAATTTTGGTTTCCGTACGTAGCAAAGCTACAGAAAGCCGATTGATTGAATCTAGCTAACGCGCGCGCTGGAAAATGGAAATTACATAACTTGCTGAAAGGTAAAATCATGAAAGAATTTATAATGTTGTAGACCCTTTTGTCAAATGGCCTTTTAATTTTACGTAAACTCTGAATTATTTATGAATGTAAGCTAGTGTTTTCAAGGAAGCCGTACCAAAATAAAACTCTTTGCAAAAACGGATGCGTACGCGGCGGGCGAACGTCGATCTGATGATTCTGATCTGCAATTTTGCAAACTCCCACTTATTCCATGTGTTGTTTTTAGAAAGTAGTGCATATTTTTAGAATTGTCGACTTAAAGTTTGTTTTGAGGGCAACTCTCGATAGACAGCATACGTATACGAATCTTATGCGAAAATAAGAGAAACTGACTATACCGGTAAATAATCTTACATGCATGTAAGACTTAAATTATATGTGAGACTCTAACACACTCAGTGATCTTGGTAATTCAAGCAATCTGATTGGTTAGCTATCTCGGACTATGACGTTATATTCACCGCGCTAGGCGGTGAATATAAAGCCGAACAAAATCGCTGTCGTGAACTGGGTGTTTTGCCAAAGTTTCAAAGTAAAACCTTTTTGAAAATACACGAATATCCAAGTGCTGATGACTTTGAAGGCAAGAAAAGACTTTGGTGTTTAAACAACGTGATTTATTGTCGAGCGGTTTACTTTAGCTGACTTTTTGTACGCTCTAAGCTATGTTTACCACTACAGAGGAAAACGA
>OX393561.1:19384049-19401549 GCA_947652115.1 Blastomussa wellsi
AAAAGAAGTTGTCGGATATTCACTATTTACGATAGATTAGCAACTTTTCACAAGATCTGCAGTACAACTTCTTACACAATAATGGAACCCCAAGATGAAACCATGTTCAAAAAACCAGAGGAGCCTCGTCCAAAAACTCCTATTCCTTACGAGGAAGATAACGATAACGAAGTGCGAAAAGTCTATGGTGAAAAACCTGAAAAAATGATGAGCATTTTAAGAAAAAAACAAAGCAATTCCTTCCTTGGTAACATGGTGGCTTTACACGACACGCGATCTTCTCCAGATGTCTTTTGGTGGAAAGGTGACATTTTGGTACCAGCGTCGTATAACAACTCAAAGTTTCTAATGGTAGAAGACACGTGCTTCCCTCCCCAATACACGTCAGAAGACAAGCAAGAGCAACTTGTAAACTGGGGAAAATTTGCCGTAAGATACAACCCGTATTTGAAGCTGAATAGTCTCGATGATCAAACTGGTACGGCAAAGCATACATGTGGCTCCACAGGCAAGGCTAACTCTGGCTTTCATGGATACCAGATTCCCTCAAGTAATTGAGCTCCTGAAGATAAGTTACAAGCCCTCGGAACATTTTCATGGCAAGACTTTAAAACTTTTGACTCATCCATACAATAGAATAAGTAACGGGTATTCTAGAAACCCATACATGTTAAGTAAGGAATATGTCACTGGCATGATTAAATATCTGATTGAAAATGGTTTAATTATGATCGAGGGGCAAGAATTTAGTACCGATCATTTTTATTCCGTTACTATCAAAGGTAGGAAAATGTTGTGTGAAGGTATCGGAAGGATAATCCAGTTCAATTGCTCCAAGAAAAGAGAACACTACACATTGTTCGTTTCCAAATTTTTCTCTGGAAGGGGGTGGAACGATATGTGTATAAACCCTAATTGTAAAAACAAAGTGATCCGTGACAATGAATACGCTTCCCTTCATGACCTTGGATTAGACCGAGAGAATGCCTTCAACAACGGCTTCTCCATTTGTGGGAAATGTGCTAGAGAGAAATTCTTTGATCAAAATCCTAATCAAGGTATTTGCTGTAATTATGATGAGAAACAATTTGAAAAATCCTTGTAGGAGAGAACAAGTAACTCTATGGGCAAACCTGACAAGGTTGTTGAGTAGTAAAGTATTGAAAAGCTCCTCGTATACTTTTGTTGTGTGTGACTGTAAAACAAAATCTTCAGCGAGTGTAAAAGATATATTTGTATAATAAAAACATAAAAACATATCGCTCATTGCGCTTGCGTAGCTCTAATGTTCCTATTTCTCTACTTTTCACTCATTCTCTCCTATTCCAACCATCTTCTGCCGTCGCCATCTTGAATTCATTACCCATCCACTTTTGTCCCACTTTTTCCCCATACATTTCCTTTACCAAATGGAAAAATGGGAAATTGAGCCTATAAGTACCCCCTTAACTACTACTTGCATCCAACAACATATCAAGATTATTATTACAAGCCCATAGATGTGTGATTGGGAGTTGGGAAAAAGGCTAACGGGAGAAGAGCCCCAAGAAACATTTAAGTAGCACTTAAGATCATGCTGAAATGTTAGAGTAAGGTTAACTATCACACTCTTGATTCAACATTTTTTCCATAGGAGAATTCAGAGACGGAATCCCAGTGGGAAGATATATCTAGTGATGATGGAGATGACAATCAAGTATGTACACCTTCATAATCAACACTTACATGTAGTGCTTGTCAGGTTCTTTTAGTTATCAGTTTTCAATAAGCATTGAGAGAGAGCAGATGAAAAGCTTTGACTCATTTGCTCTACTTTGTCCCAAAAGAACAACTCTACTTTTTTGGCAGCTCTCAAATATAGGGATGTAGCTGAGAAAATAACGAAGACAGTCTATTGGCACACTCAGTTGGCTTTTCATGCCAGTGTAGCTTTTAGATTTCCCCGAGTCTGTTTTCTATTGAAATTTCAGCTGTGAAAAGGTTTATTTCAGTTTGGAATTCCAAACGAATGGGGGGATTTCAGCTCCAGATTTCCAGAGGGGGAAGACGGTGAAAGCGTCACTTGAAATCACTGATCTGATAACCTTTCCAGTTTGTAAATCATCAAGCACGAACCAACCACGAAAGTAGGATAAAGATCGATCAGGCAGGTGTTAGCAATCACGCAGAAAATTGAGCTGATGGGTTGTGCATTGAGATTCAAATCGAGGAAGCCTTAAAGTTGATGAATTAGTCAATCACAGATTTAGCGATCATGCAGAAAATTTAGCTTATGGGTTGTGCATTGAGATTCACACCAAGGAAGCCTTAAAGTCGATGAATTAGCCAATCTCAGATTTGCCGATCAACGATCTTGTTGCATGAGAGAAACTCACACCAGCCTCTTGTTTCCAAATGGAACACCTGAGTGACAGATTTGTAGGCTCCATTACTAGTGGTCAGCAGTTACTCAATGAACACAATTTCCAACATGGCGGGTGACGGCCAGCATATCGTGAACATACACTTTTGAAAGATTAATAAATCAACATGACATGAGCATGGGTCAAAGAAAAATTCTGAGTCCCTGACAGGAATAGAACCCATAACCTCCCGAACACCGGACGGGCGCTCTATCCACAGAGCTACAAGAACTCATTGAGGTAGGTCATTTTTACTGAGTTCTTATGTGACACGCGTCCCGCATACTGCTAGGATCAGCAATGTCGCTATCATCATGAGTTGTGGAAATGAGAGTGATGGTAAATTTTCAGCTCGGTAAATTTAATGTGAAATTTAACACTTTACTTTTGTCTTCCATGGGTATCAAAATAATGCACTCTCTTCAAAAAGCCATCCGTTGGGTTTCTACTGCAATTTTTTGCTATGTTTGCCTCCCCCCCCCCAAGCAGTGGTGTCAGAAACCGCCGAAAGGTCTATTGCCAGAATTTGCGTTGTTTCAATATACGGTAGGAAAGCTGTACAGCATATTGCGTCAGAAATCCGTCACAAAAAATGGCCTTACTTGCCTTAGTCGCCTTGGTCGCATTTTGCGGCAAAGCAAAATATGGTCATAATGTGACGCTAAATGTGTCCTTGAAATCTAGCCGTATTTTGCATTAACGCAAAGTTTGGGGTGAGGATGACACCATATTTTGCGGTGACAACGTCCTGATGTCGTTTTGCTGTTCTTTTCCTTTTCTGTTTACGATCAAGCCTTTTTTAAAATTGCTTTATGCTTCTCTGTAGTGGTCAGCGGTTCACGGGCGCATGCCCGAGTGAATAAACGTGTTCTGTGCATCCGCCATCTTGTCTTTACTCTTTGACTCTTTCTGCACTTCATGGTGTCAGAAGTGGGAAGGAGCACCTGAAACCGCCTGAAGCACTCGTACTGAGTGCAGCGACGAACAAATCCGAGGCATGGCGGCGATGGAAAATGTCATGGGAGCTGTACAAAGTGGCAAGTGGTCTTGATAAAAAGGATGAGAAAATTCAAGTCGCCGCGTTGCTCCATGTGCTTGGAAAAGAATGCGTGGAGATTTACTCAAATTTCGTTTGGGAGAACGAAGAAGATCACGATAAAGTCACGGTAGTGGAGGAGAAATTTAAGGCTTATTGTGCGCCGTTGACGTCGCAGCATTTTAATCGTCATTTGTTCATCGCACGGAAACAGCGAGAGGGCGAGACAGTCGATGAATTTTGCAGCACTCTGAGAACACTAGCTAAGAATTGTGATCTCGGCGACAAGGAAGAATCTTGGATAACGTCTATGTTAGTTCTTGGCCTCAAGGATCAGAGCTCGAAAGAGAGACTTATGGAAAGAGATCAGAACCTGGAGAAAACATTAACAGCAGCTCGTATTGCTGAGACAAGTAAACAACACATGAAGAGCTTAAAGGACGAGGGCAACAAAGTCGAAAGACTGGATTCAGTGGATGGTTCAGCTCGTAAGCATCAAGGTGACTTCGTGTGTAGGAACTGTGGGAAAGGTTTATTCCCCGCTGCTGGCCAACAATGCCACAAGTGTAAGAAGCTGAATCATTTTGCAAGGATGTGTAGAATGCCAGGAGGATATAAGAAACAGGTACACACAGTTGATGATTATGACTCTGACACCGAGAGCATGTTTATCGGTGCAGTTTACTCGGGGGACCAAGACTGGGTGGAAACAGTAGATTTTGGCAATGTTAAAGAAGTATTTAAGCTAGACACTGGTGCCCAGTGTAATGTTTTGCCAAAAGCTGTGTATGACAAAATCACAACTATGCCACTGCTGCCATCATCAGCCAGACTAGAAAGTTACACAAAGACCTGCATAAAACCAGTAGGAAGATGTGAGTTGACATGTTGGGTACAGGGGCAAAAACATCAAGTTTTATTCCAAGTTGCTGATGGTAGCTATACGCCACTCCTTGGCCGGGAAACCTGTGAACAGCTGGGTTTAGTACAACACATCGGCACCATTGGAAGCAAAAGCATTCTGGATGATTTTCCAGAAGTATTCTAAGGGCTGGGTTGCCTTCCCGGAAAGTATCACATCAGCATCGACCCTTCCGTTCAACCCGTTGTCCATCCACCCAGAAGAATTCCCCACTCTAAACGTGACTCTTTGAAGAAAGAACTAGATCGTATGGAAAATGTTGGTATCATTGAGAAAGTGCCTTTAAACGAGCCAGCGGATTGGGTTAGCAGTCTTGTGTGTGTTGATAAACCGGATGGGTCCATTCGGGTGTGCCTGGATCCAAGGGATCTCAATTGTGCTATTAATCGAGAACACTATTCACTGCCATTAGTTGAAGCTATCACTTCCAGTTGTGCGGGAGCCACGCTGTTTTCAACCCTGGATGCTCCAAGTAGATGCCAGCTCCACAGGTCTGGGAGCAGCATTGATTCAAGAGGGGCAACCCATAGCTTATGCTTCAAAGGCACTGACGCCCACCCAGCAGAATTACGCCCAAATTGAAAAGGAACTTTTGGCGGTGGTGTTCGGGTGTACAAAATACGAGGAGTATATTGTGGGCCGTCACGTAACCATTGAAACAGATCACAAACCTTTGGAGTTGATCATTAAAAAACCCCTGCATGCATCACCGTTGCGCCTGCAAAGAATGTTGGTTCAACTCCAGCGCTACCCAGAAATCAGCCTGGTCTACAAGCAGGGTACAAGTCTCCATTTAGCAGATGCTTTGTCTCGAGCTCATTTGCAAGAGCAGCTGACAAATGCTGAACAGTTAGATATTAACTTGGTTGAACACATGATCTCAGACCCACCGTTGGTCAGATTTGCAGAAGAAACTAAACAAAATCACATCCTTCCTGAGCTGCAAAAAGTGATTTTGTCTGGTTGGCCCGAGAAGAGAAGTTAGGTACCCGCTGAGTTACAGGAGTTTTGGAATTACAGAGATGAATTAAGGGTTGGCCATGGGTTGGTATTGAAAGGTCAGAAGATTTTTGTACCTGAACGTCTAAGAGAGGAGATGCTTGAGAGATTACACGAGGGACACCTGGGCATCAACAAAACGCTAATGAAAGCATGTGATGTCTTGTTCTGGCCTGGCATGGCTGCAGAAGTAACTGAGAAAGTCAAGAAGTGTCCAGTGTGCCTAGAGAATCGGCCATGTCAGCAGTCTGAACCTCTAAAGTCACACGAAATCCCACCACTCCCTTGGGCCAAGGTTGGCACGGACCTTTTGCACAAGAATGGTCGGACCTACCTGGTTACGATTGATTATTACTCCAAATGGCCAGAATTGACTTTGCTTAGCTCAATGACCAGTACTGCAGTCATCACAGCCTTAAAGTCTCAGTTTGCTAGGTATGGAGTCCCATCAGTCTTAATGTCAGACAATGGTCCCTGTTACAGTTCTGAGCAGTTCAAGCAGTTTTCACAAGATTGGTGTTTTGATCATGTCACTTCAAGCCCCGGATACCCCCAGTCTAATGGCCAATCAGAAAGATCTGTCCAAACCCTGAAAGCAATGTTGGAGAAAGCTGATGACCCATACAAAGCCCTTCTCTAATACAGAAATACTCCGTTAGATGGAGTTAACTTGTCACCGGCCCAGATGCTCATGGGAAGACGTCTGAGAACCTTCATCCCTGTAACTGAGGATATGCTTAGACCTCAGCTGTATGACCCTGAGGAGGTACTCCCCAAACTAAAGGAAAGGCAAAGTAAGCACAAAGTGCAGCACGACCGTACAGCTAAGAAATTGCCGCCGCTGAAGGAAGGCGAGGTAGTGAGACTAAAGGAAGGCAGCAAGTGGAAACCGGCCAGAGTCACAGAAATCCTTCCTTCACCGAGGTCCTACATGGTGGAGACAGAGAAAGGAGTGTACCGGAGGAATTGTCGGCATCTGTTAAAGACTGAAGAGTCCCAAACACCAGATGTCACAACAGATGAGGTTCCAATAGAAATAGAATCAGATGCAGCTCCTGTTGCCACCACCCCTGACAACCAGGAAACAGAGCCAGTAGAAATGCCTGCAACGACTACCCGATCTGGTAGAACAATCCGTGAGCCCGAGAGATTTAAGGACTATATCAAGTACTAGAGACAGAGTAACCTCTTGATGAAACACTTTTATTAACTTCGTTTGTTGACATTACAAGTTAAGGACTGTTGTTAAGCTTTTGTATAGCCATGAAGTTTCTGATTTTGTGTTAACTGTTTTGTTGTTACTTTTGTAAAAAAAGGGGATGTAGTGGTCAGCGGTTTACGGGCGCATGCCCTAGTGAATAAACGTGTTCTGTGCATCCGCCATCTTGTCTTTACTCTTTGACTCTTTCTACACTTCACTTCTCCAAAGCTCAATTGAACGATTTGCACATTACTAAGGATCTTTTGTTGTCATCGTTGTTGTTCAGGGTAACAGTGTTCAAAACAGGAGAGGTTGAGAAAAAAGTAAAAGACCCACATGAAACATACAACTCCCTCTCGGGGAAAGCGATCAGGAGAAGAAAAATCTGAAATTTTCAGCTTCCGTAGTAGGTTGAGAATGTAAAAACCTTAGTTTGTATCAGTAGGCATTAGGGCAAAGGTGTGAAGATTGGGTAAACTTTCTTTCTTCATAACATTGTCATTCTCATTCTTGGTTCTATCACCCACAACCATAGTTCACGTTAACTCAAACTATGGTTTCAAAAACGTAGTGTATAGTCCATCCTCCAGAAACCATATTTCGTGTTAACTCAAACTATGGTCCGTGCTTCCATAACCATAGTTTGCGTCGACTCAAACTGTGGCCCTTGCTCCCACAACCATAGTTTGCGTTAACTCAAACTATGGTTTTAAAAGCGTAGTGTATAGTCCATCCTCGAGAAATCATATTTCGTGTTAACTCAAACTATGGTCCATGCTTCCATAACCATAGTTTGCGTCGACTCAAACTGTGGCCCTTGCTCCCACAACCATAGTTCGCGTTAACTTAAACTATGGTTTTAAAAGCGTAGTGTATAGTCCATCCTCCAGAAACCATATTTCGCGTTAACTCAAACTATGGTCCGTGCTTCCATAACCATAGTTTGCGTCGACTCAAACCGTGGCCCTTGCTCCCACAACCATAGCTCGCATTCACTCAAACTATGTTTTAAAAGCATTATAGTCCATCATCCAGAAACCATATTCCGCAATAATCATGGTCCCTGCTTCCGTCCATAACATAGTTTGCGTTAACTCACCATTGTCTATGTTACAATCCGGGAAAGGGAGAATAATCCCAGAAAAATTGAGTGGGGGTGTGTGGCCCGCTTCCCAATACCCTTACCCTATTCATGACAAACAAATCTGCGAATTTCCCAATAGTTTATACCTCAGTTCAGACCAATGTTAAATGGCCATAAACAAAATTTGTGAAGGGCTTTTGTTGATGGTCTTATTGATAATGATGAAAAAGTAGTTCCTATTAAAAGAAATATACCCTTGAATGAAGACTACAGTGCAAAAACCATAACCTTTTATACCAAAATGGGTGAAAAACCATACCATTAGGGGTTGCCAATGCCTAGTATATAGCCCAGATAAGAGAGTACCCACCCCATGACTATAGTTTGCACTACAGTGTACCTCGAACTAAGGATATCTTTTCAGTCTATTTTACAAAACATGAAATTTGGTTCTTGTAATTTGGGAATAACTAAATCAAGAAGAACAGAAGAATTTAAATGCCCCCACAGTCAGCCAACCAGATTATATTTAGAAACAAAAGGGCAATTTATTGTTTCACTTGGGTCAAAAAGGCCCAGATAATCTAGCAAAATAACTTTTGTAAATTACTGTCACGAAGTAAAACAGGATGCGCCTCGGTGTGCCCAAAAACGTTTCAAAGAAAACATAAAGCATTTTGTGCACAAGTATGCCAAATTTAATATCGTTTTACATTGTATGTCACAACAAAACGCTACATTATTATATACACAACTTGAAATAGTCAATGTGTAACAAATTTACTGGTTATCTTCTTGAAGCATGGTAATTTTATAGGCACCAATTTTTAAATCCCGTGTCCCTGAAGAAGATTTTTCAACATATTTCTTCTTGCTTGGCAAATCCATCCTGCTACCCCCCTGCCCCTTACCTAAACAAATACATGTAGCAAAAGGAATGACGCATATCAAACAAATACCTCCCACGTGAGAACAATTTGTACTATAAAGGGTGATAGCAATACTTTCACTTTTCAGTGAGGAAAACTCAGTTCTAAGCATGTGAAGAAAGAGTGCCAGGTTTTCAAAGAGAATTACTCAAGATACAGTAGTCTGTTCTTACTACTGCACCATTCCAAAAGTTTTCTGATAATAGAATTAGGGGTGCTCTCTTGCCTTACATGATCATTTTCTGGAAGGTTTTTAACTACAAAAATTAATTAGACTAAGGGCTATTGAGAATGAGTTTCAACATCCAGACCCTTTATTTGAGAAAAGGAAAGTCAGTTACTTATCACTCTTCTGTCAGACAATTTAAAGGAGCAGTGTCACAGCATTTGAAGTCAATTTCCCATTTACTTTCAAATTGAAGGAAATCTAAAAGTAGGAGTTTTCTAAAGCCAAAAAACACCAAGTGTGGTTTTCCGCTGGCTGAGGAACGAAAGAAGCGGAAAACGTTTTTCTCTCACATGGCTGGGAGTCTGGGTTCGAGGGTATGGGGGGTTTCAGGTCACGTGAGACGTTCACGGTTCACTTTGCATTTGTCAGCCGCCATTGCCTGACCTGTGTTTTCAGTCGCTGTTTCGTTAGGGCGTTTTTTCGTCGCTTGTTTCTACTGTTGCTGATGGCGAAGGATTCTCGTGGTTCCCGTTCCAAGTCTCGAGCGGCTAAACGGCTCGAACCGTACAACAAGAGCCCGAGGACTCGTTCAACGGAGCGAAGTGGCGAGGATCGAGTCGCCGATCGGAGTGCTCGTGGCGACTCAAGTAGTAGTAGTCGTGTTCGTTCTTCGCCTCCGCGCGCTTCTGCTGATCCACCGGATTGGGCGAAAGAGCTTCTGAAGCAGCAGCAAGCCAACGCCACCGAGTTGAAACGCTTGCAGAGCGAAGTGGCGAGTTCCAGGTCGCAGAGCAGCCAGAAACCCCGCGCAGCAGAGCCTGAATTTCGCTTCGCGGGTAACAAAAAGCAGTACCAGCTGAACAGTGAGGTCGTGGAAAAAATTGATGGAGCTATGGCAGCGGTTGGTGACGAGGAGCGTACCTTAAAGTTGCAGGAAGGTAAGGATTTGCTTTTAGAACGCAATAAGCACATCCTTCTGGCGGAAAAATACGGTTGGGATACGGTGGCTTGTTATACTGCCGAGCCGCTTGCGAGCGACTCAGATGATGAGAAGAAGATACGAAAGGCGGTAAAGGAGAGCAAGCAGTTAAGAGAGGAAAAGAAAAAAGCTGTGACGTCCAAGGTTGTGCGACCGAAAGGGTCGGGAATTCCTCCACGTACGTCGGAGAGAAGGGTTATCCTCGAACGTAACGCGAGTTACGCAACGCCATTAGCGGCGGGAAAACAAAGTGCCCCACGTGACAGTCGGTCGATTTGTTTTCGCTGCTACAAGCCGGGGCACTTCGCCAGGGACTGCTGCTCTGCCAATGTACCGAGCGGATCAGGAGTTGTCGTGCAGTCCTCAAACAGTTTCCAACAATCTACACAATGAGGACCTGTCTCCCGAGGGAACCGGCGCCCATTGCAACGAGGGCTTTTTTCTACGTAACAATGATGATTTAGTAAGTGATTTGGTTGATTTTGCTGATGAAAATGGCTTAGAGAAGATCTCTACTGCGAGTTCTGTTGTGGTCAAAGGTCGATTGCGTGAAAACATTGCCTTCTGGCGTAGCATCGGCACTTGTAACTGGTTGCTAAAAGTTATTCGTGAAGGTTATTGTTTGCCATTTGTTGAATTACCGGAGTTGAAGTTTTTTCGAAATCACAAGAGCACGTCATGTGATGCTGAGTTTGTGTCCGCTGAGATTTGTAAGCTGTTGAAGTCTGGTGCTTTAGTTGAAGTAAATGCTGTGGACCTGCTTGTGTGCAATCCCTTGGGTGTTGCCAGGAACAGTTCGGGCAAACCTAGGCTTATTGTGGACTTACGTTATGTAAATCAACATCTCAGATCTTGTAAATTCAAGTATGAGGATATTCGTACGGCAGCTGATCTGTTCCAGCAGGGTGACTGGTTTTTTAAGTTTGATTATACAAGTGGCTACCATCATGTGGAGATTTTTCCAGCGCACACGAAGTTCCTTGGATGCTCTTGGGTTGTTGATGGTTCCCCCAAGTTTTTTAAGTTCACTGTTTTGCCTTTTGGTCTTTCAGTTGGTCCTTTTATCTTTACAAAAATTCAAAAGGCCCTTACGAAACATTGGCGAAAGCAGGGAATTCGAATGTTTACATACCTGGACGATGGTGCTGGGGCAGATTCCAGTTTCTGCGAAGCCCAGCGGGTCTCTGATGTGGTGCGCCAAGATGTGCGGCGTAGCGGATTTGTGGCTAATGACGAGAAGAGCCAGTGGGTGCCAGTGCAGTGTGGGGAGCTGTTGGGATATATCCTGAACTTACAGGATGGAACATTCCAGGTCCCCCAGAGAAGGGTAGATGCTTTCAACCAGGTGTTAAGGGATGTAGTAGCTCACCAATTTGTGGTGTCTGCACGCACAGTAGCCCGGTTTACGGGACTCCTGGCTTCCATGAGTTTGGCGCTGGGCCCAGTGGTGCGTCTTTGGACCAGAAGCTTATATCGGGACATCCTGCGCGCCTCTTCGTGGGACAGCCCGGTCCGGTTGTCTGCGGAGGCCCAAGGCGAGGTCGTTTTTTGGCAGAGGAGTTTCCACAATGCAGGCTATCCGATTTGGGCTTCAAGCCCTCGACCCGAGGTTCTGACCTACTCGGATGCTAGTGATTCTGGTTGGGGTGGCTTTGCGGTTCAGATTGGTGGACAGGCGGCAGTGGGGAGTTGGTCAGTCTACGAGAGTAAGCAGAGCTCCACCTTCCGGGAATTGCGGGCAACTGGCCTAGTTCTGAAGTCTTTTGCTCCCCAGCTACGTGGCAAGGAGGTTCTTCACCGAACCGACAACAAGAACACTGAGATCATTCTGTCCGTGGGCAGCCGCAAAGCCAACCTGCACAACGAAGCAGTTAATATCTATAGGCTGTGCAGAGAATTTAACATTCGTCTTACTGTGGAATGGATCAGCAGGGATTTCAACAAGGTTGCGGATGAGCTGTCGCGGATTGAGGATTCAAATGACTACATGCTGGATCCTTCCTGTTTTGCTCGCCTGGACAAGTGTTTGGGTCCTCACACAGTCGATCGGTTTGCAAGTGTCAAGACAAAGCAGCTGTCCAGGTTCTGTAGCCGATACCTTAATCCTGGTTGCGAAGCTGTTGACGCCTTTACTGTCTCATGGGCTGGAGATTTCAATTGGCTGTTTCCTCCACCATACCTGGTTCCTCGTGTCTTGCGTCACATGTTAGAAGGTGGTGAGGATGGAACCTTGCTGGTCCCAGAATGGCACTCTGCACCCTGGTGGCCCCTGCTTATTACTAGCCTTGGTGCGTGGAGAGGATTTGTAACAAACTTCGTTAGGGTCCAGCCCTATGAGGGCATCTTCATTCCAGGAGCAGCAGCCAGCTGTGTCTTCACCGCAGGTGTGCCACCTTTTGGACTCCTGGCGCTACAACTGTGCTTCTGTGGTTCCCATGTCCGGACGTGAGGTACGTGCGTTGCCCTGCGTCATGTGTTTCCAGTGTTGTGTGAAGGCGTGGTTATCAATTTGCAAATGCACAGCAACTGAGCCTGTCATGGGCACCTATGTTCTTACCTGCTGTTATGAAGTGTTCCAGCTGTGTTGGCTTCTCAGGCCTGTTATGGGCACCAGAAAGCTGTTATGGCTTAAGAGATCGATTCTCCATCTGCACAGGGTGCAGCAAGCAAGCCTGTCATGGGCACCCATTTATTTTTGCCTACTGTTATGGTTGTACTGGCTGTTGTGGCTTCTCAGGCCTGTTATGGGCGCTTAAAGGCTGTTATGGCTTGCAGTGTTATAGGCCCAGGAGTCAGGGTGTTTACTTGCACATGGTTCTGCTTCCCTTTGAGGAAATGTGTGTTTACTGGATTTTTTCCTGCTCTTATGACGTTTGTCGTTGTGTTGCAGCTGTACCACCTTTGGTAGAAGAGGTCAGCTTCCCAGCCGAGTATCACGAAGATCGATTTGAACATCCAGAATTGCGGCAGCTAGCAAGGGCCTTACCAACAGTATTGGTGCAGGATCGGGCTGCTACGACGGTCAATACTTATCTGCGTGCTTATAAATCCTGGAAGTCATGGGCCAGTCGTCACGATGCCCCTTTTCTGCCAGCCGATCCTGTGGTGTTTGCGCTGTACATTGTTTATCTCATTCAGCAAACCCGGTCGGTGTCTTCGGTCAATTCTGCAGTGTACGGTGTGAGCTGGGTCCACAAAAAGAGTGGTTACCAAGAGCCCAGTGAGTATCTAGTAGTGAAGCAAGTGGTTGATGCTGCCAGGCGAATTCTGGCTAAACCAGCTAAACGTAAGGAGCCCCTGTCTTCTGCTCTGGTGAGGAAAGTGATCAGTCGTCTTGAGAAAGGAAGCCTTGGTGACCTCCAATTAGCCACGTTGTTTTCCCTCGGATTCTTTGGTTTCCTTCGATGGGATGATCTGCACCATTTGAGAGTGGACAGTTTTCAGTTTGCCGATTCCCATGTGGCCATTTTTCTGGAGAGGAGGAAGAATGATCAGTTCCGTGAGGGATCCTGGGTTTTTGTAGCCCGTTGTAGTACGCCTCCCTGCCCGGTTGGGATTGTTGAGAGGTTCTTGAGAGTTGCGAACCATTCTAAGGGCTCTCTGTTGTTTCGACGTGTATCGAGTACCAGGACAGGAGTGCGGCTGCGTAAGGAGGGTATGTCTTACAGTCGGGCAAAGGAGCTTGTTAAGAAGGAGCTTTGCAAGGAAGGCCTGGACCCCACAAAGTTTGGACTTCATAGCCTGCGTTCAGGAGGAGCTTCTGCAGCCGCAGCTCTGGGGGTTCCAGACAGACTCTTTCAGAGACATGGAGGCTGGCGCAGTGAAAAGGCTCGGAACAATTATGTCAAGGAAACTTTAGACTCGCTTTTACTTGTTACAAAATCAATTTGAAATGGATTTTGACATTGTTTCTAGTTTTCAGTTATTGGTTCCAACGAATCAGTTTCTCGTGTTTAAGTTGAGCTTCCAGAATCTGTATTTTGAACATTTCCCTTTTTACTATCCGGATAGTTTTCGCACGTGCCAGTAGATGTTCTGTATGGTTTTGCCTTTGTTATGCGCTCTTTGCGTTGTCCCTTTGCGTGGTTCGGCTTGGCATGGCTCCCAGCTGTGTGTGAGAAGTGTGGTTTTCCGCTGGCTGAGGAACGAAAGAAGCGGAAAACGTTTTTCTCTCACATGGCTGGGAGTCTGGGTTCGAGGGTATGGGGGGTTTCAGGTCACGTGAGACGTTCACGGTTCACTTTGCATTTGTCAGCCGCCATTGCCTGACACTCCCCACCCACCCACCCATGGAGTAATTCTAGAGGCGGTTGCGTTTTTGTTTTCATTAGAGACCGTTTGATTCATTCGCTTGATTCAGTTCATTTACTGTGGATATTCTGTTGCAAGTCTTTTTGGATTGAGTTTTTCTTCTTGATGTACTAGAATTATTGTTATTGTTATGGTTTTAATAAAGGTCAGGCTGCGTGGTTCGGCTTGGCATGGCTCCCAGCTGTGTGTGAGAACAGGATTATAAAATGCTGTAATTATGCGGATTATTTCGAACGGACTGAGCATTTAACATTCACTGACATACTTCAAACTTGTTTCAGGCGAGAACATTTTCAAGTTCTTGGGGTGTTGACAAAACGTGGGGTAGGCCAAGGCGATAACTCCTGAAATGCAGCCTGCGTCTCACGGTTGCTGCAAGAAATTAATCTACCGAAGAAGGCTGCAACACCTTCCAAAACAGGATCACCGCGGATTTTGTGGTTTGACTTTAAACCCAACAGGCAACTGAAGAAAAGATGGCCAGGTCGAGGAGTTCGGAAACCAATTCCGGAATATTCTTCTTTATACATGTAGATGTTTGCATGCAAGATGAACTGCCTGAAGCACTTGCCATGCTTGCCAAGCGCAATGTGTCTAGAATCTGTGACTGCTAACAAGACACACTCCTCATTAGGAGGTGTGATATTAATCAGGTCCTTATTTAGAAGGTGCGCTAAGCCACCAAGTAAGTGTGAGAAATCAGCAAGCAATTCTAACAGCTTTCTCCCACACTGAAGTCGAAGTTTGCTTTAAGAAAAATCGAAATGCCTCGAAGCAACCATCTGCCATTTTTGAGGCCATTGTACGACATTGCTTTGTGGCAATTTATTTTAATGACTGGCAACAAGGAAAAGGCGAAGTTTACCTTTAAGACGCACGAAGTCGTTGTGAACTTTCTTTGTAAGCTACTGGAGACGAGGCCTTTCAGCCACTTAAAAGAGAAAATGGTTGAAGAGGAGGTGAAGGTTAATACCAATAATTGGATGCCAGGAGAAAGAGCGACAGGAAAGCGAACGGAGTGGTGCCAAGATCAATGGCGAAGGAAGGAACCCTCTTACCCGAACAATGATGTGGCATATTTTGTCAACGAACCGTCTGTCATGCCTTGGTTCGTTGACATGCCAGCTTGTTTTAACTGCGGTGTTCCTTGCCCTGAATGCAGGACAGAACTCGGTCTGGAAATTCCGGAAGAAATGTCAACAGCCAGAGCCATTCTCGACTTCCAGGAAATGAGAGAAATAAATGTCAATGAGGAAGACGTCGATTTGGAGGAGGACAACGGCACTACGTCACAACAGCCCTCGTCGGTAAGGCCACTGACACCTTCAAGACCTTTAAGGTTATCGTGAACAGCACAGCCATCAACATCGCAACAACCTCAAGCATCATCGACTAGTGCATAATCGGGGATGACTTTAAGGTCGTCACACAAACGAAAGTGACATTGAGTTCAGGCTCCAAAAGGTGCCGTACACTGTGACCAGTTGTTTTACAGTCTTTCCCGTAAAACCATGAACACCAGAAATGTTTATTGTGTTACAAAGAAAAGCCAATCAGGTGTGAGAAAACTAAACCGCAAACAGCAACGGTAATAGACCAATTCCGATATATTAAAATTCTAACATGGCGCCGAGGCTTAGGGGAATAAAACAAAAGAAATTATTCATCCCTAAGCCTTGATACAAAATCTTTTGTTTTATTCCCCCAAGCCTCGGTGACATGTTAGAATATTAATATATTGGAATTGGTCTATTAGTTTGTGGTTTTGAGGTTTGTTCGCGTGTCCTGAACTTTGCTGCGATTGGTCACTACACAATAAACACAGTTGTTCACAGTTGTTACGGGAAAGACTGTAGTTTTGCTACGATTTTAAAACATTTCCTCTGTTTAATTACTTATGTTCTTTGTGGGTTGTCTCATATCTGCATTTAAAACTGCATCAAAGTTTTTAATGCACCTATCAATGTTAAGCCCGAGGGAGGGGGGGTCGGGCTGCCCACAGGACTGTGAGGTTTGTCCCCAGGGTGGGGATTTTGATCGGGAATTTTGACACGACCGCTATTTTTAATAGTGGAGAAGTGGAAGATTTTGTTACTTTTGACCAATTATGTTGTCCCGGGGGTGTGGATTTGACTTATCTCTTCAGAAAATGTCAAAATTCCCACCCTATGCCCGACTCCCCCTCCCTCAGGCTTAGCATTGATTGGTGCATAACACGCACCAAAGCTGTGAAAGCTGTATTTACATTGGTTTCATCACCCAGTCCTCTCAAACTTATGAAATGTTAAAAGCAATGATGATTTAGATATACTATCATCTGTGTTGAAATCTTGGCTTAAATCTTGAATTGCAACATGCCCAAACAAATGCATTTTTTACCAATTTGTGATTGTCTTGAACTTCCTTTGGTGAAATTTTCCAAACTTTTAACAGTACATTTAATCTTGCGAATTTTAAACATGAAAAAGTAGGATTTGTAGTGGCATTCTTTTAGATTTTTGCAAATTTATGTCTTTTAATGCTGCGGAAAAACTAGTCAGATATATGTCGCTGAAAACTGAGCTCCAGCTCAGCCAAAATATTTGTTACCAGTCTGCCAAACAAAAGGGAGCCACCTTAATGGCTTGGAAACTCTGCAAAGAGAATTTTATTAACATTTCAAGTGGTGTTATAAACATCTCTTCTCTTTGAAACTATGGAAAATCCTCTTCATATTTGTGCAGAGTCACCCACTCCATAGTAAAACAGTTACAATTAATGTTTAATGTTAAAGTGATAACATAGTAAATATTGTTGCAACTGCACAGGGGGGCAAAAATCATAAAGAGATTAAGCAGTAACTTAAAGGGCCCTAGTCAGCCATACTTTTGTTACTGTTTACATGTGAGAATTTCAGTATTATATTTTACGAGAAACTTGTCAAAACAAAAGAAATCCCTTGAGAAACTTGCGAAAGCTAATTTAAACACTCCCAGTAACAACCTACAGCAGTACAATAAGATTTCGCTTCACCAAACAATCTCCATGATTTCGATGCCATCGAAAATGGAGGATGCTGACTAGGTCCCTTTAAGTGTAATTACCAAGTGAATTGTAGAAAAGTCATTTTCTGGGCGAGGCAGGTGTGTGTGCGTGTGTGTGTGTGTGGGGGGGGGGAGGGATGGCAAGTGTTTTTTGTAACCCACCGTTTTTTTGCATTTTGATGTATAAAAGGAATGTTACATTAAGAGCATTTTATGTACATTGTACAAGAAATGTCAAAAAATTGCAAATTGCAAATGTCAAATTAATTTTAATTTACCAAAAATGAATTACAGATAACAGAACCTCACTGCATATGAACACCAACATAAAATAAATGCCATAACTAACAAAACAATTTTTGCACAACATTATGCTTGGTATATGACTAGAACATTACAGAGACCTGTTATGCATCACATGTGGCCCTTGGAACAAAAAGTATAG
>OX393561.1:19406549-19429049 GCA_947652115.1 Blastomussa wellsi
TCCAAGGACGTCGAGCGTCAACTCAGAGAAGAAGGGAGTTACGATTCATTCATAACTGCAAGTGACAATGAAATGGTTGACGCTGGATGTACACAGCAACTTTGCGGTAGCGCATCTAGCTCCTAAGAAGCTCTTTCATGAGGAAAAGCAAGGAAAATGGTGAGTTTGCTCTTTTATTTGGATAGTAAGCGTGCCAATCGAAAAACTTTAGTCTATAGAATTTTTCAAGTTATGCACTTTTTACAACCTTAGATTTACTAAATGCATGTTGTGGTGGTATTTGTAACAGAAGGGTCGATTTTAGGCGAATGAAAACTTGTGAATTTGTGAAGCATTAAAATACGAGAGTAGTTTATTGCGATATTTGTCAAGTATTAATTTGCATTTTTCACAAGTTTTTGTGAACTTTTATGTAAACTTACTTCAACACCAGATGCATGTTAGACTCTTTTTTCGGTAGACTGCGAGACTTTTGTAATCTTCATGCCTTTTAAAAACAATTTTTTTTTTGCCAAAGCCAGATATTTTTGTAACCCATATACTTTTTTGGTGAACACTTTCTTGTTGTGGTTTCAGCATCGAAGTCCCAGAGGGACTTTTCGTCGGTATGACTTCAAGTATTGTGAAATTTGTCGAAGATTTCAATCAGTTTTTCAAATGTCCATCCACTGAGGGAAGATGTAAAGGTATGTTTTCTATGACTGTTTATATTAATTTCTTCTGATTTTAGAGAATACCACAACTCAACAGTAAAATGAAAATTTGTCAAAAAAGTGAACAATTATTTTCAAAGTAATTGCACATTTCTGCAACAGTTTATTTTCTACACATGCAATCGACCTTGGCATCTGTGCACAATTACAACTTGTCTACACTAATCCAGGTAATTTTCAGTAGTTTTTTTAGTGGAGACATTCCTTTGATATTTGCGAAAAGTGTAATCCTTTACAGAAAAAGAAAAACAACTATTCACCCCAGTGCCACCTCCATTTCGGTTATGTGCATGAAAAGTACTTTGTTTTCACTTATATACACCCACTCGAATTATCAAAACTGGAGCGCATGATAAATGGCTACATTTGAAACTGTCAAGTGTCAGATTTCTATTTATCTCAGAATCAATAAATATCCAATTTTATAGGAAAGCTTGTGCTTACAGCCCATGAGAAAAAAGGACTTGGAGGAGCCATGGAGTTTACGTTTAAATGTTGTGGCTGCTGGACCACTCAAATCAACTACAAAAGCAGTTACTTGGCGCAAGATTCAAGGAGACAAATAGTGTCCTTGGCCCTATCCTTGGCATTTTTTATAAGTGGGCATGGGTATGCAGGGTACAGAAAAACACTGGGGAGGGGGTTGGGAATAGGTGTCACTTCTGAAAAGCCTTTTTTGGAAGTGATTGACCTTGCCCTTCCACATATCAAGGAAATGTTGGATGAGATGTGTGATGATGCCAAGCATCAAATGAAACAACTCTCTCCAGATCAAATAGGTAGCTGGTCCAGAGCTGTAACATGCTGTGATGGTTGCTGGCTAATACGGGGACACTTCAGTCAAAATTGCACCTTTATCATTAAAAATTACATCACAGGTGCCCTTCTATATTATGGGCATTTGTCAATGAGAGGTGCAGACAATATTTGCGATGAAGATTTATGGGAAGGCACTGCCAAGGCAGCGGAGGGCCATCTGAGTCAGAAGCTTTGGGCTAAGGCATATGAGGAAGGCCTAAAAGTTGCAGTAAATTGGCAAGATGCAGACTCTTCATCTGCCAAAGGTTTTAGGTACTCATTTTCAAATGAACAAGAGTCTAAGATTATGTTGTGTGGTGGGCATGTAGGGAGGGCACATGGGAAGAGGTTGGATGACCTCAAAAGTATGTCATCATTTACCCCTTCATATATTGCCTTACACAAATCGGAGTTTCCTGCTGTTCAATCAGTGAAATGCTGTTGTGTACGCAAAAAGCATACCTTTACTGCTAAAAGGAACAAACCTGTTTGTGGTTGTATTGGTCCAGGGTTCATTCAAAATGCCAAGCGGAATCACTACTGTGCTTTGGTTCAGGCTGGTACCAGCCCTGACAAATACAGAGATACCATGCTGACTCTTGGCAAATACCACAGCAGGGACATTCACGAGTGGGAGGGGGGATCTTGTAATTTTCATCCAATTGTTAAATGTAGTTGTAAGGAGTGTGTCTCTGATGAAAATGGGTTTTACCCAGACATGAAGTGCCCAGGTCAGCCATATCGCTCTACTCACCCCTTGAAATGTGAATTTCATGCATTAGCTTATGAGATAGAGTGTGCTGAAAGGGCCAAAAAAGCAGATGAGGTGATTGACCCAGAAATGGGAAAGGGGCATTCTAACATGCCAGAATCCACATTTAGTGTGTTGACTAAATTCAGGGCCAAGGATACGAACCTACATCAAAAACATTACCAGGCCTCTACAAACCTTGGCCTTCTACAAGCCAACATGTCCTGGTGTTACAAGGAAAAAGGACCCCAGTACCACTGGATAGTTGAGTTGTACTCCAGAATGGGACTTCCAATACTGAGTGGAATACAAGAAATGGTAAGTTTATTACATAACTTGGCAGCTATGTTTAACTAAACCATGAATGGCATGGGTAAAGATGTTCGTTCAGAGAATACATTTCTCTACAAATAACAAATGGAAAAAGATACATGTTGTTCAACTTAGATTACGAACCAAGACACTTATTTACTTTAGTTACCTCAAAAAAGTCACTTATGCAAGATGGCACACATATATGTACTGGTATGTTGAATTGTGAAGCGTCGTCAGAAAATTTGAAGAGATTATTTGCTGAAAGGAATTGTGCACTAACATTCACATTTTAGTAAAAAAAAAAGACCACTTTTTTGGGATAATAAAAGTGTTACCTTTTGTTTCCAGTGCCAAACTGACAACCAAAACCGGATGAAACGGCTGGAGAGATATAAAACTGATGCAGCAAAAAGGAAAAGGGTGCAACACAAAATAAATAGATCAGAGGAACAACAGTTAAGGTAAATAACTATTAATTTTTACAAAGTCCTACATATTGTGCAAAATATCCCAACTCCATTTTTTTTGTTTTGTTTTGTTTCTTTTATTTTTTTTCTTGGTGGCAGCAGTTCTGCTTCTGGTACTATTACAGTGTATAGTATAATCCCCTTCCCCTGTTTGACTGGTTTGCTTGATTGGATGCTACTAGATTCTTGAAATCAGTTGTTGTAGTGGCTTTCAAGATGGCTCTTGGAATAACTATTTCTGCCATATATTCCAATTTTTTTCTTTGTGGGATGTGCTCTGTAGTTCTGCTGCACTAAATATGTATTTTGGGAAAACTCCTTTCACAATGCCTTATTACCATCTTTATGCTTCCCTCACTAGTACACAGGTTGTATATAAACACCATTTTATTTGCTATTTTTTTTAAACTTTGCCAGTGTGTTATTTTTATCGGTATTTTATAGCAATGGTTTGTCTTTTTAGGAAGAAGTATGTAAAGAGTTGTCAAATAAGGCACACATATGGAGAAGATGAGGAGGACACTCTTTTGGAAGACGAGGCTATTGTGCTGGCTGAGAATGCTGTGCAGGAAGGATTGGGCGGAGGGCCAGCAATACAGGCAGAGCAAACTGATGCCCCTCAATCAGCTGTTGTAACCATTGGCGGCAAGAAATGCAAATGGTGTGGGAGCACCACCCACTCTCGAAGAAGCCACAAGGACTGTCCACACAATAAAAATAGTACACGTTAGGGGCAAAATAGGAACACATTCCCTAGTGACAGTAAAGGTGGTTTCCTTTTTGTTTCTTTAGGTAAATGACAAATATCTTTTTATATTGTTGCGTCTTTTCTTCTTTTTTTTTTGTTGGTAGCTATTCTTGGCGATAACAATGCATGGGCATGGGTTATTATCTATATATATTAAGTAGAAACTCAGCCGTGTTCTATTGGAAATCCGCAAATCTGATTGGTTCTCCCACTGTTTTCTATTCGTCGATAGAAAACAGTCGCGCGCGTGTAGCTCCTCGACCAGTGGTTTTTCTTGATTTTTGGCTTTAAAGTTCATAATATTGTAGGTTTTGGACTGCAGTCCTTTAGAGTTTCTACTAAAACAATTAGACTACTCCCCCTCGTTTTCTATGAGCGATGGTCAACTCGGCTACGCCTCGTTGACTATTCGCTCATAGAAAACTCGGGCTCGTAGTCTAATTGTTAAATATAAAGTTTTTATAAGGCATCAGGGTCACAGATCTATTCATGCCATTTATAGTTGAGAGGTCAGCCACTTTACTTTAACATGAGGAATTTTGAAGTGTTCACATTTGTATTGAATCTTCAGAATACACTCTCAGCAAAATGCAGGGTAATCACTGAAATTTCTATTGCTGGATATATGGAATAAGTAAGCAAGGTGTCCAAGCAATAAAGTAGCAAGTAGTTTTGGTATTGTAAAAGTATCATATCATAATAGCTTGGGTTCACGTTGCCTGCCCACTGCCATAAGTGACAGTCCCAGAAATGTATTCATTTCCTACCCAAAGGTCAAAGATTTACAAGTTAGGATGGGGGCATTGGGGCCGACAAGAAAGAACTGCAGAAAGAATAAAACCACACACACCAAAAAAAAATGTTTACATTTCCAAGGGCAAAACTGACAATCCACTATGAGCAGTTGAAATAAAAAAAATGGAAATCCTCAATGCCACCTCACTAAGTAAGGGTAGGGAAAAAATCCAGAAATTTAGCAAGAGGTTTCTAGATTGTTGGCAGAAGAGTTTTATGAACTGTTTACAGTTTACTGTGTACAGGGTCAACAAATACATTGCAATAAAGGAAGGAGTCAAATGTATTCCTTTACAAATTTATTTAAGAAAAATGATTGTTATTTACAGAGTAAATTTGTATTGTCAATCCAAGAATTTATGCTCGATATTGTTGTACAAAAATTGAACGTAAAATAATAACAATAATAAAAAATAACATAGAAATACATTTACTGCTAGCCAATTATTATTTTGTTAAATGCATGTGCGGAATTTGCTCTGAATTATCATCCTCCAATACTTTAATAGAACATTTTATTGTGTTTTGTCCCCAGGCCATTTAGCTCCGTGTAGGTCTGCCATTGTCACTGTGTAAACCTGAAATACAAAAATTAATAACTGAAATGAGAACAAAAAAATACCATAGTAGATTTGAGGAAAGGGGCCCAACCAAAAGTGGGATATTTGTATGGACAGAACCTTTCAAGATGGGTGGGTTTAATAAAAACAAAATTTTATCTCCCCCCCCCCCCCCTTCACTAAATAAAAAACTTACCGCGGATGTCTCGGGGTTCGGGTAGTCTCTCAATCCCTCTATCAGGATTTCCCGAATTGCGGACTTCAAACATTCCGGGAAAACATAAGTCGGCAATGCCTTCCCTCTGAATTGACCCTCGCCGATCTTGTTTCCATACTGTTGAGGGAATAGGAAAAAACATGTCATATTTATCCCTCGAAAAAAATTTGTCAGGGCGCATAAGAGCCAATAGATTTGAGCAACACGTGAAGCATAGGAACATTTGAGACGCGAATCAAAACAATTACCGCAAAGAGAACCGAAAGGCGAATCATTACAGTTACCCTGTAATTAACCATTCTGTGATGAACGTAGTCCTACAAGAACAGTTTTTGGTCCGTATCGCTTACTGAAAAGAGCAGTACTCAAGGTAATCATCTAAATGAAACTCGTACGAATCAAAGATGCACCACGTGGAAGATCAGAGCGGGAAACGTGCGTACAATGAACGAAGGAAGTAAGGAATCATAATGTTGTTTGGGATCTGCAGAAACGGTTTTCAAATAGAATATTTAATCCTCAAGAGAACTTACCCATAATATACCGAAAATACGGCGGAAGAATCTTCTCCGCCCTTGCTCCGCCGTTTCATTGTCGCGAAGCTGAAATCCCCGCAAGAGGCGAATGAGTCCGGGAGGACTTGCTTGAAAACTATTGTGCAAACATATTTCGTTAATCACAACAAAACGATGCAAACCGAGAAAAACAAAAATCATTTCATCAAGGAACATTGATTTACCCGCTTTCCCTGAACGCTACGTCGAGCTCACGAATAGCACGTTCGACCGCCATGAGGTGATGAGGAAAGAGGGTTTCATGTTGCAGATAGCAAGGTTTTATTCCAGCAAGCTGTCATCAAGACCATCCTGAGGGAGTTGCACAGCAGGATACAGCCGCTCCAAACACAGTATGGTTTCCTAGTTTTTCCCGCTAAATCAGCCGTAGAAACGTAACTTTCTTCGCCTATATCTCGAAAGCTTTTGGTTCATTTGACGTGAAATTTGGCGTATATGTTTCTTTTGAGATTACCTTTGATCCGTTTAAAATTCATGGCAATTTAAAAAAGTCACTTTAGCCTCCAGGAATACCTTAATAGCTTTATTGAGCTTGATAAGAGGTTACTGCCTCCATGAACGAAGTCAGAATTTATTTTTTGTGTGTGTGTCAATGTGTGGACCATGTGTTAGCGAGAAACGGGCATGTTTTTATTTGCTCTTATCCAAATATCACCGCATATCAGTTAATTCTAACAAAAGAGAGATGTATGTTTTCAGATGTTTTATGTCTCAGTGATTGCCTACAAAGAAAATTTAGCAGTGGTAATGTTTTGATAACGTGTCTCGTCAATAACAGAGGGTACCCCAGGCGGCCACCTTCTCCACAATTAATACGACAGCCGGACACTCAAAAATTCAATAATTATTCCGAATGCTGTACGCTACCAACATTTGGTAAAAAGGCCTTTTGTATTCACAAAGCTGAGTGCGGAACCCGTCAAAATATTAAATAATGTTTTGAAGTAATCTATTGTTTCACGGGATAATGACCCATAATTCCTTTTTCTAATTTCTTCAGGTTTTTCGCTAAATCCTAGATCGGTTTTGGACCCTAATTTTCGTTTTTCGATTTAACTCGATGTAACAGATAAACTGAATGGAGGGGTCTAAGTGTCAAAACTGCATGTGAGGCGATTTCCTCCGTTGACCCTAGCATTTAGAAGTAAACATATACATGTATATTAACTTTATAAAAATGTGATATTAAGGGTAAGACTTCGTAGATCTTTCCATTTATTGCTGTTTTCCACCATTTTTATTACTGATGCGCATTTTCCTGTCACGCTCTCGCTTTTTCAATGCAGTGTTTTTATTTCCTTCCCAAATTTTATCCTTTAAAAATGAATAATTCATCAGAAGTCATTCTGGTTATCATCGATGTGTAACTGTTACACCCGAACGCTTTCAATGGAAGGCAAACTTGAGACTGATTTTAGAAGTTTCGGCATAAACAAATTCTTTGTTCCCTCGTCAAACAGTGCCCACTGGCAAGATAGAAACCCGTCGTGGTAGTTGATGCGAGTGAGAGAAGAAACTCTGAAACCCGATTGCAGCTAAGGCGTTTTTACCAACTCGAACACCGGAGAACGAAAATGTCCTCACTTAATCTGAACAGTCCCCGTAGTGCTGGTGTGTTTCCATACTCGTGTCCCCGCAAGTGTCCAGGGCTGAACGCACTGGAAAGGATGTTTAATAAAGTGAAAGTAATTTTAGTAGTAACTCGGCTAGACAGAACTTCTCAGATAGTAAATCTATATATATCTGTCGGGCAATGTGAAAAGAGTGAGGATGTGGCCTATAATAAAAAATCTCAGGTTGGGAAAAGGAGAAACTTGCAGGGCTGTGAGTTTGCCTAAAATGAGGTCTAAGGTCTAGAAAAAATAGGAAAACTCTCTGACCGCAACGTGGGGACTGAATTTACCTGTCTCTAGCTAGGAAAATAAGATGTCGTAAACAAGGTCAAATAAAAAGAACCTTACGTTTATCGTTCAAATAACATTTCAGTAGTAGATACAAATTGAAGGATGTATGGCTTTTGCCGAGCTTGATCGATGAGAGGTTACTGTCCCAATAAACGAAATGTTTTTTTTGGTGTGCCGTGTGTGTGTCAATATGTGTAACAGCGAGAAACAAACATGTTTTATTTGCTCACATCCAAAAACCATATCATGTCAATAAACTCTAACAAATGTTAAGCTGCCCTGATGATTATCGGACACGTTTGCGGGAACGTAGGCAAAAAGATAACATCAGTTTCATTAAGGCATTAGTGGGGACACAGCTGCCGGTCACTTTCTCAGCGCAGCAGATTACAGAAATAATAAGAGATACGAAGTTCATTTCCCTTTACAGATAATTGATAATTTAATTGCCGCTCAATTTTATCCTTAGCTGGTATGACAGTACATGGCGAGTGATTAGGGTCTTTGACTACGATCCCTAGCTTTATATTAGCGAATAGTCAAATGCTCAGCCGGCCGAGTAATGGAATTAAAACAAGGACGACCAGCAATTACAATTAATTAAGGAATATGCAAGATCTCACAGTCAACGTGACTTAACACCGTGATGTCATGCCAACATGTTTATCACCGGTAGTATTTTGCCTGTAATCTGTGCCCCCACTAGTGTCGCGCCTCGGTCAACGAGACCGTGACGTTATCTCCTCGATTTCCCCGTAAAAGTAAACAGAATTGACCCCACAAATCAGACTTTTGTCTTTGAACACATGCGTGCCACCATCATGTCAGGCCAACATGAGGCTTATCACAGATTCACTCAACTTTTTGTCCGATCACCCTAAGAACAATCTTAATCAGTTCTTGGGAAACAGCCAAATGAACAACGTGGGAGGCTAACTGGTTTGCCGATAAAAGGTTTAGGGTGTGACCAGTTAAGGATCAGAACGAATGTGTCCAGCGAGGAGAGCCTTATTTTCCAATATGAACTCGAACTGGCGAACTGGTTTTCATTATTATGCCCGTCATATTTTTTACGCTTTCCAGTGCCGGGTCAGGCTCAGCCTCCAATGCCGCTTACATTGGCTCCAACACTGCCTTCATCGCCGCTGCCTTTAACTTTGGCACAACCATTGCCTGCAGTGCTGCCTATGCCTCCAACACAAGAACAGGGAATAACGAAAGGTAAAAATGAGATTTGCATAAGGCCGGTTAAGTACAATGTGCAGTATTTTTGCCGACATGACATTTGACGTCGGCAAAGTCACATTATTTTGCTACCGATGTATACAGCTTTAACAGATATGTACGTATTTTAGGTTTAGAAGTGGAATGGTATGCAATAAGTTTTGAAACGCGACAATTTTCGAAATGATGTCAAAAACGTTTTCACAGTGGGACGTAACTGGATCGCAAAAGAATGATTCTTACTAGATCCATCTTAGAGTAGGCTATGTCAACATTTTTTCGTTAAATCGAACTCTTTAACAATCTCAGGATATTCAAAGGATTAAAAAAATTAAGTATGAGGATCTGACGTCTCCATGCTGGGTGGGAGCGCCGTTAGCAATGCGCTAAGAAGTCAATTTTTTGGTTACATTCTGGGATCGTTGTAAATTAGCTTATGTTTTACTACTTTAAGATCCTCCAACTAGCAAAATTCATCAAAACAAGAACAATGCTCACGACATAATTTACTTTCTTGCAGAAGCGCAACAACCTCCATCAGTGTTTGCCCAACCAGACGCTTATAATCATATTTATGACTTTCCGGGCAGTTACAGCTTTCATGTTTTCATTGAGGAGGGGACAAATCCTCCGAAGAAGACCGCCCCGTATACCTATTCTCAAAGGCTGGACAAGCTGTTTGTTCAGCTACACGAGATCGTGCCCATAACCATCAGGATGTATGGTAAGTCATGCCATTTCCATAGTTCAATAAATGCGCGCAGATTGAGAGTATTTAACCAATTGCAACCGTTGTACTCTTTTCTGAGTTCCTTAATTCATATCATTCAGTAATACTGATCTGTAGGCAAATGATTTGGCAAACAACTGTTTTTGTTTCATCATTTTGATGCTCTGATTTATCTTTGTTACACAGTTTTTCCACTGCACCTTTCGAAACATCACATCAGGGCGACAGTTATCTTCGAAGAACAACAGTACCAGTCCGAAGTTGTGGAGAGATGTCCCGATCACATAAAGACGCACAAAGTCGGCGGTGAGTTGAATTCCTATAGTATTATTTTCTTTGTCATTATGATCATTTTCCATTCATGTCACTGAACCAAAACCAGTGATCTACTATGAAATGATCTCCACCGAGGTAGGGACCTAATTTGGTAAAACGTTCTCGTGGCAACTAAATGATTTAACAATGAATTTATGTTTTAATTTGTTTAATTTATTTTTCAGATCATGAAAAGCATTTGTTGAGGTGCTTGAATCCCAGCACGTCTTATACATCATGTTTCCAAACTGGAAGACACAGCTTAATAATACCTCTGGAAGCACCTCAAGGTAAAATTTTATCAGCTTGTTAATAGCTGCCACATACTAATGTGTGTTCCCTATCCGCACATTTGAGGGACATGGAATGGTTAAATTCGTGACTTTACGAGATACAGTCTGAGAAAGAATGCTTTGTTTTTCTTAAATCTGAGCCTGAGCTGAGATGACCACCAAGCAAAATTTCTGGGGTGCTCGTCAGAAATCTTGAATTGATCTGGGTGTGGCTCAAGCTTTTTGTGACACCTATATGCAGGGGGTGTCAACGCTAAGAAGGTCTGTTTCAGAAGAGACAAAAATTCTTCCGTGAATCTAAAGATTTTGCTGGGAATCCGGAGAGTTGGGAAATTGTCATGGAGACACAAAGCAATAAAGTTAAAATTTCGGGTCGATACTTCAGCTTTTTGGGAGGACTTTTATTTACACATGGTTCTGCTCGGCATTTGTTGTTAGAGCTGCCGCCTGTATAGCAATTCTCCTTGCTTTTGCTACTTGCACTATGGTATAAATTTCAATGACTTGATAATTCACTTCTGTTGTCTTAAAACCAGTTTTCTATTGATGATCAACTGTAATGTTTATAAAGAAGTCAATTTATTTATTCCCTTTGACCTTTTATTTTGTAGCTGGATGTGATTTTGTCATAAACTGCTTTCAATTCATGTGCTTCAGTTCCTGTCGTGGAAGTATAAACAGACGACCTATTCTTGTGGTATTTACATTGGAGTCACATGGGTAAGTGTGAAACTTTGTATTGTGTACTTAAGTTCCCGGGGGGGGGGGGTACCCCCCAAAAATTGGGTAGGGGTGTGCGGCCCTCTTCCCAAAACCCTTACCAGCTATTTATGACTAACCTGCAGGCTAATTTACGACCAAAATCTGGAATTTCCAGCAGCTGGGTGGAGGACATTTTACAAAACATCTATTCTGCAGGGGAAGTATATCCCGTTGTTACTTTATATGTGAAACAACACATTGAGGACCAAGTTCCCTAAATATATCCCGACTTGGGTAATCACCAGCTAATTCATGCAGTGCAGGACAAGTGTTAGCGAAACAAATTTTAAGCAATTTAATGCTATCCACTGGATAGCTAGTGCCCGGGGGGGGGGGGGGCACTCCCTTAAAAAAATGACGGGGGTGCTCGTCGTACCTTTTAGGGGGTAAAATTTGTGAATTGGTATTGCTTAGGGTGCTAAAACATAAAATGAGACCTGCTAGGGTTGCACAGTACCTTTTAGGGCTCTTTAAGGTAATCAATCTGATAAGATAATAAAAGTCGTAACCCTATTTGTTACACAAATAACTTTTCCTTCTCAATTTGTTGCTTGAAAACAGTCATATTTTTGGCAACTAATTTTTTATTTCAGAATTGGTACCTCTTAGGGGTGTAAATGAATTTGAAGCCACGCCCACAAAATGAGGTTCTGGTACCTTTTAGGGGTGTTTTCGAAAATTTCCGACGAGCACCCCCGTCATTTTCATATGGGAGTACCCCCCCCCCAGGAGCTAGTGCTCAATCATTCATGAATTATGTTATCCACCCTTTGAACAAATCAACAGGCTTAAGTAAGATAACTAAATTAGCTCTACCAACACCAAGCTCTTTTCGTTATTGTGAGTTACTATTAATAATTAAAAGCCACTCAGATGTTCTGCTTGAAGTGTTTAACCATTCACTGGTGTACGCGGTTAACCTCATGATCACTGACATTTGTGATTCTTTGGCTTTTTTGCAGTTGCCAAGTTAATCTCATATATGGAAGAAAAGCCCTGAGAGTGAGGGTTTGTGCTTGTCCAGGCAGAGACAGACAAAGGGAGGAAGCAAATAAGCAGCCACCTACTAGCTAATGGCTTGCAATTGAGTACCCATTTACTGACATTAAACAGAGATGTAAGCTTCAGCAGCCGCGTGCACCGAGATTTCTGAATGAAATGACAAATACCTTTTGGGGGACACCTGCATATGAAACAGACAAGATGATCACTGGATCTTCTCAATGTTTGGTCTTGCTTTGGGTGTTCCTGAAAAGCACATTTAAGATCTTGTTCATGAAAGAATTGGAGAAAACTAATTACATTTTTAGTATTTTTGGCTTCTATTTGGGGTTACAAAAAGCTTAAACCGTGCCAAGATTGTTCACCTTTAGGGGTTAATGATTCAAAATTTCTGACAAACATCTTCATCTGTTTCATATCGGAGTCCCAGGCAAAATCCCCTCCAGAACATGTTTGTGAGCTAGGATAATAATTACCAGTTTAGCTGACACTTGTATTTTTTCATGCGATTTTATAGATTTTGCTACCTTCACGTTTATAACATTTGAACTTTTCCAAGAGTCGGGCATGCAAATCTAGCTGCCATGAAGAGTTGTACAGTTCTCAGATGGCAAAATCTTTTGTATTAATAGAGCAAGACCTTGCCATATGTACATTCATTTTTGTTACTATTTGACAAGGGCTTTAAAGCTAACTAAAGGCCATTCGGGAGGAAAATATTTTCAGGCTTATTATACTTATTGCAAGGTCCGATTTACCAAATGATTTTTTATTTATTGAAAAAGTCAAAGATCAATTTTGAAGATTTTTGTTGTACATACAGTAAGTAGTATATGGAATGCAGCCTACATCCTCTTATTAGCTGTTCCTGATCAAGGCTGGTTCCAAGATAATTAATCCCAGCTGTTAATAAATAATGTTTAACAGATTTACAATTACAAGGAAAAATAAAATTTGTTTATCAATTTTTACTTTGTAAAACAAAGTTTACAAGAGTGTCCTAACTGTTAAAATTAAGCAATAAAGACAGCCTTTCATAATTAAAAGTGTACAGTTAATTAATTATTGAAAATTTAAAAAAAAATGATCGAAGACCCAAAAGGAGTCTTACAAAAGTGGCTGATGATCGCAGGCAGGTAGCCTATTCCAGGCGTTAGTTCAGATGGTAGGGGCAGTGCAAGGAAAGGTGAGTGAAAAAAAGGAGAGGGGGGAGTTCGCCTTTTCTTGCGCTGCCCCCACTATCCGAAGGAGGTTAGTGGGGACGAATTGCATTGGTTTTTTCAGTTTTAAAAAAATATCACGTCCCAAAGGGCTGGAGAAGGGAATTAAGCCCTGAGAACGAGGATGGAATGGCTGATCTCTAAAAAAGTGTAAAAAAGATTATTGTTTTTAAATTGGATCCATCCCTCCCCCCAAAAATATTTTCATATGAAAAGCAGTGCCCCCGGGAGAACCCACTTCGCAAATCTTGTCTTTTACAAATAATTTCACACTACATTACTCGCAAAAAATTTCAGACGTTTTATTTCGGACGGTTAATTTTCGGACACATTTTTTCTCATTTCGGACAAATTTCGGACAAAGATTTCGGACACTTCGCTGGAACACTGCTAAAGCAAATTTAGCCTATAAAACTTGAATAGAGGAGTTCACGCTTGTAGTTGCATCATGGGTAATCAGGGCAAGATTTTAAAGAAACAAAGGGGCAAAAGATACTTTTTTCTTCATTTCTCCACTCTGAGCTTCATTTTCAAGAAGAAACTTTTACTGCAAATAGAGAAACCTGTAATCTACATTTACTAGCGTTTTTGGGTCGATTGAGTTAGGCATTAGCTTACTTGTCAGAATATTGGAGATGTTATTTTTGTGGTTTGAGCGGCTAAGACTTGATCAAATTCTTAGATTTAAACCGTAAAATATTTCTACGCCCACAGCAATCACTCCATCGACCCAAAAACGCTAGTAAACGTAAAAAACAGGTTTCTCTACTTGCAGTAAAAGTTTCTTCTTGAAAATGAAGCTCAGGGCGGAAAAATGAAGAAAAAAGTATATTTTGCCTCTTTGTTTCTTGCCCTGATTACCCATGATGCAACTTCAAGCGTGAACTCCTCTATTACACTGCGAAAACGTGCCTTAGTAAAATAGTTTTTCTGCACCTTTACGATGAGAAAACAACACAAATTCTGTCCCAGATACATGTAAGTATTTCAAGCAGTGTCTCACCTAGCGTTTGCTCAGTATTAGGGCTTTGGAGCTCAAAGTGGTCTACCACAAGAATTTTGAAATGATCTGCTGGTTATGACTTCTTAGTGACAGCTTTCACTATTCCCATCATCTCCAAGTCCTTCCTTGTCATATGGGGTTTGTTTCGGCTTACCAGAGTTGTTTTGCTGTACCGTAAAATTTTCGGACCCTAAAAAGTTCGGACGCTTAAAAATTTCGGACGGTTTTATTTTCGGACACTTTTTTGTCCGAAATTAAAACCGTCCGAAAAATTTTGCAAGTAATGATGTTTTTCCTGGCCAAACTCGTTCCCAGGGCTTTTCCCATTGAGCAAAAGCCAACAAATGCTCTCAGGCTATCAGCAATGGCTCCTGACCGGCCGATCAAGCTGATTACAAGAAGTATCTCAAAAACGTAACAGAGGTTTCTGAAGATGTTATTCAGATAGAGACGGCCAGAGATAGCGTTTCTCGTACAGTATAAACAATTAACTCTGAACATGAGTTCGCAGCTGGCGCGAGACAGTGTTAAGTACCTGTTAATAGACATGACAGTGTTATCAGAAGTAATTGTCCTGCAGACTCACAGAGCGGCCGTTCAAGACATGTTCTTAATTACACTTAATAACAGCGACGTTCGTGATCTGTGCACGTGGAAAATGTAAGGAGGCAGAGCAAAGCTTCAGTTACTTCAAGGGATGCGAATGCCATGAATGAAACGCGATCACTCGTCCAATCCAGTTAAAGATGTATGCTAAGAAACTTCAAAAGCACGAATGTGACATTGGTGAAAATCCTGACACAACGGAAGTTAAAGATGCTAAGAAGTGGAATGGTGGTTCGAGACTGTTTGGACAAGCGATACGCTTGGTAATGGGTCAAGATTCTGCGAGCCGGGATCATAGACCGCGCCAAGCCCATGACCGGAGTAATTCCCCTGTTAAAACACTGGCAAATAGCGATGTGGGGGGTACGAGCAGAGATGTTGGTACAACTCCCAGACGAAGATCTTTCAATCGCTCGTTTGAGAAGGATTTTAGGGGAAAAGGCCCACGAGAGCTACATCGACCTTGCCCGATTCATGAACAAACAACATTCGGCCCCGGGGGGGGTACTCCCGTATGAAAATGACGGGGGTGCTCGTCGAACATTTTCGAAAACACCCCTAAAAGGTACCAGAATCTCATTTTGTGGGCGTGGCTTCGAATTCATTTACACCCCTAAGAGGTACCAATTCTGCAATAAAAATTTAGTTGCCAATGATTAGACCGTTTTCAAGCAACAAAGTGAGAAGTAAAGTTATCTGTGTGACAAATACGGTTACGGCTTTCATAATTTTATCAGACTGATGACCTTGAAGACCCCTAAAAGGTACTGTGACAACCCTAACAGGGGTCATTTTAAGTTTAAGCACCCTAAGCGGTACCAATTCACAAATTTTACCCCCTTAAAGGTACGACGAGCACCCCCGTCATTTTTTTAGGGGAGTACTCCCCCCGGGCATTCAGCGTGCCGGGAAATCCCGAGCCTGAGTGTGGAGAGGAGAATACAATGCAATCAGCAGTAGTTTTTTCAGGTATGGCGAGAATTTTCATGAGTTCCAATAAGTGCCACACATGGCCATTTATCAATTTTAAATATATGAAATCTTCCTTTTGCTCATTCTTTTTTATCCCATAGATAATTTCTGCGATTTTTTTTTCTTTGCCTACTCAGAGATTATCGGTTTATCTTTTGATCATTGATTTCCATGACAAATTTCCTTATTTATAATAATGTTCTTTTTTGAGGCCTTCATTTGCTCCGTCGATTCCATATCGTCTAAAAGCGCCATATTCTGAATCCTGAAAATAACACCGTATTTTTAATTCTGCTGCTATCGGACAATCCGCTATTCCAAGTCAAACTTTTTTTCATTCTGTATTCTCTATTTTGCATTCTGCATTCTGTAATTATGTTGCCTCGATTCCACGTTCAGATTTTGCACACTGTAATTTTTATTTAGCATATAGCAGGCACGTTGCTTCTATCACTGATCATTCCGCTATTGGCATTCTTCATTTTAGATTCTGTAATTCTGTTGCCTCGATTCCGTGTCTCATTTTCGTAATTTTTGCGGGTTTAAAAGGCCAGAAAATATCATGTGACGATAAATGGCGGGAATTTTAATAGTCACCAGATCATGAGAAAGATAAATCGAGTTCGAAGAAAAATTCTCTCTCAGGCAAACGAAGTCGCTGGGTACGAGGTTGTTTTTTTATTTATTATTTTTAAATTATCTATTGTTTGATTTTTTATTCATTTTGCTACTTTAGTCAAACTATATTAGAACCGAGGTAAAATAAAGTCATTATGTTGAATACAAAAAAAAAAAAAAAAAACGAAACGCTGAAAACACGATCTTGGGAATAAATGAAGATCTCAGAATACACGAGGGAAACACATGAATTTACACGTATAGTAGTGAGTCCCTATACCTTTGTCACTGCCTTGAGAGTCTCATTCAAAGGCTGACACCGTGCAGCGATAATACCAAATAATCTTTTCTTCCACAGATGCTGAACTACAATCAATAGTCCAGCCTGCTGCAAATGATGCTACTCGCAAACGGAAGACATACACATGCTCGAAGTGTGGGAAACCACGTAAAGGCCACAAAAGGGGACAGTGCAGCACAACTGCAGCTGCACCATAAGGCTTCATTTAACAGCGCTCCAAGCTCACTTTTTCAAAAAGTCACATTTTGGCGACCTTTAATTGCAAAATGGTCACCATATAAAAAATAAGATCGCCAAAAAGAAAGAAAACGTGAAGGGGAGGACACTTCATGACATATTACACGTTGCCAAAAAGGGAAGACACTTCATGACATAGTACACGAAGGACTAATGCACCTTCAACACTTTCCTTGCTACAGTAAGTTTACGCATTTATGTCGACTTTCTGAACAACAAGGGGTGAAAAGAGAAATACAGGTGATGCCGCCGCTTGTACTGCTGATTACATTCGTCCTATTATTGATAATTTTTCCAGCAAGTTTCTCTTTTAATCTGTTGGTCGCCAATATTTGGCGACTTTCGACAGAATTTTGGTCTCCAAATATTTTTTCCACTCGCCATGGTGACCAAAATGGTCGCAGCTTGGAGCCCTGTTAAACAAACCAAGAACCATAAGATTTATTTTATTGTGAGGAAATGAGAAATGAGAACTCATATGTCAATCTCCGATCAGAAATGAAGCACAATTAGACACCTTTTTAGCAACTACTATAATTTGCAGTCTGTTCACGTTCAATGGGGAAAGTCACTGCACTGTATAAATGTAGAAGCTGTTTGACAAGTCTCCTTTTATAGCTGGTACTTGAATGGCTTCATATAACACAAAGTAGTAAACAACACTCTTTTGTGGTGACAAAATTCCATTTGCTAAAATTTTGTCAACACCTGGTATGTTAGTACTGTACTTTGCTTTTCATTACAGAGTCTGAACGTTTATTTCTATATGTACCAATATTGAGTTACGCTCTAGCCAAGATGCTGTATATACAATCTTGAAGTGGTTTTCTACGTGCGTTCTCTGTGAATTCGAGTTTAACTACCTGACTTAATGTTCAGACCACCAAGGTCATGGATTTGTATCCTGTTCAGGCTTTAGTTTCATAGTGTGTGTATTACTGCAATGATTAATCGGGTTACCTGCAGAATACCCTGCCACTCATTTGCATCTCATCGATTAAGAATAGCAACTACTGTTAATACCTTGTTCTTCAAAGTACACAGACACATGTAAATGAAGTGGTCATTCAGTGGTAGGGTGTACTGCAGTTACTCTGATCAATCATATCTTCATTCATTATCTTTCTTGCAGATCAAAATAAACTTAAAGTACTTCACTCCAAAAATATAAAAAGATGCAGGGAGATGATTAAAGTAAATAGAAAAATTTATACTTCATCATTATCTTCCTCATAACCACGGTATTGATGTTCAGCTGTGGGAAAGGCAGATTGTATCGCATTATACACACAGCAAGGAAGAGGAAGTCTGTTTGACTTACCTGCATACTCCCACACCATACTGAGCACTTTCTAGCAATTTGCATGTCTTCAAATAACAGAATCACAAAGTTCAAAGGTTTGTAGTCTTTTAGTAGACCTTAGTACTGTAAAAAAGTGAAATAGGTATGTCTCAATGACTTGTAGCACAATCATGGTGCCCATTTGGGGCTGTTCAAATAAATATATCAATATCTTGGTCAGCAAATGACAGATTGTTTCCAAACTTGACCTTTTTGTGCTACAATGATTGTAGTTCAATAAAACATCACTATATTGTTATTTGAAATAATTTAAGAGTGGAAAAATATTGAAGTTGACTGCAAATATACCCATATTTTTGGTGTAACGCGTAACATCTCATTTGCATAAATACAGAAATAAAGTTAAATTTTGTGTTCAAAACAATAACAATTTGAGACTTCCATTATATCTATTTATTGAGTAGGGCTGAAGTACACTGTGTGCAAAGTGACAGCATTCAATGTCCGTTTTTAAAACAACAGGAATAAAAACTTCAATTATAGTTGCTGTTGTGTGCTTGTGTAACGCTGGAGATCCCACAGAGCTTCGTATCATACAAGTGTGGGTCTAGCAACTTGAACGCCGACCCAGAAATAAAGTTGATTCGTGTGAGTGAGGTTCATAGACTTATTTATCCTCTTGTAAAGAAATTTCTTCAAAATAAGCAACAGCAAAGACGAAATTAATGATTTTCCAATTCGGAAACGATGTTGTTGTCAAAAAGAATCAACAAAAATGAAATACTGCTTACCCAGTTAACCGTGCGTATCACAGCTTTCAGGTCACCTTTGCCGCTGAGACATCTCCACAACACAGTTCACGTATTCAAAAACAAATCCCCAAAGTTTCACAGCCTTATGCACAATACAACCGAAGATATTTGAAATAAACTAAATCGGAAACCTATATTCACTGTCGCCTTGTATTTATCTAAGTGTAACGATCAAATTTCAAACCCGCTCTGAACAGAAAACTGCACAAAACGAAGCTCTCAAACGGCTAATTTGGAGAAATAAACATCGAAGGGATCCTTTGTAACCTGTCCTCTGTATATGCGGGGTGTTCTGTGGACAATTCAGGGTCTGAAACACGTGCTGGATCGCGTCTGAAACATGAAAACATGTGCTGGATCGCCCACTTCAATTCTTACGACCCACGCAATTTCACAAGAACAGAGCGGAAACAAAAGCGTTTTTCAAAGATGAATAGCAATAAGGAAAGCTCTTCGAGTGCTGAAAAGATGAAGTGGAGAGAAAAAAAGATAGAGAAAAAGAAAGGAGCCGACAGAAAGTATTACGAACGAAATCGTGAGCGAAAAATTGCGGACGTCAAAGAGTACAAGCGTAAAACCGGGAAGACGGAAGCCGTTGGCGTGACACGGTGGTCTCAACAGTTAAAACAAAACCAACTAGCGGCTAAAAAGAAAAAAAAGGAAAAGAAAGATGTAGATGAGGAAAGAAGAGAAAAAATTCGGCAGCAAACTCGAGAAAGGGTGAGACGATTACGAGAGAAACGAAGGGAAGAAATTCGCCAAAGTTTGGACGATGATACTGCCAATCCTTCGACGCCCATATTCCAAAACAGGATGGCCAAGAAACGGGCACTGAAGAACATTTGAAGCTCTGCCAAAATCTCCTGAAAGAAAGGCAGAACTTCTTGAAGCTATTTCATCTAGACCACGGACAAGAAAAATCCTTCAGAAGAAAGGCGTAATAAAATTGCCCAAAGAAATGAAAGAAACTGCGGCACTTTGAGCTCTCGCAGCGGATATTGCGGAAGGAGCACACCATGTTAAAAAAAGCCGCTCAAAGGACAAGCAAGCTGCATACTCTGCATTAAAACATCTTGCCTTTGGCCAAAATGTTGCTAAATCAAGGGCAAAAAGGACGCTTTCTACCCTGGTAAATGTGGGGCGTAAGAGCGTGAGAAAGGCCGTCAAAGAGAGGCAAAAAATATTATCGGGGGAAAAAAAGAGTTGGCTTTATCTCGAGCGGAAAACAAGAGCCGATGCAATTAGCCAGGAAGATAAACAGCTTGTCTTCAATTACTGGACATATGAAGCCAGCAGACCGACAGGAGATAAAAAAGATGTTCTGAGAAAAAGAACCGGAAAAAAAGAATACATTGAGCATGCCAAGCACGTCCTCGAAAAAACACAAACAGAAGCATTTTTGGAATTCCGGGCTATTCACCCTGATGTGAAAATAAAGCAGCGGAAGTTTGAATCCTTGAAGCCCTTTTTCATCCGTGCTGCAAAAGAGAAGGACCGAAGGTCATGTCTTTGCAGAAAGCACATTGAAACACAAATTGTTTTTAAGGACTGCTTGAAATTCTGGAAAAATGCTTGTAGAAAAGTGGAAGAAATGATGTCAATTCCCTCTACTGAAGCAGCTGATCTTACTTTGTGTGAAAAACCAAATGACCAGCCCTATCACAAACTGAAATGCCTTAATAGGGATTGTGACCAGTGTGGTGTGGACAAGTTTGTACTGCTAACAGAAGAGCTCTCCGAAGACACAGAGGAACAAGTGATTTGGAAACACTATGCCTATGTGGGAACTGGAAAGTTTTTGGCAAATGGACAAGAAAAGAAAAAAATTGCTCTGATCACAAAGCAAACACCATCAAGTGAATTGCTTCAATATTTTGCAGGCCTCCTGAAAGAATATCCGTACCATTCATTTATGGCAAAGTGGCAGAGAGAGCAAATGGACAACCTAATTGAACACCTTCCACTCGATGAGGTAGTTTGTGTCCACGACTATTCGGAAGGATACAGCTGCAGGCAACAGGACGAGCTTCAGTCGGAGTACTTTGATGTGGCTAAAGTCTCCCTTCACATCACCATCCTGTATCGTCATGCAGTGGAATTTGTAGATGGAAAGACAAGCACAGAAGAGGATCCACAGATCATAAAGGAGCACCTGTTTGTGATCTCTGATGATGAAGTCCAAGACTTCCACTCAGTGCACAAGGCGCAGGAACTGGTGAAGGGTTACTTGGAAGAGCAGCTGCAAATCAAGGTCAACAAACTACACGAGTTCACAGATGGGTGTGCTGCCCAGTACACCCACGGCATTGTATTGGAGATCTTTCGTGCTGTCTTTTCGACTATGGGTTCCAAATTCAGAGAAGTTACTTTGAGACCTCGCATGCCAAAGGTGAGCAAGATGCTGCTGGAGCTAATATCAAACAGAAGGTAAGTCAGGCAGTGCTGAGAAAAACAGCAGTGATCAGGAATGCCAAGGACATGACCGATTTCCTTACTGAGAACTTTTCCACTCCATCAGCATCTTCATTTGCTTCACGAACCAAAGCCGTGGGACTTGCTCGGAGGGTCTTCTTTCATGTGCCTACGGAAGGTGAGGACGCTGTGATGAGACGAAGACCAGACAGAACTTTTAAAACACTCAAAGGCATCCGAAAGCTTCACTGTGTCAAGACAACTGCAGATCAGGGAAGGGTATTTGTTCGGAACCGCACGTGTTACTGCATTGACTGCATCAGTGGTGATGAGGGGAACTGCAGCAACAAGGAGTGGATTGACGACTGGAAGGAGGTCAGACTAGAAAGGGAGGCATCTATTGCTACAACCAGGCAAGCTGCTGAGGAGACTGAAGCAACCCTTGGTGACACTGCAGTCAGAATTGCAGATCTGGCTGCTAAAGGTAGTGTAGTTGCCATTGCAGCAGCAGATGATCCTGACTTTGAATACTACCTATTAAAAGTCACAAGCAATGGATTGGAAGAACTGGAGGAGGCAACCACAGATGACTATGGCTGTACTTTTCCCAGAGGATCAGCTGGGCTAAGAGGCAAGTTTTTCATCAGGGACAACATTATTGACATGACGTACAAACTTGACGAAAAAAAAGTGCATTTGTTCTTGCCGGCACTGTGCGACATGTGTGTGGAGAACTAAAGAGAAAGAGAAACAACATTTACAAAGTCCCTATGGATGTCAAAGAAGAAATCATTGCTTCTTTGTAAATCTAGATAGAGTTCAATGTATTTATATATTGTATTTTAGT
>OX393561.1:19434049-19461549 GCA_947652115.1 Blastomussa wellsi
TCCCCATGCGAAATCCTATTCAAGATGGCGGACAGCACACGAACAACTCCACATCACCTCAAGCCTTCCCGGCCTTCGCCCCTCCCCATGGCGGTCAACAGCAACAGCAGAGCGACCCTACACTGCAGCAAGCCTCCCTTGCCCTCAACCCACCCAGTGGAAGGCAACAACAACAACAACAGAGCGTCGCCGCACCGCTGCAAGCTTTCCCTGCCTTCAACGCATCTGGCGACGGCCAACAACATCAACAAAACACCGCCACACTACCGCCACCCTTCTCTGCCTTCAATCCAGCGGACCCAGTCACCGTCGCTGCTCTTCACCCGGATTTCCAGCAGCCCTCACTGGCAAGCCATCTAGCCAAGACTACGACGACTGCTATCACGAACGGTGAGTACGTGGACTTTGCTACTCTCCTCCCCATCTCTTCCCTCCTCGAAGAGGCCTGAAACTCCCATCTCCAGGTACAATACGGGACCCAAGGGGTGACAATTCCCCTCCCTGCCAGTTCCAAACGTCCCAAAATTACCTCAATCGAAAAATGGCTGGACGCCTCTGCGATCTTTTCTTCCGTTTTGGTTTCCGTCTACCCCTCTCGCGCCGCCGCATTAATTGCCTACCAGCAGTTAATCAGGGACGCAGCGAGGAAGTTTCCCGGGATGGTGTGGTATGTCTATGATGTTGAATTTCGGCGGCGCGCCTCCCACAACCTCTCCCTCAACTGGGGGGAACGGGACGTCCAATTATATCTAGACACCTTTACGGGTCTCCCAAATTCTGGCTGCCGAACCTGTAGTAGCTCTGACCACCACACTGACTCCTGCCCACTGTCTCCCCCTAGGTCCAGGGACACCCCGACCCGGTCTGACCTCTGCTACAATTTCAACAACGGTCGACCCTGTGCCCGCACCCCCTGCCCTTACAAGCACAGATGCAACCAGCCAGGATGTAATGCCACCCACTCCGGCCAGGACCACTCCAAACTCTCCCGCAACAAAGAGGACCGCCATAAGTCAGCTACAGGCTCTAGCAATTCCTCCCGCATCCACTCCTGATTACCTTGCCCAGCTTTCACCCCCTACCCCCATTAATATCCCAAAGTTGGCATCTTATCTCCATGATCACCCTAATCACCCCTTTGTCTACCAACTCCTATCCGGCTTTGCTAAAGGTTTTAAAATTGGTTACACGGGTCCCCGGGCTCCACAAGAATTCCCCAATTTACCTTCTGCTAAGAAAAATCCTTCTGTCATTGATGGCAATATGCTGAAAGAGGTCTCTCTAGGCCACACTGCTGGGCCCTTTCTTTCCCCCCCTTTTCCCAATTTTCAAGTTTACCCTATTGGGGCCATTCCTAAGAAACACTCCTCGGAATGGCGGACAATATTCCACCTATCTTACCCCAAACAACGCCTCTCTAGTGTCAATGCCCACATCCCCCCCGAAGAGTATTCTCTCCAGTACATCAAAGTAGATCACGCAATCACCATACTGCAGGATCTCGGCCAGGGCTGCCTTATGTCGAAACTGGACATAAAAGCCGCCTTCCGGAACATACCTGTCCACCCCTCTGATTGGGAATTGCTCGGGATGAAGTGGCAAGGCCTATATTTCTTTGATATGGTCCTTCCCTTCGGTCTACGTAGCGCCCCCTTTCTCTTTGATCAGTTCTCCTCAACCCTGGAGTGGATTATTCAAAACAAGCTCCAAATTCCCAAGGTTATTCACATTCTCGATGATTTTTTCATCGCAGCAGCCCCACCCCGGACCCACTGTGCAACAGCCCTCCACCTCTTCACTGAGCTAGACATTCCTATCGCTCCTGGGAAAACCTTTCCTCCCTCCACCTCCCTCGAATTCATGGGTATCCTCCTAGACTCCCATTCAATGGAGGCCCGCCTCCCACAAGATAAGCTGGCCCGTACCAAACAGGCTCTCTATCAGTGGTCCCTTAAAAAATCTGCCACCCTTCGAGAACTTCAATCTCTAATAGGCACTCTCCAATTTGCATGTCGGGTGATTGCCCCAGGACGCCCCTTTCTCCAATGGATTATCCACCTTACCAGGGGTACCCAGCTTCCCCATTGGCACATCAAACTCAATGCTGGCTTCCGTAAGGACATCAAGATGTGGGTCGATTTCCTAGAAAACTGGAATGGGGTAAGCATTTTCCTTGATTCCCATGTCTCCCACCCCCCTGACCTCCAACTTTTTACCGATGCCTCCGGGTCCATAGGCTATGGAGGGTTCTTAGACGGACAATGGTTCCAGGGTCATTGGTTACCTGAACACACCCTTAACAAAAAAAGGGGCATCAGTATCGAATGGCAGGAGTTATTCCCCATCTACCTGGCTTGTGTCCTGTGGGGCCCTACCTGGGCGGGGAAACGTATCCAGATGTGGTGCGACAATCAGGCAGTCGTAGCCATCAAACTCCAAACACTCCAAGTCCCCCCGGATAATGGACCTTGTACGCAGCATCACCCTCCTAACCCTGGTTAACAACTTTACAATCAGTGCTACCCACATCCCTGGGCTGGATAATGCTATTGCTGACTCCTTTTCCCGTTTTCAGATCGACCGTTTCTGGGCCCTGGCTCCCACAGCCTCTCTCAATCCCTGCGTCATCCCTTCATCAGCGATGCTCATCTGACAGCCTCGGTGCAGCAATACTTCCATGCCTCTCTTGCCCCTTCCACCAGGCGAACCTACCAGGCAGGTCAAAAACATTTTTTAACCTTCAATCTTATGCATGGATTGGTGGGCCCCTCCAACCCCCTATTGCCAGCAACAGAACTGACTCTGATCTACTTTGCCTCTCACTTAGCCAAAACAGTGTCATACGACACAGTTAAACTCTATTTGGTCGCCGTCCAAGACCTCCATCGTGAACTAAATTTCCCTCTCCATATTAACAAAATGCACAGACTTCAAAAGGTCCTTACAGGGATAAAACGCCTAGCCTCATCAACACGAAGGGATCGCTTCCCCATCACTACCCAAGTCCTCTCTGCAATTCACCATTATCTCCGTCCCCAACAGAGTACAAATTTAGACCACATTATGCTTTGGGCAGCCTTTACCCTAGCCTTCTTCGCCTTTTTACGGGCCAGCGAGTTCACTTGTAATGGCCCCTTCAACCCCGAGGCCCACCTCACCTCCCAAGATATAACCTTCCACCCTGACATCCAATCGCCTTCCCTTATGCGGGTTAAGATAAAACAATCGAAAACTGACCCTTTCCGTCAAGGCTGCACCCTGACTATAGCAAAGTCCACATCACCCATCTGTTCTGTGATGGAGATGAAAGACTACATTCTCCAAGCCCAGCCTCCAGCCAGCTCTCCACTATTTACGTTCTCCAAATCTGGTTCAAAGCTAACCCGCTCAAGCCTCACCAAGGAACTCAGGTCTATTTTACAGCAGTGCGGCTTTCCATCCAACAACTTCTACTCCCACAGCTTCCGCATTGGGGCCGCCACATCCGCTGCCTCAGCAGGCATCCCTGCCTGGCTGATTGAAGTTTTAGGTCGGTGGCACTCAGACTGCTATGAACTATATATCAAAACCCCACAATCTACCATTTTATCTGTACCTAAACTGTTAGTAAGCCAAAGCAGCACTCATTCTCTTTCTTTACCTTGAAACTAATGTTATTTTAAGAGCAGGGTGCCTGACTTTTGCTCAAGAGTCAGGCCCCCACTTATCTTACTGTGGGGGAATCGCGTCCCTCACATAAGTAAGTTACACAATCCGTGGCAGGGAAGTGCACCCATTAGCTGCACTTTACCCCACAGTAAGGCTCTCTAGCCCACTGGAGACAGGTCCGGAGAAATATCCATTCCAAGGTGGCTACCCCCGGTACCACCTGATCTGTACTCCCCCCAGGAGGGGCTCCCCCTCCTGGTTCCCTCAGTCCCCCGTGGCTGTGGGATATGGGCCTCACCCCTGGAGGCAGGTCTGGAACTTCTATTCCAGGGTGGCTACCCCCGGTACCACCTGATCTGTACTCCCCCCAGGAAGGCCCCCTTCCTGGGCCCCAACTCCCCAATCTTGCTTCCCTGCCACCCATATTCTACCCACAACCAGCGTGTTATTTTTGATTATGGTAGTACCCTTAGAATTAGTGTCATCCCATTCCAAACCTCGAAAGAGGATCATTAACTCAGGTTAAGTGTACATGGTTGCTGCCCACCTATGTAAACGAGGTACCGTACGCCAGGGTAAAAGACATCGATTTTACGTCTGCTAAAAAACTGAAGGAAAAGATGGACATGAAAATCGACTCATTGGAGGCATTGCCAGCGTCTTCAAAGGAACAAATGGTGCCTCGCGGTGCCACCTCTAGTTCCCCTTCAGTAAAATTAACAGAAATGACAAATTTCTATGCTCAGCTTAATAAATGTGCCGTTAAACCTGTGGCTTTAAGCTTAATTGGCCCCTATGCAGATAATTTTGTGGTTAAAAGTCGAAATGTACCTGTTGTGACTGACCTGTATCAGACTAAAAATTTAGATTTACAGTACCCAGAATTGCTGAAGAAATGCTGTGATGTCAAGTTGGACATATCAGAAGAAAACATTGCCCAAGTGGAAAAAGACACAAGATCCCAAGCAAAGGGGTCTGGCTTTTTTAGACATTGGTGCTTCGCAAAGTGGAGCTGTGTTTCATTCTAACCTAGCTCAGCCACCTCAGTCATTGATCAAGACAATTTGTTATCCCAGCTTATTCAAATTAAACACTAAAGCAGTTAGACATGGCTGCAAGCATGAGGAAGATGCCATTAAAGCATATGGTGAATTAATGAAAAAGAACCATATCAACTTTGACCTGAAGAGGTGTGGCCTTTTTATTAACAAGGACCACCCCTTCCTACATGCCACACCAGACTTTTTAACTTCTTGCGATTGTTGCGGCTTGGGGTGTGGAGAAGTAAAATGCCCTATTTGCATTAGGCAGGTTTCTGACTTTGACATGTATCTTTTGAAAAAGAGTGCTTGCCTAGAAAAGGTACAGGAAAAGTTCATTTTGAAACGAAAGCACAACTACTACTTTCAGGTTCAGCAACAACTTTTTTCTTTGCGGGAAAGAAAGCACTGTGATTTTGTAGTGTGTGGCATTGATGCTAAGAGGAAGGCTCACATTGTAAAGGAACGGATATTTCCCGATGAGAAACACTGGCAAATTGTTTTGCCTAAGTTGGAGATCTTTTGGAAAATCTGTATTCTTCCAGAAATTTTGGGGAGTTGGTATACAAGACGGTGTCTTGTTCCTGTGAGCATGCCTGATGTTAATGGTATCTGTTTCTGTCGAGGCCCACGAGATGAGAACACAGTCTCTTGTAGCAACAAAGAGTGTCCTTATGGGGATTTTCACTGTTCATGTTTGGTTCTTAACTCAGAATCAGTGCCAAACACATGGTATTGTCCACACTGCAGCAGATTACCCCAATTCAAGCGTGCTCGAAACAAGAAGCCGACCATACAGGCAACACAGGCTGCCTTAATGTGCGACAGTATTTGCATTTGCAAATCGAAAGCAACACCAGCAGACAAACTAGTAGAGTGTCATAACAATGACTGTAACAATGGCAATTTTTTTCATTTTGGTTGCATTGGTTTTAAGAGAATGCCAAACAATGCTAAAACCACCTGGCAATGTGCTGCCTGCAAAAGGCAAAACAATTCAGTTACACCTTCTACCGCTTGTGCTTCTTCAGTGACAGTTCCGATCTTATCATCAAAAACACTGCCACCTTTAATCAATATCGAAGATGATTTGGACAGTGAAAGTGAAGATGATGTGTTAGTCACAAAAGTAACGCAATGTCATGTAGACAAACAAAGTGCACTTGCAAATCTACATGAGTCTGATTATCAGATCATTCTGGACCCAACTGGATGGCTAAATTGTGACATCATTCAACAAGCACAAATACTGTTAAGTAAGGAAAATCCTTTGATTGAAGGATATCAACGCACTACTCTTGGACCTGTTCGAAATTTTGATGTCATTAGTGGCGAATTTGTCCAAATTTTACATACAGGGAGCAATCACTGGGTGTGTATTTCATCTATAGGATGTGCAACGGGTGTAGTGAACTTGTATGACAGTCTCTATCATGACGTCATCAGTCAAGAAGTGGAAGCTCAGACCATAGACTTGTTGGGAGGCAGCTTCTCTCGACTTAACTTTGTTCCAGTTCAACAACAAACCAATGGCAGTGACTGTGGTGTTTTTTCTATTGCCATTGCCTGTTGCCTTGTTTTTGAAACAGACCCCAGTCATGTTACTTTTGACATTCCTAAAATGAGGCCTCATTTAGCTGCCTGCCTTAGGGTGGGAAAGATGTCCATGTTTCCATGTTTTTAGTTATTTTGATACTGGCAGAATGTTTTTTCTTTAACTAAAAAAGATAAAAAAAGCTTCAGACCTACCATAAAAAATGTTCTTAGGACTGGGATTAAGACTATGGTTGTGAAATCCAGGTCTAGCTAATCAGAGCTGACCCATCTCAAATAGAAAGTAGAGACATTTTCTTGAGACACTTAATTCTATGGTCAAGAAACTTTCAATTTACACATTTTATTTTGTTTTTGGTCACACCTGCTATTTCTTTGCCTGAGTGATTTACAGAGTTGTTTGAGTTAGATATATATCAAATCAATTTTGGAAAAGTATGTTAAAGTCAGATTATGTTCACTTGAGCCACTTGTTAATATTTCACTTGGAAGCCCTAGTTAGTTACTTGCAAATTTCTCCAGTCAGTATCACTACTCAATCAAACATTTTCAAGAAAAAATAATAATATTTAGCAAATTCTTCCAAGTAGAGTGATTTTTCTTGGTCCGTGAAATAGTAATATTTCACTATTAGCTAATACTATGCACTTATTCCATTGTTTTCTTTTGTCTAGTTTAGACTTTTATGCACAAAGAGTGAGATATTGTTTCACGGGTTTAGTAAAATCATTCCAGTATAATAAAACAGTAAGGAGAATTCAGACTTTGCTCACTGAACTTTAGAAGATAGTGCTGTTTTTCATAAGTACTGCATGTATGTCATATCACTGAAGCTAAAACAGGATTTCATTGGCATGGAAAGATGAACTCACATTGTTGTCAATGTTTACACTTTAAGCCCAAGAATGATTAACACTAATTTTCTCTCCACCAACAAGCAGGAGAACAGGATTATGAAAATTGTTACAAAGATAACCACAAGAAAATTTCAACATATTCTCTTAATTAACTAATACCACAGCAAACCAGAGTTCATATTCATTTGAGCTTTCAAAATTCCATAACCATAAATGTCCATCTCCAAGTTTTTTGATGACCTAAATTAAAACATTTTCTTGGAAATTATCATTCATTTTGGGTACATGTTCACTGTTTTCTTATGAAAAAGATTGTTTGTTTTGTTCTAGGTAAACAATGTTCCATGACTTTCGTGACTAACACTTAAACTTCATGACTTTCCATGCTCGGAAAATGAAATTTAGCAATGCCATGACATTTCAGGGAATCAAAGTACTGTAGGAACCATGAAAACACTTGGAGATCATTAAAGAGAATGTTACTGTACTTAAAATTTTTGTAAAATATTATGCCAATTTTTTTGACCAGTCTAGGGTTAAACCAAAACAATATTATTGTGACTAAAGCTCATTCGCACTTTCCAGTGTTTATAATTAAACTCAATTCATGAATTTGTTTCGAGTTCTGATTGGCTAATGGTGTTGTCTGATTCTGTGACTGGCGCCAGTAATTGTTTGGCTTAAGGTATCCAATCGAAATGTTTTTGCTCTGCCTGCAATAATTATAATACCCATTCCCAAACAATTTCGACTCGAATGAAATAAATTTAGATTCCTGCTGAGTAACATACTGTTCTTTAGAAAATTAGCTTCTGAGATACAGCAACACTCCCCTTTTGAACCTTACGATGACTATCTATGGGTTAGTATCGATGTTTTCTCCAACACACTAAACTAGTCAAAAGGTACAATGGGAGGGCACAAATTGACAAGTGCAGAGGAAACCCTTACAATGTGATCGATCATAGGAATCTGTGCATCAGGGGGTCCATTTGGGTTGCATGAAAGAAAATCAGTTGGAAGAGTACCCTCCAAAATAGTGTACTTGCGCCGCAATAGCCCTATCACCCTCTCGACATGAATACGGACGCTTGCAATGCCCCTTGTTTGTTCAACGTCAACAGGGTCTAGCTGAGATTTTCCTTTGGTGAAAGCAGGAATAACAAGCTTGGCTTGTTTTAAGCCAACGCTTTCTGTAATTGTAAAGCCTCTATCGGCCATAACCATATCCCCTGGCGACAAGTGACCTAAAAAGCCACAGTTTTCTGTTAAAAATTTGTCAGAGGTACGGCCTCCCCAGGTTTCTGACACAAAAGAGATGGTTCCTTGGGGTGTAATACCAACAAGAATTTTGATGGTATTGTGATGCTTGTAGGACGAAAAAGTTTGTGCTCTAGCTAGCAGGTTTGTTGGTCTATCAATGAAAACTTCAAAACAGTCAATTATCACAGTTACCTTCTTTCCAAAAGTGTATTGGAAGCACATAGGCATTGTTTCCCACAACTGTTCTCTTTCAGGCCAAGCAACAATAAAAGACAGCCTTGCAGCCATGACTGGTATCCAAGACGAAAATATTCTTGAAACAGTGGACACAGATACCGTAAAACGGTACGCCAGGTCTTGAAATGGGACATTAAGGCGAAGTTTCATTAAAACCATTACCATTTCTTGAAACCCATCGAGTGACTGAGTTCTGCGTGCTACAAATGGAGACACGTGTTCGAGGACAACCATGAGGATCTCAAAAGATGGTAGTCCCCTGTAAAATCGTACTTTTTCCTCAGATTCGAAGAACTCTCTGTCGGGTGCCTGATATCTGCTTGGCCTAACAAACATGTACTCAAAATCTTCTGTTTGCGTTTCACAATCTTGAAACGCATTATGTTTTTCACTTTCACGGGCTCCAGTATGAGGTTCGCAGTCTTCAGTCTGAGTTTCAGCATCCACAAATTCCACATTTGTCATTTGCTCTCTCAAGCTCGTTGAGTCCCACTTTCCACGTCTGTCTGTTTGTGTTTCTTCTTTCCGAGATTTAAACTAGGTATCCAGTCAGGGTTAAATCTGTCCCAGGGTCGTGCAGGCTGTCCTGATACAAAGTGACGGCCACATACTTGCTCTGTTTGCAAGACGTCCTTGCTATTTATGTCGTCCCTGCTTATCGCCGCAATCCACCGATTTCTTCTTTCTCTCGTAAGCTCTTCCTGTTCTTCACCTTGATTTTTGATAACTGAGGGTATTCGAAAGAAACCAACGCTATTTTCCTTTACACTTTTATTCCCACATCCAACTACAATACACAGAACCATCTTGATTATTCGCCTGTCGCGTCTCTTTGAGCTTGGTTTGTTTACACTTTAGGGACACCAAGATGGCGGATAGCAACCGTTGTCAAGTTACTGGTTACGCGAGTGAAAACCAAGAATTCGAATAAGCTAAATTTTGATCCTAATTTCTTATCGCCTGAGCTCAAACTTGAACATATGAATACTATATGCATGACGAGAACTTTTCTAAAGAAATGATTTGTGTGTTGTTGAACCGGATGTCATTGTAATATATATATATGCCGTATTTACCCGTGTATAAGTCAACCTTTCACGACTAAAAATCCCTCGACTTATAAAAGGGTACAATTAGCATAACAATCTTATAATCGTACGTAGAACATCTTCTTAATAGAAACAATGATGCAATGATACAAAACATGAAGTCAGTCTGCATCTAGCAGTTCAAGTTGAAATGCTTCAAAATTTATCTGCTTTGTGAAGACCTGAGTGTTCAAGATACCCCCTGGCACAATTTCAGAATAAACAACTGACATTTCCTGCAAAATAAAGCCATAAATCTGCTGAGGGAAAACATCTTTCTCGCTTCGAACTCCCTGCTTTGTTACCTGGCATGATGTAAGCACATGTAGTCATCAGTTACCAATACGCGACCAATTTTCTGGCTTGGTTACCAAGTTTTCTAAACACACTGTTTATCGAGCATTCTCAAAGATTATTGACCTTCTTTGGTGTTTTGCCTGCCTGCTAAAGCTGCTTTTTCATCTTCCACAGTTAGAAAGGTTTGTCTGGAATTATCATGTTTGATTTTGTAAGCCTGTTTCAAACATTATGGACAAAATGGCCACATGTACATGTGTTGTTAAAATGATTGCGGACATGCGAGAAAATTATATTAAAACTTTACATTGAAACTTGCTGTGATTGTTTCATATTTTCCATAGTACTTCTATTTCAAAGTAGCTGTTAGGTTTGACATAAGCTACTAATATATTATCTACGCACATATTGTAAGTTTCCTTCTTTCATTTGAACTGATGTGACAGTGACTGATTGAAACCATGGCTAGGTGGCAAAAGAAAGTTTCCTGACAGTGGTACTTCAGGTGAACTGCTTCAACTTTTACCTTTGAAACGACCAAAGAATACTGTCAACTGGAATAAATGTTTGATTTGCCAGTAAACTAATAGCAAAGAAACACAATGAAACAACTAAAGAAAAGAAACAACTTTAAAGGAGGCTTGCAGCCAGCGATGGAATGATAAATTTGAGCGACTTTCATCAGATATTGAGCATATGTCAACAATTCAAGTCCTATGGCACGTAAATGCTACCAGTCATGCACCAGCAAGAGGAATCTTCTCTTTGTGAAGTCCACATCTTCAACATCAACTCAAGGGCTACATACAATGGTAGACTGTGAAGGTGATCCTGACCTTTCTGCATCAAGGTCTTCTAGGTCAAGAGTTGTACCTGTGGATTGGTCCTTTTGCCTTTTCTGCCAGAAAAAGAAGCACAAGAACTGCAGACAGTTGCTAAATGTGAGATCCTTTGATGCTCGTCAGTCCATTCGTCATGCAGCAGAGATTAGAAATGATGAACCTATGTTGCTCAAAATCCATAGGATTGATCTTATAGCAACAGAAGCGAAATACCACAAGGCCTGCCGCTCTAAGTATGTCAGTCAATCAAACTTACAGAATCAAGAGAGAAAGGAAGACAACTAAGAAGAAGATTTCAATTTCGCAACGGTAAGACTCGTGGTCGGACGCTTCAGGGAGCGCTCCGGCAAAATCTAGTTTTTGTCGCAACGATATTGAATGTTTGTTTATTGTAACAACTTAACAAATTAAGAAATGGGAGACAAGGATAAAGTGAAAGCTCTACGCAACGAAAACGAGCAGTTGAAGAGGCAACTAGAAGAGTTAAAGAAGGAGTTCGAATCTATCAAAAGCAAGATGGCGGAACAAAGAGATAGCTGCACAGCAACCGTAATTCCACCAGATTCGCAGGATGTACAATTTCTTAGTGACAGCTACGATGCCCTGGTACAATCTAAGACCAGTTTAGAAGAAGATCTTGGCAGATTCTCTTTGAGGTTGGACTTACTAGGAAAAAATGTTGACAGGATCGATAAAGCCAGTGATGACATGCTTCATTACAGTTACCAGTACAACTTAAAGATTGTAGGTGTTCCATTAGTTAACGAGAATGAATCAGCAGAAGATACGGCCAACCTTTGTCTAAAGCTATTTTCTGCCCTTGGAAATGGTATCTCTGTTTATGATATTGAAATTGCGCATAGGGTTCCACAACGTAATGCAGCGATAGATAATGGCCGCTGAAGACAACCTAATGCGATTGTCTGTAAATTTACAAGAAGAATGGCTCGGGACAAAGCACTGGCTTCGAGACGCAACACCTCTCAATTAACTCCAGAGGACTTGGGATTCTCTCCTACTGTGGAGATTAACCAAATCAGGATTTACAGTCACCTTACGCCAAGACTACAAGAACTATTATATGCTGCCAAGGCTCACCAAAACATGCACAGTTACAAGTGGTGCTGGTTGAAAGGGGTTGCAATCTTTCTTCGCAAAACAGATACATCAACGGCGATTCGTCTGGAGTCACTTGGCAATTTATCCAAACTAAGAGAGCGTGAGTCCCGATCAGATTAAATGGACCCTGCCAGCTAAGTGGGATTTGACTTTGATATTCTTCTATTTTAGTTATTTATATTGAATATTATTATGAAAGAAACTAAAGCTGTAGCAGAGAAATCTGCGAAATTGACTTTAAAGGAACTACCGTTTTTCAACTATACAGGAAACTTAATTGAAATCCATGGCCAATTTAATAACTCGCTATCGACCTTTTGTAAAACTAAACGAGACTTGGACAAGCTCACTTGTTTATATGACCAAGATTTATTTACCCTTAATACAGTTCTAGACTGTAATTTGAACCCTGATAATCAATCCTTTGTTAGAATTCCCAGTCGGTATTATTCGCCCCATTATCCACCCCACCCCATTTCTGTTGCTCCATACTTAGCTTGAATTTCTTGATAGCATTTTGCAGTTTGATTTCTGGATATTTCTCAGTAAGCTGGGCGAACATCGTTAAGCATCTGCTGCAAAGTGAACATCTTTAAAAATCTGTTAGCGACTTGCGCGTAAGCCGTAATATAAAGCCTTTCATCGAAAAACCCCCTGACATATGACATCATCAACTTCCTATTTTTCCAAGAATATCAAGCTGTTTTAAAAAACCGACTTACGCAAAATTGGAAGCAACTTACCTTTTTTCCAAGAATGTCACGCTCAACATATTCAAAGATAGGTTGACTAAAAAAAACAAATTATGCATAAGCTAGAAATTGGAAGCAACGTCCTGTTTTTACGAAAACATTACGCTCGGCATCTTCAAAGATAGGTTGATTAAAAAATAGCTTACTTGTAAGCTGAAATTTGAAGCAACTTTCTATTTCCGAGAATGACACGCTCGAGCGTAATGTCAACAGGGAACCTTCTGGAACATAAAGTCTGTTGTCTGTTGTAAACAGACAAATGCAACGATCCGGTTATGGTTTGTTTTATCGATTCTTGATTGGTTAAACAAAAGAGGGTTTCCCAGTCTTTGTTTTAAAACAATAATTTGTGGGCTAAATTTTCAAGCCAAAACAAGTCCACATAGTGACGTTTAACAAGTATGGCTGATAGAAGACAAGTCAAAATCATACAAGCTATCCCAGTCTAACGACATTTTGATAAATTGAGCGAGAGGTGTTTACCGAAGTTTTTATACTGGCCGTGATTTAATATGCGGAAAAAAGAACATCATTTCTAGAAAACTCTTAACACAATATTTAGACGTTAGGTCACTCATTTGGGCCGCGCTTTATTTTCAATCATGCGTTCTGGGCAATAAACAATTCAGTGTTGTCATGTCTTCCTGTCAAAATAAATCCATGCTCCGGTGGTAACATTTGTATTTCCTCCGTTGTTGTCAATTAGTTTGTTGACCTGTTTGCCCTTTTCGATGCCTCTTGCTCGCTGGTTCTTGCTTCAGCCATATTGGCGTATATACTTGAGTAGTAAAGCTGGGGTTTAACAAGTAACACCTGGTCTTCAGCCCTTTATTTGCCTAATTTAACCCCCCCCCCCCCCCCCCCAAATTAGTCCGTTGGGGGTTTTACTCCCTGGTTGCATTCACATAAGTTAGGTCCCTATGATATTATGCCTAAGTTCCTGTTATAATCGATCAATAAATTCAGTTACCAGTAACAATATGTTATGATGCTTTGGTTCATGTACCAGTAGAACATCTTCTCACATGATTATTAAGTTTTGAAACATTTTATTTATTGTGATACTAACATTGTTTAACACCATAATATACAGTGTAGACTTTCCAAGGGAATTAATCTGTCGCTGAAACTGTTTTTAAAAAAACATGAAATAAAGTTACATACCACGTGAAACACGGGAGTTCAAAGCTCATCAGGTTTGAATTAGTGAGGTTGTATCATAATTTGCTTGTAAAAATTAACTTAGTTATTCAAAGTGCAGGCATTTGTTGCATTTTTGTCTTCAATGTAAATATTTATATTTTTAAGGTTTGCAAGATCCAATAGTATTTTCCTTGGATTGTTGTTTGGATGTAAGAAACCTGATTTCTTGACATTTTTGCAACCCTTCAGCAAAGAATTCCAAGATATTTACACACAAGGTAATGATCGAGGTAATCAATGTGTAATATATTATGATTATCTGATAAGGGCAGCTTTTAGTTACTCGAAGAAAAGGAACCATACCCCTCTTAGTCAACTTTGTTAACAAAAGAAATTCTTACCCTCAGTTGCTGGTCCAAGAAGACAATACAAGCTAGTCTGCTACGAATATGATATTTGAACAGTTAACTTGGGAATACAGGAAATGGCTTTGTACGGACCAAGCATTCTGCCTCGTTTATTACTTTTCAGCATGACTTAATTTGTAAATAATTTTAAATAATTTATCTGGATAATATAATAGTGTTAATAGTATAGTAGTGTCTATTATTGTTAATTTTTAAAATTGTATTGTATCCCTTTAATTCACTTTTCAACTGCAATGGAGATAAAATAATATTCAGTTATTATTGTTCATTGGGACTTCAGCTCTTGTCCGTATTAACAGGGTGTCCGTAATAGCGAGGTGTCCGCAAGGCAAGAGTCAACTGTGATTATAGATATATATTTAACTATACTCTGTAAAGTCACAGGTTTTTATTTATTGGCTTTTGCAGGAATGACAGTTACCAACAGCGAAGGAAAGGACCTCACATTAAGAGGAATTTTATCGAGTGCCACAATGGATGCACCAGCTAAGTGCCTACTGCAAAACTTTGTGCAGTATAATGGATTTAGTGGGTGTTGTTATTGCTTGGAGAAGGGAATTACTGTCAAAACAAAAAATGGTTACACTCATGCCTATCCTTTTCATAGAGAAAACCCATCAACAGGTTATGGAATTGAGCTGACTCATGAAAACACTATGCAGCAAGCATATGAGGCATATGGAAGGCCAAATGCCTTCACTAAGTGTAAGATTTTCTTCTTTGTTGCCATGTAATTGCCACTATTAAAGTATTCAGTCGTAATGACAGGGCTGTTGGATTAGCAAGGTTGAAAAATAAGGAAATGCCTAGACTTCCGTTGGGCACCGAAGGCAGGGTTGCACTGTATTTTCACTGACTATATTACAGTAACTTTTTTGGTTCAAAAGGAGCAAAACAACTTCACTTACACTCTCTTAATTCGCTTTCCCAGATATGCTGGGGCCATCTGGTTCTTCCTCTCTCTTTCCTCGTCTTTGGTCATGAATCCCCTGGATGTCGAAATATAAAAAAGACCAAACATTATGAAGGTAGTAGGTGACGCAGTAGATGTAAAGTTTCACAAATGTTCGTAATTAATAAATGACCTGTGATTAAACTTACACTGCTTTCAGTGTTTCCTTCCCCAGGTAAATCTGGTTCAAAGTTATTGGAAATCATTTCCTGATCTCTCTCCTTGAGAATTTATCAGAAACTTTATGTAGCATGTGGCTAGCCTCGATGTTCTGATTTTCGATAAATTCATGTCTGGAGGCAAGTTTGGTATGTGTTTACGAAGTGCAGTGTGGAGCGTTTTCTCACTGCAGCAGAACATTTACATATATTAGGAGCGGTTTTCTCACAGGCCATCTCACTGTGTTAAGTTAAACTGAACTATTTTATTTCATCTTGTTTATCACACCTTGAACTGGTAATTGATCAATAGGGATTGGCTTGATTGACCGGTTGTAATCCCACGCCCAGCCAATGGCGTTGCATCATATAAAGCGCAACTCACATTTCATTTTCAGGCCTGTCATCATTTATCAGCATTCTGCGACAACCCCTCTGACCCCTGCATTTCATCCAACGCCTGTACAAATCTACCACGTTTTACCACCCATTCCTTCGCGGATATCTAGTTTTTGGGATGCGAGAGGCCCCAGAGACCACGCAGGACGACAAAACAAGAAGCCTCATCAATGCACTGTTTGCGAGAGACGTTTCGAAAGAAGTCGTGATCTCCAAAGACATAGGCGCATACATTCTGACAAACGGCCATATGTGTGCGGCAACTGCAATATTTCTTTCAAGAGAGCAAACCACTTAAAGGCCCATAAGAAGAGCCAAAAACACGTTCGCACTGAACTTTAACACGACCAAGAAAGTTACGTTTCAACCGCTCCTTGGGTTGTTTCTACGAAAGAGCCGGGTTCCAACTGAAGAGACCTGTTTGTTTGTTTGTTCTTTGTCGTAGCTTTTCAGAAGCATTTTGTTTATGATTAAAGCCTCAAAGTAGATCAAGTAAGTTAATGTAATATTATGAAGCATCTTTGTATCTAGCATCATCAAGCGAAATGAAAAACGGTTAAAATACTGGTAACAGGTAGAAAATACTTAATTCTGTAACTAAAATATTTTGAGTCCTGCATCTAAAACAGTAAACTCTCAGAAAATTATGAAGTTGACAACTTGTATGAAGCTTTTTACTTCATTTAAGCTCTTAAATATGTTCATTTTAAATCTTCATTAATCTTGAAAAGCTTTTTTTATGCTTCTAATTTTATGGAAGAAAACCATGTGTGTGTGTGTGACGGGAGCTTCCTCCTATAAAGATTATTAATAGTATTGGTCCTCTTCAAGCTACTAAGAAATTATGCTGACAATTAAACTGACTTACTAGCGTTGCATTTCTATATGAACGCATGAACTGTGAAATTTGCTAAAGCTACAATAACATGGAAGTTTGAGAATTTCTACTATTCACTGAATTTTACGGTTACGGTACGAAAATATATTAGAAATTCTTGAACAGTAAAAAGAATTTAAATAGACACGAAAAAGAAGCGTTAATAGATAGCAACATTGCCCATTAAAATTAACTTCAATTAACTTCCGAGTTTGACATATCCAGGTTTCCAAGTTTAGATTTCCAAGTTCAAGTTTCTTAAGTTCAAGTTTAAGCCCTGGTTTTCGACTGTTTGCTTTCAAAGGAGAAAAGTTCAACTTACAAAATGGCGACTCGATAAGCAAAAACTCTACCACGCTACTAGTCACATGACTAAACAAGATAGGCATGCACAACGTGCGCAGTGGTAGCTACAGGTACAACGGTATTGACTGTCCCAACAAGTTGACGGCCAACAACCTGGACAATGCTACACCTCGCGCTGCCTTCGAGGCTGTGTCGACCACTCAACAAGAAACCGTGAAAGCCGAAAGAGCCAAGTACCTGGGAAAGCTCTGAAAGCCAAAAGAGCCAAGTACCTGGGAGGTGCCGTGCACGTGCTGTGTTTCACGCCCCACATCGAAGTGTTTCACATGGACAAAGTCTTGGTGCCTGGCGTGCAACTCCAGATCCAGATGTACTTCAACAGCCCCGATCTGTTCACTGTGGGTGTGGGTGACGAGACGGGGACAAGAAATTTTACACCCAACTCGTGTCCGACCAAGACGAATTCGTCTTGGACAACAGCGAGACGTTCACGGGGGATGCCAATCGTCATCCGGCCGTGTTAGTGGGATTTCAATTGACCCGAGGTGACGGGTCCGCCCGATGCTCCCGTCTACGGCCTGGGCGACAATTTACGCAAAGGCTTTCCCAACGACACAGTGCCACCGACATCGTGGAAGGCAACTACGAATTTTACAAAGTGGACAACAACACCCTCTAGTTGAGCTGTTTCTGCAATTGGGTGTTTTCGTACCTGGACGAAAGTTACGAAAGAGCTTCCGTGTCCAATCGACGCCAACTGTTTGTGCACTCCAGCGTGGTGGAAAGCATCCCCGTGGGTGTACGCATGACAAATCTCTTGGGGGCATTCCGTACTCCTTGGAACAACGCGCCTACGATATGCTACACGTTCTATTTTTACCCGTATGCTGAGAACTCTTGAACATTATCGAGATCGTCATGAAAGAGGAAGACGACACCAACGTTCACTTCGAAACTGGGAACACCGTGGTGACGTTACATTTCAAGTATGCCTGGTGAAGAGTTTTACCTCACGTTACCCAGCGACAGCAGTCGCCACGAATATCCCAAGAACACGAACAATCACTTCAAAGTGCGACTACCCAATCCCATTCGTTTGGAAGGACAAGGTTGGAAAGTGGGATTGAGCAGCATTTCCTTACCCAATGCCAAGATCGACTTGACGAAATTCAAATTCTTGAACAGTCCTCTCCTGAGCATCAAGTGCTTGGCCAAAACGAAAGTTGGTGGAAGAAGACTGAACGTTGAAGAACGATCCACAGATTTGGCATTCGACGGCATCCTTTACAATAAGAACATCGTGGACGGTCTCAGCTTTGTGAAAGCCTTGATTTTCAAGTATGATCAAGTGACCAATTCCAAACACAGCCACAATGACTTGACATGAAATCCGGCGAATCAAATGAAATTGAAATACACCTTCACGTGGGAAGGAGACGAGTTGCTGTTCTGCTTGGTGGTTTTCCAAAAACTTGAGATGAAAGGGCCAAGCTGATTTCATCACATCTTTTGCTCGTTCTGCAGCATTTGACTCATGGCCAGCAAGAAAACTTTTGTAATGTTGGGTGCATTAGATGGCACATTATTCCCATGGAAGGCCAAATGCCTTCACTAATTGTAAGATTTTCTTCTTTGTTGCCATGTAATTGCCACTATTAAAGTATTCAGTCGTAATGACAGGGCTGTTGGATTAGCAAGGTTGAAAAATAAGGAAATGCCTAGACTTCCGTTGGGCACCGAAGGCAGGGTTGCACTGTATTTTCACTGACTATATTACAGTAACTTTTTTGGTTCAAAAGGAGCAAAACAACTTCACTTACACTCTCTTAATTCGCTTTCCCAGATATGCTGGGGCCATCTGGTTCTTCCTCTCTCTTTCCTCGTCTTTGGTCATGAATCCCCTGGATGTCGAAATATAAAAAAGACCAAACATTATGAAGGTAGTAGGTGACGCAGTAGATGTAAAGTTTCACAAATGTTCGTAATTAATAAATGACCTGTGATTAAACTTACACTGCTTTCAGTGTTTCCTTCCCCAGGTAAATCTGGTTCAAAGTTATTGGAAATCATTTCCTGATCTCTCTCCTTGAGAATTTATCAGAAACTTTATGTAGCATGTGGCTAGCCTCGATGTTCTGATTTTCGATAAATTCATGTCTGGAGGCAAGTTTGGTATGTGTTTACGAAGTGCAGTGTGGAGCGTTTTCTCACTGCAGCAGAACATTTACATATATTAGGAGCGGTTTTCTCACAGGCCATCTCACTGTGTTAAGTTAAACTGAACTATTTTATTTCATCTTGTTTATCACACCTTGAACTGGTAATTGATCAATAGGGATTGGCTTGATTGACCGGTTGTAATCCCACGCCCAGCCAATGGCGTTGCATCATATAAAGCGCAACTCACATTTCATTTTCAGGCCTGTCATCATTTATCAGCATTCTGCGACAACCCCTCTGACCCCTGCATTTCATCCAACGCCTGTACAAATCTACCACGTTTTACCACCCATTCCTTCGCGGATATCTAGTTTTTGGGATGCGAGAGGCCCCAGAGACCACGCAGGACGACAAAACAAGAAGCCTCATCAATGCACTGTTTGCGAGAGACGTTTCGAAAGAAGTCGTGATCTCCAAAGACATAGGCGCATACATTCTGACAAACGGCCATATGTGTGCGGCAACTGCAATATTTCTTTCAAGAGAGCAAACCACTTAAAGGCCCATAAGAAGAGCCAAAAACACGTTCGCACTGAACTTTAACACGACCAAGAAAGTTACGTTTCAACCGCTCCTTGGGTTGTTTCTACGAAAGAGCCGGGTTCCAACTGAAGAGACCTGTTTGTTTGTTTGTTCTTTGTCGTAGCTTTTCAGAAGCATTTTGTTTATGATTAAAGCCTCAAAGTAGATCAAGTAAGTTAATGTAATATTATGAAGCATCTTTGTATCTAGCATCATCAAGCGAAATGAAAAACGGTTAAAATACTGGTAACAGGTAGAAAATACTTAATTCTGTAACTAAAATATTTTGAGTCCTGCATCTAAAACAGTAAACTCTCAGAAAATTATGAAGTTGACAACTTGTATGAAGCTTTTTACTTCATTTAAGCTCTTAAATATGTTCATTTTAAATCTTCATTAATCTTGAAAAGCTTTTTTTATGCTTCTAATTTTATGGAAGAAAACCATGTGTGTGTGTGTGACGGGAGCTTCCTCCTATAAAGATTATTAATAGTATTGGTCCTCTTCAAGCTACTAAGAAATTATGCTGACAATTAAACTGACTTACTAGCGTTGCATTTCTATATGAACGCATGAACTGTGAAATTTGCTAAAGCTACAATAACATGGAAGTTTGAGAATTTCTACTATTCACTGAATTTTACGGTTACGGTACGAAAATATATTAGAAATTCTTGAACAGTAAAAAGAATTTAAATAGACACGAAAAAGAAGCGTTAATAGATAGCAACATTGCCCATTAAAATTAACTTCAATTAACTTCCGAGTTTGACATATCCAGGTTTCCAAGTTTAGATTTCCAAGTTCAAGTTTCTTAAGTTCAAGTTTAAGCCCTGGTTTTCGACTGTTTGCTTTCAAAGGAGAAAAGTTCAACTTACAAAATGGCGACTCGATAAGCAAAAACTCTACCACGCTACTAGTCACATGACTAAACAAGATAGGCATGCACAACGTGCGCAGTGGTAGCTACAGGTACAACGGTATTGACTGTCCCAACAAGTTGACGGCCAACAACCTGGACAATGCTACACCTCGCGCTGCCTTCGAGGCTGTGTCGACCACTCAACAAGAAACCGTGAAAGCCGAAAGAGCCAAGTACCTGGGAAAGCTCTGAAAGCCAAAAGAGCCAAGTACCTGGGAGGTGCCGTGCACGTGCTGTGTTTCACGCCCCACATCGAAGTGTTTCACATGGACAAAGTCTTGGTGCCTGGCGTGCAACTCCAGATCCAGATGTACTTCAACAGCCCCGATCTGTTCACTGTGGGTGTGGGTGACGAGACGGGGACAAGAAATTTTACACCCAACTCGTGTCCGACCAAGACGAATTCGTCTTGGACAACAGCGAGACGTTCACGGGGGATGCCAATCGTCATCCGGCCGTGTTAGTGGGATTTCAATTGACCCGAGGTGACGGGTCCGCCCGATGCTCCCGTCTACGGCCTGGGCGACAATTTACGCAAAGGCTTTCCCAACGACACAGTGCCACCGACATCGTGGAAGGCAACTACGAATTTTACAAAGTGGACAACAACACCCTCTAGTTGAGCTGTTTCTGCAATTGGGTGTTTTCGTACCTGGACGAAAGTTACGAAAGAGCTTCCGTGTCCAATCGACGCCAACTGTTTGTGCACTCCAGCGTGGTGGAAAGCATCCCCGTGGGTGTACGCATGACAAATCTCTTGGGGGCATTCCGTACTCCTTGGAACAACGCGCCTACGATATGCTACACGTTCTATTTTTACCCGTATGCTGAGAACTCTTGAACATTATCGAGATCGTCATGAAAGAGGAAGACGACACCAACGTTCACTTCGAAACTGGGAACACCGTGGTGACGTTACATTTCAAGTATGCCTGGTGAAGAGTTTTACCTCACGTTACCCAGCGACAGCAGTCGCCACGAATATCCCAAGAACACGAACAATCACTTCAAAGTGCGACTACCCAATCCCATTCGTTTGGAAGGACAAGGTTGGAAAGTGGGATTGAGCAGCATTTCCTTACCCAATGCCAAGATCGACTTGACGAAATTCAAATTCTTGAACAGTCCTCTCCTGAGCATCAAGTGCTTGGCCAAAACGAAAGTTGGTGGAAGAAGACTGAACGTTGAAGAACGATCCACAGATTTGGCATTCGACGGCATCCTTTACAATAAGAACATCGTGGACGGTCTCAGCTTTGTGAAAGCCTTGATTTTCAAGTATGATCAAGTGACCAATTCCAAACACAGCCACAATGACTTGACATGAAATCCGGCGAATCAAATGAAATTGAAATACACCTTCACGTGGGAAGGAGACGAGTTGCTGTTCTGCTTGGTGGTTTTCCAAAAACTTGAGATGAAAGGGCCAAGCTGATTTCATCACATCTTTTGCTCGTTCTGCAGCATTTGACTCATGGCCAGCAAGAAAACTTTTGTAATGTTGGGTGCATTAGATGGCACATTATTCCCATGGAAGGCCAAATGCCTTCACTAATTGTAAGATTTTCTTCTTTGTTGCCATGTAATTGCCACTATTAAAGTATTCAGTCGTAATGACAGGGCTGTTGGATTAGCAAGGTTGAAAAATAAGGAAATGCCTAGACTTCCGTTGGGCATCGAAGGCAGGGTTGCACTGTATTTTCACTGACTATATTCCAGTAACTTTTATGGTTCAAAAAGAGCAAAACAACTTCACTTACACTCTCTTAATTCGCTTTCCCAGATATGCTGGGGCCATCTGGTTCTTGCTCTCTCTTTCCTCGTCTTTGGTCCTGAATCCGCTGGCTGTCGAAATATAAAAAAGACCAAACATTATGAAGGTAGTAGGTGACGCAGTAGATGTTAAGTTTCACAAATGTTCGTAATTAATAAATGACCTGTGATTAAACTTACACTGCTCTCAGTGTTTCCTTCCCCAGGTAAATCTGGTTCAAAGTTATTGGAAATCATTTCCTGATCTCTCTCCTCAAGAATTTTCATCAGAAACTTTATGTAGCGTGTGGCTAGCCTCAATGTTCTGATTTTCGATAAATTCATGTCTGGAGGCAAGTTTGGTATGTGTTTACGAAGTGCAGTGTGGAGCGTCTTCTCACTGCAGCAGAACGAATAACGGTCATCAGGGATATATAAACTCAAAACAGCAAAATGTGCTCAGACTGCTATCAGAACCCAAACTGGCAACTGATGAGATTCATTTAGAATCGAAACTGCAGTCTTGCCTCAGCATAAATATGGCAGAAAGTACACTCACTACTGATGGTTTTTTAACCAAAGAACAAGAGCTTATAAATGAAACTGAAGATATGCAGACGGAGGATATTACCAAAGAGGACATGGATAGCCTATTGTCCGACGAAGACATCCCAAGTGCTCAAGTACCGAGACAGACCACTTCAAACAAGCAAAAACCTAAAGAGCCTAAAGAAAGACCCAGCACCTAGAGCCGCCAGCAGTACGGTTCAGACAGAAAACGCCACCATGACCAGGAAAAGTCCGCCAAAAACAGTAACGTTGTGAAAAGACCCCGCCAAGACGAGGAACTTAACTCCATTCAGGAGAAGATTAAAAGCTCTAACAACTCCATCGGTTTTCTTGAAAACCACCTGGAGAAGGGGACTTGTCCCAAGACTTTACGGTACAACGCGCGGGCAAACATTACGCCCGACGAAGACTTCAAACGAGATATAGGCTCGATTAGGAAAAAGGCGGAAAAGGCTCTCGTAGGAGCGCTGGTGAAATTTCACCATAGGCGCATCGAAAGACTGACTAATAAGTATAGAAAGCTCGAACAAGCAAAGTCTCGAAAGAGCAATACTGTAACTAGGCAGCAGCCTTCAAACAGAAAGCAACCGCCCACGGCTAGTATGAAAACTGAACAAAACGAGAATGTAAACGACCTAGCCTAAGTTATTTTAGCCAAGATAGGCGACACATTGCTGGAAAGACTAAGGTCAGAATCTAAGAATAAAGAGAGTTCAGATTATCCTGTTGTCTTACCTGACCCTTTAACATTAAGGGAAGGGGGAATAAAAAACAAACACAACAACAAAGCGGCAAAAAACCGCAAAAGAAAAGATAGGAGGAAAGACCAAAACAAAAAGCGTTTCCGTAACGCCATAGAGTCACGCAAAGAGCATATCAAAAATCTGTCAAACACACAATTGACAGACGAGCAAATCTCTTTACTATCACGTGGTTTAAAATTCATCCCAGTACCCGCAACGAGAGAAAATCTCATTAGGCGCCAGCTACTCGCAGATTTTAATCAATTTGCCAGACGGATGCGCCTACAATATATCTTCTACGGGGAGGAGAAAGAACCTCACCCTTTCCACGTTAAGTCAGACTGGGATCCACCAGTTTAACCTTCTGTAGCATTAGAAACCTTCTTAGAAGAAGTAAAATTCGAGCTTGCTACAATTAAAATTGAGAAACCAAAAGACAACCTATCACCTGGAGAGCGACACCCACTCAAAGAACTTTCGCGTGACAAAAACATTATCCTCAAGAAAGCTGATAAGGGAACCACCACCGTCATAATGAATAGAGAACACAAAATACACGAGGGTCAAGTTTTACTTGATGACATAAACAACTACAGACCCTTAGAAAAACCTATGGTTGACATCACAGCCAAAAAAGTACAGCGAGTGATCACGTCACTGCTTCAGGAAGGTCACATTGATGACATGACGGCGAAGTGGCTATCCCTTACGCCAAACCCTCCGAGAACACCAGTGTTTTACACACTCACTAAGATTCACAAACCGACCCCCGTCGGTAGACCTATTATATCAGGATGCGATGGCCCTACAGAACGTATCTCAGCATTTGTCGATCACCTTCTTCAGCCTATAGCACAAATACAACCATCGTATCTTAAAAATACAACAGACTTTATCAACTTTGTAGAGAAGACAAAACTGCCTCCTAATATCATTTTAGTCTCGATGGATGTCACTAGTCTCTATACTAACATACCACAAGAGGAGGGTATTAACACTGTATGCGCAGCATACGAAGAATTCTATCAGGGGAGTCCCCCCATACCCACCAGGTATTTAAGAGAACTGCTCAGCCTTATCCTAAAAGAAAACTCTTTCCAATTTAATGGAAAAGATTTTATTCAATCGCACGGCACTGCGATGGGAACGAAAACGGCTGTGTCTTTTGCTAATATTTTCATGGCGAAAATAGAACGCGAAATACTGAGACAGAGTAACGCAAAGCCAATCTTTTGGAAAAGATTTATTGATGACATCATATCACTATGGGACACAAACAGAAACAAAATTGAAGAATTTCTCTTAAAGGCAAACAGCTTTCATCCTACAATCAAATTTACGGCTGAAATATCAGAAACAGAAACGACTTTCTTGGACACTAAAGTGTACAAAGGTGACAGATTCCTCAAAGAATCTATATTTGATGTGCGAACACATTTCAAATCTACGGAGACCTTCCAATACACGATTTTCTATTCGTGTCACCCACCAGGTGTCACGAAAGGCTTTATTAAAGGAGAAGCGTTAAGGCTTCTTCGAACTAACTCCTCACAATGGACTTTTGAGGAAAATATTAGAAACTTCGCCGCACGCCTTAAGAATAGAGGCTACCCAGCAACAACAGTAGAAAAACACCTCTCAGAAGTTAAATTTTCTGAAAGAAAAACGTCACTGACAAATAAGAACAAAACCGCACAAAAGAAAATTCTACCCTTTGTCACGCAATACCACCCGGCGTTGCCTAACTTAAAAGAAATACTCATGGGGAAATGGCACTTGATACAGAACCAACCACAACTAAGAAATATCTTCAAGGAGCCGCCCCTTCTATCATATCGCAAAGGAAAATCCCTAAAAGACATTCTTGTCAAGGCTAAGCTATAAAGGCTATCAAAACAGCCTTTTCATTGCGAACTGCAGGAGTCGTGCAGGCCCGTCAACACTATTTAAACTCCATATAAAGCGCAACTCACATTTCATTACTGCTTTTGTTTTGAGAACATACGCTAGTAGACATGGAGAGCCAAGCTTGAAAAGAATTTTCAGGCCTGTCATCATTTATCAGCATTCTGCGACAACCCCTCTGACCCCTGCATTTAATCCAACGCCTGTACAAATCTACCACGTTATACCACCCATTCCTTCGCGGATATCTAGTTTTTGGGATGCGAGAGGCCCCAGAGACCACGCAGGACGACAAAACAAGAAGCCTCATCAATGCACTGTTTGCGAGAGACGTTTCGAAAGAAGTCGTGATCTCCAAAGACATAGGCGCATACATTCTGACAAACGGCCATGTGTGTGCGGCAACTGCAATATTTTTTCAAGAGAGCAAACCACTTAAAGGCCCATAAGAAGAGCCAAAAACACGTTCGCACTGAACTTTAACACGGCCAAGAAAGTTACGTTTCAACCGCTCCTTGGGTTGTTTCTATGAAAAGCTTTTTTTATGCTTCTAATTTTATGGAAGAAAACCACGTGTGTGTGTGACGGGAGCTTCCTCCTATAAAGATTATTAATAGTATTGGTCCTCTTCAAGCTACTAAGAAATTATGCTGACAATTAAACTGACTTACTAGCGTTGCATTTCTATATGAACGCATGAACTGTGAAATTTGCTAAAGCTACAATAACATGGAAGTTTGAGAATTTCTACTATTCACTGAATTTTACGGTTACTTTACGAAAATATATTAGAAATTCTTGAACAGTAAAAAGAATTTAAATAGACACGAAAAAGAAGCGTTAATAGATAGCAACATTGCCCATTAAAATTAACTTCAATTAACTTCCGAGTTTGACATATCCAGGTTTCCAAGTTTAGATTTCCAAGTTCAAGTTTCTTAAGTTCAAGTTTAAGCCCTGGTTTTCGACTGTTTGCTTTCAAAGGAGAAAAGTTCAACTTACAAAATGGCGACTCGATAAGCAAAAACTCTACCACGCTACTAGTCACATGACTAAACAAGATAGGCATGCACAACGTGCGCAGTGGTAGCTACAGGTACAACGGTATTGACTGTCCCAACACGTTGACGGCCAACAACCTGGACAATGCCACACCTCGCGCTGCCTTCAAGGCTGTGTCGACCACTCAACAAGAAACCGTGAAAGCCGAAAGAGCCAAGTACCTGGGAAAGCTCTGAAAGCCAAAAGAGCCAAGTACCTGGGAGGTGCCGTGCACGTGTTGTGTTTCACGCCCCACATCGAAGTGTTTCACATGGACAAAGTCTTGGTGCCTGGCGTGCAACTCCAGATCCAGATGTACTTCAACAGCCCCGATCTGTTCACTGTGGGTGTTGCAGAGCAAGATGCGGCTCGACTCACCAGCCAAGATGTCGAAGTCAGACTGTACCTCTGTCAACTGAGACTCAATCCCTCCGTGTACTTGGAATTGGAAAACAAGCAGAGAACGACCAGAAAACCTGTCAGCTACACCACTGTGAGAGGTGAAATCAGGACCTACAACATGCAAGGCAACCAGCAACGCTTCGAGATCAACAACCTGTTTCAAGGTAGAATACCTAACCATTTGGTGGTGGGCACCGTGTTGACGACGGCTTTCACCAGTACATTGGCCACCAACCCCTTCAATTTCCAGAAATTCGGATTGAGCAGCATTCGCCAATTGGTACGCGGCAAAGAACCAGTATGAGACGTTGGGTGTCTGTGCCAAAAGAAAGGAAAAAGAGAGAAGAGGAAAAGAGGAAAGGGCTAACCCTTAGCATTGATGAAAGCGAGCTTGTGGTACCTAATGAAATAGAAGATAAGCTCTCTGCTGCAGAGCAAGAAGTAAAAGAATGGAAATTGAGGT
>OX393561.1:19469049-19491549 GCA_947652115.1 Blastomussa wellsi
GTTGATAGAAAAGAAAAAGTAGGTGATGTATGGAGAAACATTGAGGTGAGACAGCCTTTGGCAATCGACAATTACAACAACTACATGAATGGAGTTGACCGGTCAGATAAAATTCTTTCTAAGAACTGTGCTCTTCGAAAGTGTATGAGGTGGTGGAAAACATTGTTCTTCCATATGATTGATATAGCTATAGTGAATAGTTTTATCTTGTTTCAGCTTCATCGAGCAGAACACCCTGATGAAGAAGCGCTCAAGCGACCTGAAAAGTTTGCCATCACGGAGTTTCGAGAGGAACTTGTAAGACAAATAGCAGGCTTAGAGGAATATGGACAGCCTCCAGTGTTCACTCCAACAAGACAACCAAGAGACCCTGGTGAATTTGTTACTGCCCATGTACTTAGGATTTCTGACACTAAGAGAAACTGCAAAGTTTGCTATGCAACTTCCAAGAAAGAACTGAAAGTAAGGTCTTACTGCAGTGCACCACAATGTGAGAACGCTTATTTACATTGTACACAGGATAAGAACTGCTTTGAGATATGGCACAGCAAGGACCATCCACACCATGATTGACCTTCAGTAGACATTTGTAACTAGTTTAGGTTGTTTTTTATTAGGCTAATTCACCTTGAAACCCCAAAGGTAGCATCACAGCACTGATTGGGGGTACACGATCCCTGTTTTCCACCGAGTGGTTTTTAGGGGTTTGCGTGTCCCGCTGCGGTGCATGTAGATATTTATTTTTGTTAACTTTTTGACATTAGGTGCAAGTGAAATATGTTTAATTATAGTGTCATTCTACTTTTTTTTAGCTAGATTGGTCAGCACAGTCTTTTATCAGATGTATGCCTATGTGTGAAGATGAGGGGGCTCTGAGTGTACCAGAAATATGAAGGCATAACTTTTTGAATATTTATTGAAATTTAGTCATATATGTACCATATGATTAGCAACAACTTTTCTTTTGACAGTTTAACGCTATGTAAAGAAAAAAAGTTATGGAGATTTTCCTGCAAAAATTTGTGTATTGCGTGACATTTTAATTAGCATAAATTAGCATTAATTAATTAATTAATTAAAAGACATGACGCACAACTGACAACGCAGTCTTGATGTCCATTTATTCAGCTTAAAAATGATACATTGTATGATAAAATTGGTCAAATATTACAGGAACTAGGCACTTTTAACCAAATCATGTCAAAAATGGCCATTTTTTGGGCAGTCACCAAATAAGGAAAAATATCAAGGATGAACGACAATGAAGAAGAAACGACAAAGGGAACGAAGAAAAAGAAGAGAAGATGCCCTTTCTGCTAAATGCATCTTTCAGGGGTGGATCCAGGATTTTACATGAGTGATTTGCACCAACTAAACTAGGGGGTTTGGGGCATGCTCCCCCAAGAAAATTTGAAATTTAGTGCTCTCAAACTGCCATTTTCTGGGCCCAGACATTACCCGCACCATCAATTACTCGATTACTGAATTATCTTTGTAATTAGTTGTCTGTTGTTGTAATTGAGATTGTAAATGTATTGTAACTGTAATTATTTTCTTTTTTAATTGTATTATCTATTAGCTTGGAGAGCAGTTTTCATATGGGAATTCAGTTTCCCCCTATTGCTTTCCTTTACCTTCTGTACCTATTTATACATATGTATGTGTATGTATATCAGTTTATTATCTTGTACAGTGGTAAAAAGCATTATTAAACTTAAACTAGACAGTCATCCATAGATAGTCCTAAATCAGCCACAGCACCAATTATTAAATCTTTGATAGCTGCTCCTGTTGTTCCATCCTCACAGAGGTAGAATCCAACAAACTCTTCTGACTGTTTTGGTTGAATCAAGAAATCTGATCACCACTGAAAGATTTTCCTTGTTTGATTTGTCAACTGCTTCGTCAGACATAATAGAAAAATGTTTGCTATCCCTGATTTCCTGTGACAAATTATTTACTATGATAGCACCCACAGTTGTGATCATCTCGTTTTGAATGGTTTTAGAAATGTATGTCGCATTTCTGGGTGCAGTTTTCAGGTGATGTTGCAGTGTTTGGTCGCCACTGTCAATTCGAAATTCTAATAGTGCCTGAAAGTTTCCAGAAAGACTGGCATTTTGTGGATCATCATCTCGTGGACCCCTGAGGGCTATGTTGTTTCTTCCACAGAAAATTATTGTCTTGAACAGAGATTTCAGAATTTCGCGATTTCTTTTTATTTGCTCCTGAAGTAAGTTGTTGATCTGTTGATCAATTGGGACAGATTCTCTTCTCATATTCTCAAAAAATTATCCATTGCAATCACTGAAAAGTTATGCATCTCACATTTCCCGCTCGCATGTTTGGTAAAACGTGACAAGGCAGACGTCCACAGTGTGAGTGGGATTTTGTACAATTTATCAAGTTTATTCGAATTCCTCCCACACTGGACTCCAAAAAAACACAAGGTAAACAAAATGCACCATCGAGAAATTTTGAGTATGCTAGCCAGGGAAATCTTTTCAGCCAGCCCCACACAAAGTGACGCTTAGAATTCGAACATTCCACTGACACTGGGAAATCAAATAGCTCACCTGGTTTCCACGCATTCTCTATGAACTTCAGCTTATCCTGGTCCGAATACGAGCTGATTTCCTTCAAAACCAAGCCAATATCATACTGAGAATAGTCCTCCTGTCCTCTTGGGGGGCAGAAATTAACAAGAGCTGAGCACACTCTGATCATATGATCTACTAATGGAGTACACCTGTCAGAATTCTCATGGTTACTAATCAAAAAGTCAGTTGGCAAGGTACCTTCTAGTATAGTATACTTCCTTCTTAGCAGTCCAATCACACGTTCAACATGAATTCTGACATTCGCAATAACTCTTGTTTTCTCCACGTCCACAGGGTCAAGCTGAGACTTGCCCTTTGTGAAAGCTGGTATCACAAGTTTAGCATTTCTCAGTCCGACACTCTCTGTGATGGTGAATCCTCGGTCTGCCATGACCATGTCTCCAGGAATCAGTTTGTCCAGGAAGCCACAGTTCTCAGTTAAATATTTATCTGACACACGACCTCCCCAGGCTTCAGACACAAATGAAATTGTCCCTTGTGGTGTTATCCCTACCAGAATTTTGATTGTGTTATGGTGCGTTGGATGTATGGCTGGACAAGGAGAGTGCTGCTCGCATATCGCGAGCGTTCTCTTCTACATCGAAGCATGGAATCGTGTGAACGAAAAGCTATCATGTACGCAGGTGAAATGTAGCTGGTTGATGCCAACGGCCGTCAAAGAAGTTCCCTACGCACCCGTTTCAGATATTGATTTTCGATCGGCAAAGAAACTAAAGCAAAATCTAGATCAAACTATCAACGATTTGACAACAAACGAAGGAATTGCAAAGAGCGGGGAGGCGGCGAAAGTTTCAATTCCTGTTCCAGACGAGACCGATTTAAGCAATTTTTATACTGAACTGAATTCTTGCAAAACAAAGTCTGTGTCTCTGAGCTTGATTCATCCTTTCTCTGAAACTTTTGTTTCAAAGAGTAGAAACATACCAACCATTCCCGATTTATTTGACAAGAAGTACTTAGACTTAGAGTATCACGATCTGTTGGAGGCATGCTCAAATGTTAACATTCAAATCACAGGTGAAGAGAGGAAACTCATAGAGGAAGATACCCGAAATCAATCGCAAGGTTCTAGTTTCTATCGTCACAGAGCTGGTAGAGTTGGGGCATCAATTAGTAAAGCAGCATCTCACACCAATCCAGCACAGCCTTCACAGTCATTAATAAAAACAATATGCTACCCGAACATTTTCAAGTTTAGCAATGCAGCTACAGAACACGGTTGTAAACATGAGAGTATTGCAATTAAAGCATACGAGAAGGTCATGAAGGAAAAGCACACCAACTTTCATATTCAAACCTGTGGTACATTTATTAATCAAAAATATCCCTGGTTGCACGCTACACCTGACTTTCTTTGTTATTGTGATTGTTGTGGAGATGGGTGTGGGGAGGTAAAGTGCCCCTACTGTTTGAAAGATACAGACCTTAAAGATTACCCTGACAAGTCCAACTCATGTTTGAAGTCAGAAAATGGAGCTACAAGTCTTAAAAGAGAACATGCATATTATTACCAATCACAACAGCAAATATTCACTACTGGATACAATTACTGTGACTTTGTTGTTTGTGGTTTTAATGAACAAATTGCTTTCTTCTGTGAAAGAATTCTCCCAGATATCTGTCACGGGAATTCTGTTGTTCCCAAACTAAATCACTTTTGGAGATATTGTGTTCTACCAGAAATCCTGGGAAGGTGGTATACCCAGAAAAGAAATGTGTCTCAGCCATCATCTGGCCTCAGCTCTGTCTGCTTTTGTAGGATGAATACCACTGATGCTGTTGTAACATGTAGCAACCAAGCATGTCCCATTTCTACTTTTCACTTAACCTGCTTGAAAGTCCAAAAAGTACCCAACAAGTGGTTTTGTCCTCTGTGCCAAAAAACTGCTGCAGCCAGGAATGAGAAATCAAAAGCCAAACAAACAAAGGAAATTTTGGATGAAGCTCTTAAACTGGACTGCATATGTGTGTGCAAAAAGAAGCCATTGTTTTCAGATAAACTCCTGAAGTGCCATAAGCCATTGTGTAAAAATGGCCAGTTTTTTCATTTGGCTTGCTTAAACTTTAAAAGACTCCCAAACAATGCCCTTACAACATGGATATGTACGGGGTGTAAATCAGGGGCCAAAGTCAAGCTAAATACCAAGGAAGCTAAAGAAGCAAAGGACTCTTTACAGACTGTACACGCATGCAAGCCAGATGGTGATGATGTCATTATAACTGGAATTTCAACAGGCCTTACTGAAAAGTCAGCATCCCTTGCAAAGCTCAATGAAGAACATTACAAACTGATTTTGTCCCCGCATGGCTGGCTTGATTGTGATATCTTTCATGCAGTACATGTATGTCTTAGAAAAATTAACCCTGGAGTCGAGGGTCTGCAGAGACCAACTTTGGGCCCCTGCAGGAACTTTAATCAGGTCAATGGTGAATTTATTCAGATTTTACACACTGGGGCAAAACACTGGGTGTGTGTAGCATCGGTGGGGTGTGAAGATGGCACAGTGAATTTATATGACAGTCTTTACCATAACATCATTTATAGTGAAGTAGAAGATCAGGTAATAAATCTTGTTGGACAGGCAAATTTTACTGGCATTCAAGTTGTTCCTGTGCAGCAACAGCAAAATGGCAGTGACTGTGGGGTATTTGCTGCTGCCTTTGCAACCTGCCTAGCCTATGGCATATCTCCCCAAACTGTGCAATTTGATATCTGCAAAATGAGGGCACATCTCTATCACTCCCTAAAGAATGGTCTGTTGCAAATGTTTCCTACATTTGAATGACTTGAAATATGAAACTTCTTTTAGAAACACAGTCAAACACTTTGTTTAGTTTGTTTCAAACACTTCTTCTTACATGTATTTATCTTGGAATGAACAGAAAGTTGTAATCAACAGTGGATCTTCACAAGTTGTTGAAATTACAAAAACATAGTGCTGACAATGATTCTGTTGTTGAACTACCAAGATTTATACTATGCTAAGAATTAAAGGTTGACTTAAAAACGAAATTTATATTTTATCTTTGTAGGGACAATTGAGTTCCATTGAGCACTTGGATACCCCTATAGTCCCTTCCCATGAACACCTTACATGACAGCCTTAATGTTATTGTAACTAGCATCTATTCCTTCCGGCAACATTTCTTCTTAACCGATGTTGCTGCTGTTCAATTCCATTGTGTATCCTTGGTCAAGTTTTAATTCCCTTTATTTTGCACTTATTATCACACATTTCCATATGCAAAAACAATGAGAAATAAAAAAAAAAGAACCAAGGATAGTATTGGATAGTAATAACTGCTATTGGAAATTTGTGGGGAGATCCAGTTGGATAACAAGACTTAAGGAACTTAGATTTAATCCCCCCCCCCCCCTTACCACCATACACCTACCCTAGTTTCATATTATGCAAAATATGGTACTCCATATACTACTATTGCACATTTCTATTAAATATTGCATTCATTCGTGTTGTGACAAAACTTTGGAAATACTGTTGCATGATATGGGGTGCAAAGCCTTAGATTGACTGGAAAGGTTCTTTAGATTTTAAGTGACAGTCGAGATGGACAGATTTTTGGGGCTTTAAAATATTTGATTCCAGGATCATGGGAGGGAAAATTTTTTGGCAAGTATTATTTATGAGTTAATAAATTTAATGGCAGGGGAAGGTTTGTTATAAGCAGAACAGTTTTAGGGGGTAAGGGATGGATTATTGTCCTCACTTAAAAATTCCTGTCACTTTAAACCTAAAGTACTTCCCAATTTAAGCTAATTTAAACAACAGATTTGTTTACATAAAATTGAATTAAAAAGCTTACTCAAAGGGGACAACAGATGGGCAAAGATTTGTCAGAGCTGCGCAAACTCTGATCATCCTGTCAATCAGTGGACAGTTTGCAGCATTGTTAGAACAGGTGAGGTAATCCAATGGTAGAGTTGACTGTAAAATAGTATATTTTTGCCTCAAAAGTCCAATTACACGTTCCACGTGTATTCTCACATTGGCAATTCCACGTGTCTTTTCCACGTCAAATGGGTCTAGTTGGTTCCGGCCTTTTGTGAAGGCTGGGATAGCTAACTTTGCTTGGTAGAGTGCGACGCTTTCACTAATTGTGAACCCTCTGTCAGCCAACACCAGGTCCCCGGGTTTGAGGTTGTTTAGTAAACCACACCTCTCTGTTAAGTATTTATCAGAAGTCCGTCCTCCCCATGCTTTCGATGTAAAACATACCGATCCTTGAGGTGTGATTCCGATAAGTACTTTCACTGTATTATGGTGCTTATAACTGGAAAAAGTCTGCGACCTTGCAAGCAGATTGGAAGGGCGTTCTATAAAAACTTCAAAACAGTCTATTATGATTGTTGCTTTCTTCCCGAAAGAAAACTGAAAACACATAGGCATTGTACGCCATAACTCATCTCTTTCTGGCCACCTAATGAGGGGAGATAACCTTACATCCATAACAGTCAACCATGCAGTAAATGTCCTTGAAACAGTCGAAAGAGAGACCCCAAACCGAAAGGCGAGGTCTTGTAGTGGAACATTCAGTCTTAGTTTGATTAAAACCATAACAAATTCTTGGAATAATGTCAGTGTTTTGCTCTTTCGACTAACAAACGGGCTAACAAAACGAAAAGTGGTGTTAAGTACATCAAAACCAGGCAAACCAGTGTAAAACCGCACCCTATCTTCTTTGTTAACAAAGTAGTTTTCTGTAAAAGGCTGGAGGACTGTCTCCTTGAAAAGGAATTCAAATTCATCAGTTTGTGTTGCTGCATGAGTTTGGGTTATTACCTTAAAATCCGAGTTTCCTGGCTGAGTTCCAGCGTCCACCGTTGTTTGCTCATGATCAAGCAATGATTCACTCTCATCTTCAATTTCACTGTTGGCTGGCTCAGCATTTCTTGCTCCATCTTGTTCGAGGTTTTCACCCAGTACAGGCTGCTCAGACAAGGGTATTTCTTCAATTGTCTCCCCCGGCTCGGCAATTTTTAGCATTTTCTCTTCTATCTCTTTTTCAAGCAACTCAGATCGACGTTTCCGTCTTTCGGCAGCTCTTCGAGACCGAGCTTCAGCCGCGTCGGGGTCTTTCAATTGCTTTTTAGAATGCCCAAGACACAAAGTAGGGAACCAATCCACGTTAAAACGATCCCAGTCTTTAGCAGGTTCTCCTGACACAAAGTGCTTGCTACAAACCTGGTCATTTTCTAAAATACTCTCCGTTAAGTCCCCTCTGCTGATTGCAGAAATCCACCTTCTTCTTCGCTCCGAGGTCAACTCTTCCATGTGCTCTCCTTGATTGAAAACAACGCGTGGAACACGAAAAAAAATTACTTTTTCAGCGGTGGGACGTATCTTGCCCGTTTTATTGCCGCATCCAACAATGAGGCAAAGGACCATAACGACAAAAATTAAATTTCTTCGCTAAAAACGCTTGAAAAAAGTACAGAATGTTCCAGCTGTTGGTGTCAGCACGAGCAGCACGAATTCTGTAATGGAACACCAATATGGCGGATGAAGTGGGTTGTCATGACGATATGCAAATTTTGTCACGTGAGTGAAAACGCTCTATTTGAGAAGTCTCAACATGGCCGGCGGAGTCATGGCAAAAACACGCGTTGCCCCACTCAAGAAGGTTTCCTTACCTCGTCTTGAACTTTGTGGAGCTCATCTGCTCTCACAACTAATGAAGCATCTCCAAGGAATTCTGGCTGTTCCAACCTGCAATCTTCATGCCTTCACCGACAGTACCATTGTTCTCTACTGGATTCATGGAAGCAGTCAGCGCTTCAAGACCTTTGAAGCGAACCGAATTGGAGAAATCCAAGAACACGTTCCACCTGAGAAGTGGAAACACATTAATGGAGAAGAAAACCCTGCTGATGTTGGATCGCGTGGTATCCTGCCAGGAGAAATCCTTAACCACAAGCTTTGGTGGAATGGCCCTGAGTGGATAAAGGAAGATCCTTCAAACTGGCCATCCAAGTTCATACCTTCTCCCTCACTGGAGAGTCTCTACTCATCAGGAATCAAGAAAGAAACCTTACAACTCAAGGAAAGAAAAGAAGTCACTCTCCAAGCAGTTGCCACTGCAATAAAGCCTGTAATTGACATTCAAAGGTACTCAAGCTACATGCATCTCGTGAGAGTCACTGCCTGGGTGTTCCGAGTCATCAGTCGCTCTCATCTATTCAGCTCCACACCATTGTCAGTGAGCGAATTGGCCAAAGCGAAGAACTACTTGTCGAAACAAGCCCAAATCCAGATGTTTCCAGACACAGTGGAAACACTCAAGAAGGGGAAACCGCTACTCTTGTCTGATCCCCTACGCCCATTAAATCCATTTCTTGATGCAGATGGACTGTTGAGAGTTGGTGGCCGTCTTTCACAGTCACAGAAGGACTACCAATCTCGGCATCCCATCATCTTCCATGGAAAACACCATCTTACTTCAATGATTATCCAGAGTGAACACGAACGTTTGTGCCATGCTGGTCCTAAACTCACTATAGGATCTCTTCAAGATCTCTATCACATCGTCGGTGCACGCAGAGTCGTTCGCAAGTGCACACATCAGTGCATCACGTGCCAACGTGCATCGCCGAAGATCACTACTCAACTTATGGGCCAAGTACCATCCGCACGTGTTGTACCAAGCTTCGCCAATGAAAACGTGTCAGTCGACTACGCAGGACCCCTCACCCTCAAGATTGGAGCTATACGTAGACCCACTTACTGCAAAGCGTATGCAGCCATCTTCGTCTGCTTAGCAACAGAGTCCTGCCACATTGAGCTGGTCTCAGATCTTACTGCTGAAGCTTTCCTCGCTGCCCTTCGCCGTTTCGTTTCTCGGCGAGGAAAACCGACTCAGATATGGAGTGACAATGCATCCTGCTTTCACCGTGCCAACAAGGATTTAAAGGAACTGTCACGCCTTATTGAAGAACAAGCCACGCAAGAATCTATCATGAATTTCTGCAGCAGTCAAGGTATCCAGTGGAAATTCAGCCCACCCACAGGTCCTCATCATGGGTCCGTCTGGGAAAACAGAGTGAAGGCCTGCAAGCGTCATTTAAAGCGAATCGTTGGGGAAAGCAAGCTAACCTTTGAGGAGATGACAACTGTGTTGTGCCAAATTGAAGCTTGCCTCAACTCAAGGCCCCTGTTCACCGCACTTGACTCAAATGATGATGACGGAGTCGCACCACTCACCCCTGGCCACTTCCTGATTGGCCGGCCACTCGAAGCACTACCTGACAAAGTCTCAGACACTCCCATACCTTTTATCAAGGCGATGGCGGCTGTGTCAAACCCTAACACAGCACTTTTGGAAACGCTGGTCAACCGAGTACCTCAACTCTCTTCTTCGGCCAATTGTGAAATTGTGCCTGCTGCTAGCAAAGGAGACCCAGTAATTCCAGGACATTGTGAACATTCAAATCAAGAGGACTAATGCCGAGGAACATTTCTTATTAGCTCAAAGAACATTTTTAGAACATTTCAAGTTTAAGTTGATATTATCAAGGCCGGCGGATTTAAATGGACACGCTACGTCACGATGTATTTTTGTTTCTATTGTTTTCTCTGCTCATGCGCAGTAGTGTAATTTTCTACTCTCCCCTCGTGTCCTCACAAAGAAACACAACTCGTTTATTGTAAGCAACATTATAGTCTCTTAGACGTTCTACTCCAACACAAATAAAGAAGTTAAAGCCTACAGAAAGTTTGCAAATCAGGACGATTAATTGTGACATCTTAATTTAAAACTTTGTGCGTCAATTTCCACGTGCTTTTGTCACGATCACCAGTGATGCGTCATACATGTGTGTGTCAATCTGTCGATGTTGTTTTCTTGGAAATCTCAATTTGCTGCCGTTTGGTGCAGGTGAGTTTAGAGCGTAGAACACGCTAATTTTATATACGCTGCGATCGATTTATTTACATTCAAACATAAATTTAAACTTAAACTTCAGCATTTTCACACATTGCAAATTATGGAGGCGAACTCGTCAGAGTCTGTCAACATTCGATTCTAGAGACATGTGCGTACCAGTTAAGAATTTATAAGTCGGCTTTCTACCCTTATAATTTCCACATCTTTCGTTTATTTGGATTTGGTAAAGATGTATCGTTTTATGTCCAAACAGTTGACATCACCATGTGCTTTTGTCACGATCACCAACGATGCGTCATGTATGAAGTTGACGCATTCAAGGACAGATATTAAGTTATGTTTCTGTCGTTGATTTCTTGCAGACAATTATTTGAAAATCTCTTTTTGCCACCGTTGGTGCAAGGTGAGTATAGAGAGTACATTTGCTTTCGTTTATAGAGTCTATTTGCTTTTTCGCTTCAAAGATCAGTCACTTGAGCTAATTTCCATATAACCCACTACATTTGTTGTGCATAGATTTACATTTTTGTTGTTCTTTTATTGTAGGCAATTTAGAAATCTTTATTTGCTGTGATTTGATTGTTTGCTGGTGATTACATACACTAGTCACTGATGTGTTTAAATGCACATCTCATTAATTTGGTGTGTTCTGCATGCCTTCCCACTGTGTGTTTAAACTTGATACTGCTTTCTATAATTGTACCTATTTTGCCTCCACTACTCAACCGGTACACAGAAAACACCACAATTGTCAGATATGGGCGCGTGTGCCAGCCAAGCCACCGCCAGATGGGCGCGTGTGCCAGCCAAGCCACAGTGCCATTTATTTGACAAATAAGCGGATATACACAAAGCATCAGGCGTAAATTAAAGCACCAAAGCCGGACACGAAAACCCCAAAAAACCAGCGAGTGGAAAAAAACATGGGGAACGTGTACCCCCGACCAATGCAGTGGTGCAACCCTTGGGGTTTTAGGGTATGGAAAAAACTAAACTATAAACATCCATATGCATGCTAATAACATTAAAGCGTAGCTAACCTAATAGAAATAAATGAAAACGAAACTGGACTTGACACTGTGAAGGCTGACCGTAGAATGTCTCACCTTTCTAACGGCCGCCTATTACAAACTAAAATCCCATGACTCACTGCGCGCTAACACCCTCCCCAGACCTCTGATACGTGCCGGCAAAATAGTAATTTATGATAGTACGGTGTAATCACAAATTACATATTTTGCCTCCACTACTCAACCGGTACACAGAAAACACCACAATTGTCAGATATGGGCGCGTGTGCCAGCCAAGCCACCGCCAGATAGAGTTAAAAGAAAGGGCTAGAGCTAGAGTGACAATGACTTAGAAACGTCTAATCTACTAGCTAAAGAGTCCTTAACATAAGTGTTTTTGGCGGAAACTGAAGCCCAACGGCCATGACGCTGAAAATTTCTATCCGGAACTCCAGATTTCGCAGCAGACGTGGCACCACCTGACCTTGCAGAGTGAGTACTGAAGGTAGTAATATCCGGGACAATGTCACGAAAGGATTTCTTGAAAGATTCCCTGAAAGTTGAATAGCTCAAAGGCTTGTTAACCGAAACCAAACGCTTACAGCTTTTAGAAGCCGAGATAGGTCGAAAAATATACTCATCAGAGTCCAATGAAATATGGGACGAACTGATATATAATCTAAGCAAGGCCACAGGGCACAAGCTAGAATGAGACTGCGCGATAACAACAGACTGACCATCCCTTAACTGGTCCATTTTGCTCTTCTCAATAAAAATAGAAATAAAACCATCACTAAACTTAATATCTTTAGCGCGAATGAGTGACAACTCAGAAAATCTCAAAAAGCCTGAAAAGGCTAAAACAAACATAACTAAATTACGTAGCTGCAAAAGATCATTTAGATCAGTCTTATTCATTAGTTTCCTTAAATGCTCAGCATCAAGTGGCTCTTTCCGATGACTAACAGGAGACGACGCGAGACGGATCGCTCGTTCTTTGACTGCAATCACTGTAGGATGAGAAGTAGGGGAAGAAACGCCAGCAAGATCATGTAACCATTTGAAGGCGTAGAACGCGCAGTTAATCGAGGAAACAGAATTGGTTGAATCTAGCAGATACTGGAGAAACAAAGCACAACTAATGGGCTCCACAGGAAAAGCCGCAACAAAACCAAGGTACTCTGTGGCGAAAGACCTCCATCTATTGAACATCCTCGTGTAGTTGGAAGACGTACCAGGGGCCCTGGAAGCAATGACTGTAGTCTTCAGTTTGTCCAATAAGGAGGTGACCTCAGGGGACATCTGAGAACTTGTGGACCAGAAATCTGTAGCAAAAATATCTAAAGGAAAAAAACCGAAAGGAAAAGAAAACAAATAACAAACAATAACAGCACAAAAATAACAGGGCTCTGTAAAACAATGAAAAAACAGACAACAATTCCATTACATCTAAGGCAACAATGCGTAAAACACATAAGTATACCCGTAATAAAAAGGGAAAAATAAACACAAACTACAAAGGGCACTGACCCAGTAACGGTGATAATCTCACAACAATCATAACAAATAACCCATCAAGGGTTCTGTCCCACCAAGGGTGAACATCTCTCAACAGTCGTAACAAATAACCCATCAAGGGTTCTGTCCCACCAAGGGTGAACATCTCTCGACAGTCGTAACAAATGACCCATCAAGGGTATTGTCCCACTAAGGGTGAACACTCCTCGACAATCGTACAAAAACCCATCAAGGGTGCTATCCCACCAAGGGCGAATAACACGCAACAATAGTAACAAAAACCCATCAAGGGTTCTGCCCCACCAAGGGATAAAAACTTAAGACCCAAGACGCAGGTAAACGTCAAGTAGCATACGATATAAATAACAAAACAGCATCCCATTCAAAACCCACCATGGGTGAAGGGGCATCTAGCCTATCCTAGTGAACTGAATAACGTAAAAAACGAAGTAAAAGTATAATAAATACCTAAACGTCGGGAACACGGAAAGCCTCGCAACTGAGAAAAGAACCTTGCCTGGGCGCAATACTGAAGTCGATACGCAGCGCCACCGAGGGAAATGTTAGGGAACCGCGACCGAAGATTGAATTCTTGGCTTTGCCTCTGACAAACAAATTTGGAAGATCAGGAAGCATGATCCAGTCATGGACGAAACCACTCCAATGTAAACCATCGAAACATAACCGAGGCCAAAAATATGCAGATTTCCAAAGGGGAACCACGAGAGTACCAGCGGCATTGCAAACTTGCATGTGAGTAAGCACTTTACACGTTAGACAAACAGGAGGGCAGAGCCAGTTGTTGTCACAGGACCAATCTTGAGCGAAGGCATTGACACCACATGTACCTGGCTGATAAAACCTAGTGTTGAAGTTCGGAAGCTTGGCGTTGTAACAACAAGCAAATCTGTCACAGGAATGAGGACCCCAAAGCTCGTCCAGGGAGTGGAACACATCGTCGTTAAACGAGTAATCATCAAGGTCTACTAGCTTGCTGATGTCATCGGCAGAAGTGTTCTGATCCCTAGGAATCCACTGAACATCGACACTAATCGAGGCACGAAGGCAGATGCGATGAATATCCAGAGCTATCCGCTGCAAAGCTGGGACCTTGGAACCAATGCTCGCAATACGCACAACATTCTGATTATCTGTGTACCAAACGACAGTCTGGGCACGGAGTGAATCAATAAACGCTTGCAAAGACAAAAACACGGCAAGGAGCTCACGAAAAGTAGAACTTTGCGACCTCTCAAAGTCAGACCAATTTTGATGAAAAATTTTGCCTTCTAGATCAATGAAACTGCCGCAGGCTGAATTCGACGCATCCGAGTAAACAATCTTCGAAGGCTTACGCTTTATTGGCCACAGAGGCAAACCGTTAATGTGAGCGACGTTAAGCTTCCAAAAATTTAATTCATCCACGCATTCGGGCGTCAAGGAAACCGATGAATTCCAATTCGAAGCAGTATTGATAACAGCGAAAATGTTTCTAGTCATAAGCCTGGCTACATTGCCAACACAGTTACCGAGGGAAATAATCTTACCGCAGACGCTGGCGAGCTTGCGCACCTGAGACTGGAGAGAGGGGTTGCTGGAATCCAAAAGACTGGATAAATCTTCCGACAGAGACTGTATTCTTCTTGGCGTAGCAGAAATAAGACATTTCGAGGTGTCAAGAACGGTCCCCAACCAGGTGATAACTTGAGTTGGCTCCCAAAGGGATTTCTCTTCATTAGGGACAAAGCCAGACTTCAATAAATCAGCGTGCACTGCCAAACTTGAAATTTTTGCTTTTATATAATTCTGAGAAGCCCCTAATCCGTCATCCAGAAAAACAACAATAGACTTGCCTTCGGACCTCCATTTCTTGACTAACGGTTTAAGAAGCTTGGTAAACAAATAAGGCGCAGAGCTAATGCCAAAGGGCAAAACGGAAAACTGAAAATATCTAGTAACCCCCGATGAAAATGTCCAGGAAAACGACAGATATTGCCTGTGCTCAGGGAAAATCTCAACGTGGTGGTACCCAGATTTGAGATCGAAGGAAAACATGAAATCCCCAGAGTTAAGCACTTGCTTGGCAATAGAAACATCTTCGCATCGAAACTTGGATTTGAAGAGATACTGGTTGACATGTCGAAGATCCAAGATCAAGCGCTTTTTCCCCGACTTCTGAATTGAAACAGACAATGGATTGATAATTGCAGGTGGCACAAAAACTTCAGCGATACATCGCAAATCAATCAACTCGCTAATGGCGCTTTCCACAAAAACAGATTCCTGAAGTGCCGAACAATTATTCGCGGCAACAAACGGCGGTGGAATTTGTAACAAAGGCAATTTATAGCCAAATTCAATAACGCCGAGAATAAAAGGCGACGCACCAATATCCTTCCAAAACTGAATACATTTACGCAATCTGCCTCTGACAGAAACAGGAACATCGCCGGATTTCACTTCATAACAAGATAATTGAGCATCTACAAAAGTGCGATCGGACCGACAAGACACAGACAAGGCCTCAAAATCAAGGTCTGAAAAATATGAAATAAAGTGGGAATATAAAAATAAATATCTAATGGACAAATAGGAGCAGAACAATAACAAGTACTGATGTGATATCTAATTGACTTGAGATAATAACTGTAATAACAAAAAAAAAAAAAATACACAAACAATGAAGAATGCAATTGAGTGGAAATGGAGAAGTTCAATGTAACAAGATACAGTTCGCCTCTAAAGATTAACTCCGCTCACGGCTGATCTTTGAGCATTTGAACTAGCAAGCAAACTAGGACATGCGGCTCACCAGTGACCTGGTTTCCCACAGGAAAAGCAAAGACCCGTATAACTGGCCATCGACGATGGGACATTAAGCCTTCCCAAAGGACTAGGAAAACGGGCGGCTGAAGGCATGGTTGGATGGGAACGTTGCATAAGGGACGATCCACGGCGCTGGAAAGAAGCACCACGTGCGGCGAAACGCTTGGATGATTTGGCAGCCCTGGCTTCCGCTCTATAAATCTTCTTTTCATCCTCATCATCCTCGGCCAAATCATGATGTTTATATTCAAGGACAGTTTTCCATCCATAAGGCGATTTATCCGCTAATAGAATTAATTTCTGGCGCTCTTTGAGCATCGACATACCTTTATCCAAATGCTCTTTAATTTTGGCGAGATCTTTTCGCTCCAAGGCAGAAGACGCGTCCTCTACAGCTTCAAGGACAGATTTGACGGACTTGAACTGATCTTCATTGCTCTTCTTTTTAAACGAAGGGGGGCGCGTCCCTTTTCAGCCTCTTTATCTCTGACATTTGCTCGGCCGAGTTGACATCGCTTGATCTCTTCAGATCGGAAATCGAGGTGGAAACAAGTTCCTTGATCTGGGAGAGCAATTCTTGGTTGTTGCTGGCAACGATCTCTTTAACTTTGGCCTCATCCATAACTGGAACTCGACGAACAGAACAAGACAACGCGAAAAAACGAAACTGGACTTGACACTGTGAAGGCTGACCGTAGAATGTCTCACCTTTCTAATGGCCGCCTATTACAAACTAAAATCCCATGACTCACTGCGCGCTAACACCCTCCCCAGACCTCTGATACGTGCCGGCAAAATAGTAATTTATGATAGTACGGTGTAATCACAAATTACATTTTATGGAGACATGAAGTAACTTGTGAATTTTTTTGAAAATTTCTTTCAGAAACTGTTAATTTGTGCAAGCTTTGAAGGTATGTGATCATAGCTTAAAACAAAATGAGAAATTCTCTTCTGCAGCACAGAGTAGAATCCCAACCTTCCTTGTCAAAGTAATTGGTCAAAACCGATTGTACATCCATGCAAACAGCATTATTTAGACTTATCACATGATGAGCAATGTCATGACTATTTAAACCTTTTGAATACTGTTCAACACCACACACGTTGCAGCACCAATTATTGTCTGAAGTGCAACGACAATGAATCTGATCTCAAGTGTCATTTCAATTACCCATTTGATCTGTGATAAAACAAAATTAGAGTTTGAAAAGATTCATACTAAAGACAGATCAATTCAATACAGAGCTAAAATTATTACAAAAAGGAACGATCCTCGATTAATAACCATCAACGAGTTCAACTTCAGGGCTGGAGAGCTAATTGCAACATTCAGGTTGTAATTGATCATCATGCTTGTGTAGAATATCTTGCAAAATATGCTGCAAAAGGTGAACCAAAATCTCAGCAACTAAAAGATACTTTCAATGCTGTTATCAAGAGCTCAAGTTCTGAAGATGAACCTAACAAGGTGATAAAAAAACTTAAGGGTGATTCCATGTTGCGGACATTACATTCAGAGACAAAAATTTGAATTTCAATGCCTACCAAACCTCTGAACAGCTAACTGAGGTTCTCAAACTTATCTGTTGAGTACCTCTAGTTAACCTTTATATTTCTCAAAAAAAAATCACTCTCAATGACTGTAAGTGATAAATTTAGGAAAGCGTGTTGCGGACATTACAGCAAAAAACAACCATGTGTTCAGATGACTTCCCTAAAATTTAATTTCCTGTGAACTACAAAACATGACAATAAAATGATTGTAGTTTAAATTTGTCAATGATGAAATTTTCCACCTGCTGTGAAAAAGCTTAACATAACCTAATTTTGTGGATTCTATAAACAAACATTTGCGTTGCGGACATTACACTAAATCTGTTGCGGACATTATGTTTTGGGAACATATTTAAAAATCATTGTTATCTAAGTCTGTTACTGACGCTGGGCTCTTGTATATGTTTGCAAATGCCTTATTTTGAAAATAGAGTCCTAGGTACATTATTTTTGTTATTTTATATTATTTTCTCCTGCTGCTGTTTTAAAAAAATCAAAAACAAATAAAGTTGACTGAAATGTTATTTCATGCTTAATAGCAGTGTCTTCTACACTGAATTGCTCTGGAATTCTAGTTCTGCTCATGGATTTGAGATTTACAGCTGGTCAGTGGTTTTCTCCAGAGCATGCTCACAAACACTTTGCTGGGTAAAACCACTGACCAGCTGTAAAATTCCTTCTTTTTGTGAACAGTAAGTGTATGGTATACCAATGCTCAAGACAAGCACAGAAAGGTCAAGAATTTGCAGAGGCAAGTTTTGAGAAGATTTTGAATGGTATAATTTCACAAAAGCAAAGACAGGGAAAGAAAGAGAGCTGAAAGAAGTAAGCCAAAGATTCAGAGTCCAGCTGAAATTGCACAACAGAAGAAGTTAAACAGGGACCGTGTAAGGAAATGCAGAATCCTCAAGAAAGCAAAGGAAAAATCAGCTTCAGCCACTGTTGAGCAAGAAGAAGCTATAAGTTATAGCACACCACAGGCACTGGGAAAGGCTGTGGGAAAAGTTAAGCCACATTTACCAAAAAGTCCAAGGAAAAGAAAGGCTGTTATTGTAAAATTGGCCTCTTCTTCAGGTATTGAACTCTCCAAGAAAAAGAAAAAGCAAGCTAGTAATGGAAATGGTTGCCAGAAGTTGTGAAAAAAGTCCAATCATTTTGTTTGCTTGACTCTATTTCCAGACAATCTCCTCGAAAAAAAGGACTTTGTCGTCAGCTATCAGAATGGCAAGAAAGAGCACTTGCAAAAGAGGCATTTGCTTTACTCATTGAAGGAAGCTCATGCTCTTTTTCTGAAGGAGAACCCATCAGTTAAAATAGGGCTCAGCAAATTCAGCTCTCTGCATCCAGTAAATGTTCTCCTCTCCTCTGACATGCCAAGGAATGTTTGCATGTGTCAGCATTATGAAAACATTAAGCTAATTTGTGACTGCCTTAGTAAAAATATCCCACAGTTTCCAAGCTACTCGGGAGATTTTGTGAACAATTTAGTTGGCAGTTCAGATTCTGAGGAGTGCATGCTTGGAAGATGCACTAAGTGTACCAACTGGCTTGATACCATTATAGAAGGAACAGCTCCAGAAAAGTCAGCCATGTGGTATGAGTGGGAGCATGTTGAAATGGGTGCCAAATGCCAGTGACAATGGCTCTAAGACACCAAAGGTGGTAAGAAAGATGCGGAAGATTTGCAAGGAGGGCACAATCAGTGATGTAATTGCATCACTTCACAGGAAGCTTCCACAATTCCTAGAGCATGTCTTCATCAAAAGGCAGCAATCAAAGCAATTTGAGGAGAGGCTAGCAACTCTTAACAAGGAGGAGGCTGTTGTCCAAGTAGACTTTGCAGAGAACTACACCTGCAAGTATCAGGATGAAATCCAAACAGCACATTGGAACCAGGAGCAGGTGACCCTCTTCACTGTGGCTGTTTAAACAAAAGGAAATGGTGGTGGGGATAATGTGTGTGAGTCTCGTGTTATTGTGTCTGATGAAATGACACATGACAAGAAGGCAGTGTCAGTGTTTATGTCTCTAGTTATTGACAGATTTGTCAAGAAAATGCACCCAGATGTCAAACAAGTATACACTTTTTCAGATGGACCAAGCTCCCAATTCAAAAATAAATACATTGCAAATTTCCTCCACACCCTAAACAAGGCTGTCCATATCCAGTGGAACTATTTTGCTACTTCCCATGGAAAAGGTGTAGTTGATGGGATTGGTGGCTCAGTTAAGCGCCTTGTGTGGAATGCAGTCCTTTCAAGAAAATCACCACCGGTTGTCGATGCCCAGTCCTTCTTTCAAGTTGCCAACAGTCTTACAACATCCGTGACTGTTTCACTTGTGACACAAAAGGAAATGAATGATATCTCAGATTCACTTCGTCTGGAGAAATGCTTTTGTGAAGCATTACCTCTCCCTGGAATCTCAAGGTTCCACTGCATAGAGCCTCAAGATGATGGATCTGTGATAAAAACTCATTACAAGCCGACCGAGACCTTTCAGTATACACACTACGCCTCGTGCCACCCACCAGGCGTAAAACATGGTTTCATTAAAGGCGAAGCAATAAGACTGCTTCGAACGAACTCTTCAAAAAAAACATTTGAAGAGAGCCTTTTGAAATTCAAACAACGCCTTAGCTTACGGGGCTACCCAGAAAACATTATAGAAAGGTCCCTGTCAGAGGTAACTTTTGCCTCTGGACAATCGGCACTAACACAAAAGAAAGAGGTCAAGAGAGGCTACGTCCTTTTGTCACAACGTACCATCCAGCAATTAAAAATTTAAAACAAATACTAATGGAGCATTGGAGCCTCATACAAAACCAGCCTTTGCTGAAAACTATTTTTCAAAAACCTCCAATAATCTCCTACAAAAAGGGCAAATCACTCAAAGACACGCTCGTTAGAGCAAAAATATAATCTGAAGGCATCCTAGGCGGCGCGCACTTAAAAGCCACATGGGGAGTCCGAGCAGGTCTGTCATTACCTTGTCATCATATTGATCAAGAATAGACCCCCAGATGTCTATCCCTATGAATCTGATGATTCTGATTCCGAGTCTTTCAGTGAGGAAATCAGTGAAGATGGTGAGGATGAAGAAAGTGATGAGTCTGATGATGGTGTCAAGTTTGTCAAAGTGGTTCCAACAAAAAGTCCCAGCTGTGACACCAAGGAAAAGCAGATTGTCTTGTCAAGCAGGGTCTTTGCAATGAACTGAAGTCCTTGTTTAAGAACAAATTGCCATTCTTCCTTCCCCTTCAGGGTGACTCAACAGACCAAAAACTTCTAACGAAACTTCTGCAAATTGTTTTTATTGGCACTAAGCTCAGGGATTGTGCTGCAATTTTTTTCAATGTACCATCTCACTGAAGAAGATCTTGCAAAACTTTCTCAGTTGTGCCATGATTATTTCACTGCAGCTGTTTTGTTTGGTTCTTCAGTATCAGGCACTGTATGGAGTATTGGACGTTTAGTCTATGCTCACTCCAAGCTAATGTTTGACAAGGATGATACAGGGTCGGGTATCAACACAATGCAGGGCAGGGAAGCTAAACATGTGCAAATTGCTAGCTTTGCCAGAAACAGCCAGTACAAACAACGTTGGTATCAGGTTTTTAGGCATGACCACATTAGCAAGCTATGGCTTCCTGTCAAGCAACCCTCGCTTTTAGCCTACCATCAGTCACATGACACTCTTATTCCTACCCGCATTCGTAAGGATCCCCAACTATACTGCTATTGTAGCTTGGATAAAGAAGCTGACAGTGAACATTGCTTATTCTGTGGACATAAACTCATGCAGGAGATTAAGAAATCTGTATGTGATGGCAAACCAACACAAGAATGTTTAAGGTACCCTGCAGAATGAATTTAGCATGTATTAACTCAAGATGCAATGTTATCCCGACTATTTTATGCAAGGCTGTACTGTCTAGTGATCACCTGGTTGCCCTAAAAGACTAATATATTCAATTGAGTTGACTAACATTTCTGGTTTCCCAGAAGGATTATCGTTTTTGAAGTTCAGCTGTGTAGCAATGTAGGCTATTTTTCCCCCGACAGATTTGGAATTGTAGTTGTTGTAATGCTTTAAGGAACAGCCAAAGTTTTCTCACAGCACAGCTTTGTAATGTGTTATTGTTGTAACATCTTTATGATTAAAGGATGTACTATTCTAAATGAATGACAGCTCTATTCAGTTAAACAATTAACTGTAATAAACTAGTGTTCCATGCAATTTTAGTTTTTAGTTATTATGTCAGCCAAACCACATTGTAATAAACAAACATGAATTTTAAGATATTACCAAGAGTATATATTATATATTTGTAAAAAAAATTATCAGGGACTAGCTATCGAGATGTTTGTCTCTGAAATCATTAAAGGAAAATGATTGAGCAATTGCAGGTGTCATAAGTACGAGTCCTCTAGTAAATGCAGGGCACGACGAAAGTGCTGCCCGATAGCCCGGGGCTAGTGGAATAACTTATCGGGCTAGCGTTTTCTTATCGCAGCTTGCCCGACGGGCAAGCACCTCCATTGGTTCCTCTGTTCTGATGATGATAAATTGAGCTTTTATACCAAAAATTTATTGTAGCATGACAACGTCTTGCGCCGCAATTTAGTTGCATCCGTAAATAACGTCACGACTTTTTCTGTTTACATAAGCGGCCGAAATATATTTTTTGAAATGAAAATATTTTCCGAATGACAGCATGCAGTGCGAGACAATCAGTCTAATTAAATTCCAGCCAAGTCACGGTTCAGTGGATTTTCTCGGAATTTTAGGTGTGTTTCATTGGGAAAATCCAAATCCGGATTCTTGTTTCTATTTTAAGGCTGCCAATTCATTATTAAAACAAAAAAAAGACCCACTTCGTGTAAAATAAAAAAAAACAAGAAAAGCTAGCAGACCTGGCGCCGTAATCGAGTTGCGTGTTTGTTTTCATTTTTTATCGGATGCTAACGGTGCCAGGTCTGGAAGAGTTTGTCAGCTTGACGAGCTTTGAAGAGAATTTACTCCATCGAATGTTGACAGACTTCAGATTACAGTGGTAGTTTAAT
>OX393561.1:19496549-19499049 GCA_947652115.1 Blastomussa wellsi
CAATTCTTCTACGTCATCTGCTTGAGGGATCATGTGAGAGATTGCAGTGCGCATGCGTACTTCAGTGCGGTACGTTGGACGTACTTCAAGGTCGCGTTTGTGACAGCTCATGAAAAATCGCGGATTTTTCCTTTCTTTTTACGACTTGTCGTCTGTAAAAGGCTGTCACAAATTGTAACTGCTTCGCAGAAGCACTTAAGAAGTCCCTCGTTGAGGGAAAATCGATGTTACGGCTGTGAAATTCGCCGACCCTCACAGCGAGAAGTTGACCTCGTGCTCATGGCGGCACTGTCAACACGACGTGAATGAAAAATGGCTAACGACTCTACAGCACAAAAAAGTAAGAACCAGAAGAGCTCTGGTAGCACCCCAGGCAATGCAGGTTCCAATAAGGACGGTCCGACTCACAAGAATTGTGATGAAAACACTAGCTCGCGCCCGAGTAAGAACTCGGAGGAAGGAATGGCGGGAAAACCTGCCGGCAATGAAGGCAGCGAGCTACTGCAATTCGGATCGATGTTAGCCGCATCAATTACGGAATTGAAAGATACTATGGCTGGGAAATTTGACCAGCTGCAAGACATACTAACTCGGCCCGAAATATGGACCGAAGACACCGAGGAGCGCGATGAAGCCTCGGAAGACGACGCAGGCAACGATAGCAGTCGTAGTACCACTGAAGAACCGCCGAGCAAAAAATCAAAATTGACTTCTTCTGGCGAGGTGGCCAGCAAACAAACGGTGCTCAACAGCATTGCGGAAAAAATGCAAATGCAGGAGAAAGTTGACCCAGGTATTGATGAGCAATTAGCAAAAATGATTAATCAGTTGATGTTCAAAAAGGAAAAACCTGATGAGGAGAAACTGAAGGAAAAGCTAAGTCACATAATTCGACCTGCTAACTGTGACTCGCTAGTTACAACTAAAGTAGATGAGCTCATTTGGCAGAGGCTCAGGCCTCAAACCCGGTCTTTTGACTCTAGAGCTCAAGTTGCTCAGACTTGCATTGTCAAGTCAGTCACAATTCTATCAAAAATGCTAGATAAAGCATTAAATTTGAAAGATAAGTTGCCAGACTTGACCAAATCATCAGATAGCACTCTAGATGATTTGCAGAAGGAACTAGACACCCTTATAAATGATGGCATGGAGGCAATTGAAACAATGAGTTTTGCCAACTATGAGGTCAATGCCAGACGCAGAGAGTGTATAAAACCTGACTTGAATGAGGACTACATGTCACTCTTCTCTCCATCAGTGCCCATCAACCAATTCCTCTTTGGTGGCGACACCTCAAAGCGATTAGAGGAGATTGAGAAGACAAACAAAGTTGTACGAAAGGCTATGGTTCAACAAAGTCCATACTCAAGGCAGCGTCACTACAAGAGTGGTGGCTCAAACAAATTTAGAGGCCGCGGCCAACGACCTCAGACTCAGCGACAAGGCTTTACACAGCGTCCTTTTTTAGGAAAACGCCCATCCCCCTACGGAAACCCATATCAGAAAACGCAAAAAGGGGGAGGGAAGAGCAAGGAGACAAAGCCTTGAGGACAACTGCAGTAAATGTGCAAACCACAAATGAGGTAAGAAACTTGAACCTGGTCTATTTTCAAGGGGACTGTTTTCCCCTTATAAGTACTACCCAATTTAAAGCAGGTAGACTGAAGGATTTTGCACATAACTGGGAGAAGTTGACCTCTGATGCCTTTATTCTTGACACAGTTCTACACTGTCACATTGAGTTTAAGGAAGGATCCTCATGTGACCAGCATAATGTAAGAGTACAAAGATTCAACAGCATAGAAGAGAATATTATTGATGCTGAAATTCTCAGACTCTGTGAGAAAGGAGTTCTTGAGGAGACTACTCATTGCAAAGGGGAATTCATATCCCCAATATTCACTAGACGCAAAAAAGATGGCACTTACCGATTAATACTCAATTTGAAAGAGTTTAATGAAAATGTTGAATATCATCATTTCAAAATGGAAAGCATAAAGTCAGTCATTAACATGGTAACACCCAATTGTTTTATGGCATCTATAGACATAAAAGATGCCTACTACTCAGTACCTATAGCCCCTGAACACCGAAAATACTTACGGTTTCCGTGGAAGGGCAAACTCCTTCAGTATACCTGCTTCCCCAATGGGCTGGCTTGCTGTCCACGTTTGTTTACTAAGTTGTTAAAGCCTGTCTATGCTAACCTAAGACAGACAGGCGATGAGATAGTCCCCTATATAGATGACTCCTATTTACAAGGAGACACAGACCAGGAATGCTGGCAAAGTGTTAAAAAGACAGCTTTACTCTTACAAGATTTGGGATTCATTATCCACCCTGACAAGTCAGTTTTCCTACCACAAAGAGTATTGACATTCCTAGGGTTTGTCATTAACTCTATTGACATGACAGTTAAACTTACGCCTGATAAGGCCAACCACTTACGGGAGGCATGCACAAAACTCCTAAATACCCAACACCCTACCATCAGAGATGT